>VZZY01012782.1:0-29821 GCA_013400335.1 Eurystomus gularis
GGGAAGTGTCTCCCCACGTCCCACGCGTGACCGGGGCCGCCGTGCCCGACGAGAGGGGTCAGGAGGCAGCTACCGGGTTCTGGTGTCGAAGTGGCCCCCGTGAAGCCCCCGACAGCGGAATCCCGGGGGTCGGGGGAGAGTCGCCGTCGGGGGGGAGCCTCCCCCCGGGATCAGCCGCTCCCCGCTCGCCCCGGCGCCCGGATTTCGTTTGCCCCCGCGGTGCGGGTCTCCTCTCCGTGGGGAGAGGAGGGAGGGGGCTCATTCCCCTCTGCTAATTAATTAATGAGCAGGGAGCGGTAACGGGTGAGGACTGGTGTCTGAGCCTCGGCAGTTAACGCCCTGCAGCTGGAGAAGGTTAATTTGAGGACGGGGTGGACACGGACGTGTGTGTGTTTGTGTGTGTGGTGTGTGCACATGCTCTAACACGTGTGTGCCCATGGGTTGCAGGGTGCGCACACGCAGGGCTTGATAGGACAAGAGGAAACAGCCTCAAGTTATGCCAGGGCAGGTTTGGGTTGGACATGAGGAGAAATTTCTTCCCCACAAGGGCTGTGAAGGGCTGTCCCAGGCTGCCCAGGTGGAGTCCCCATCCCTGGAGGGGTTTCCAAGCCATGGAGATGTGGTGCTGAGGGCCATGGGTTAGTGGTGCCCTGGCAGTGCTGGGGAACGGTTGGACTCGATGAGTTAAAGATCTCTTCCAACCGAACGGTTCCATGACTGCAGGTGTGGCTGTCCACGCGTGGCTGTGCGCTTGTTTGTAGGTAATCTGTGTGTGCAATCGCACGCGTGCCAGGCAGCGTCTCCGTGCGGGCGTGCACGTCGGGGCGTGCAGGTCTGTGTGTGCCTGTGTCTGTACCTGGGTGCCTGTGCTCGGCTCCGTGGGTGTTGCGTGTGTGGAGGTGCCGGGTGTGGGCAGGTATCTGCGTGTGTGTGTGTGCTGGGGGGCCGGCCCCGTGCGTGTGCATCGCCTGCCCCAGGCAGCCGGAGCTGATAATTGTGGTTGTTACTGTGAGCCCGTTAATCCCCTGAATCCCTTTACCTCCTGCTCGCGGGGGATTACAAATTAATAAAAGCAGCTTAGGGGCGGGAGCCTCCAAACACACATATGTTCCTGCCGGACAGCAGCGCGGGGACTTTCGCCCGCCCCTGGGGGCAGCCGGGGAGCGGGCCCAGCACTGAGCCCCCGAGGGCCCCCACCTCGTAGCCCCCACCTTCTAATGGAAGGTGTCCAGCTGATTTCTTGGCCCCGCACCACTGGTGAGCACCTCTGCGTGCCCGGCTGCCCTCCTCTGGGTCCTGCATGGGGCAGTGGGGGCTGATGGCTGGGTCAGAGTTGTCCCCTGTGATAGTTCATCTGGCCAGGGGACAGGTCCCAGCCTGGGGGACAGCTCAGACCTGTCCAGTTTTTTGGGGAACTGTACATTTGGGGGACCAGGATCTGGGGTCCCCAACTAAAGTACCTAGAACACCAGACTGGGGTAGGGGTAGAGCACTGGTGGAACATCACCAGTGCTGTGCTGGAGTAATCCTAGGTACCGTGGTGAGTCCTGCAGGGAACCACCAGCATTGGCCGTGCTGAGACACCTTGACCCATCCCAGAGCCATGGGCAGCTTCTGGGGGGACAGGTGATGACCCACACGGTCTCTTTTAAGCTCAGTTTTACAAGTGGATTTTTAGTGTGGTCCTCTAAGGAAGCAGTTTAAGAACGCGTGTGTGTGGTAGCGGCTGCTCCCCAGGGCACGTGGCATGGGAACAACGGTGGCTGCGTAGGATCCTGCGCGGTGGCCGATGTCCTGCTCAGGACTGGCAACGGCACGTGCCAGCCTTGTGTTTTCATCACGGACGGGACTTTGAGCAACCTGGTCTAATGGAAGGTGTCCGTGCCCAGGGTTTGGAACTTGATCTTCAAGACCCCTTTCAACCCAACCATTCTATGACTCTATGATTTCAGCCCCGTTGGTCACTCTCACTGTGGCACCATCTCCGTGGTTTCCACTTTGGATGATCTCTGCCCGCTCCTGTGCTCTCCTGCATCAGACCCTGCACCTCTTCAAAACAAGGCAGCAGAGACATTGACTGTTGGTCCTAAGGACAGGGCACGTCTTCTCCTGCCCCAGCAGGGACCACGTCTGCGTTTGGCCTCAAGACATTCAGGTGATGAGCCCATTCTTCAGGTTCCCCAGGGGAACATCTCTGCTTGCCAGGCAAGGTCAGAGGCAAGCAAGGAAACACACATCTCCCTGGAGAAGTGGGTTGCAGCGCCAAACTTCAAAGAACCTCACCTACGGGTTTAGAAATTTTACTGATCTCTAAAAATACCCTGGAATGCTTCTGCAGGTAGATAATGTTTTAACAAGTCACCCAACCCACCTCCTCAGGGGCACTGTGGACACCAGCAGAAGCTGCAGAGGCACCCAGTGCAGGCCAGCAGCAGCCTGGGCAAAGAGGAGATGTTCAGGGAAAGGAAGATCTGCGTGTGTGTGTATATATAAGGCGAAAATCATCGGTCAGACAAGGACAATTTTCCCATCACTGCTACAAACACTCGCTGACATTTTATAAAGTTGCGGGAAAGCGAAGGAAATGGGGCAGAAGTTTCCCCGTTCCTGGTACCTCTCAAAATACCTACATAAAATGACCAACAGGGCTTGAAAGGGACGTCTGTACAAGGTGTCCTTGCCATACAGTTCAGCTAAAAAAATCTTGAAAATACCAGTAAAAGAGGCAAAACGCACCATTTTGCCCAAATATTTGCAATTTATTTTAAACAAGCACATTAGTTTACAATTTAGTACAAAACAGTCACTTCTCCTTCCTACAGAGGTATGAGACCGAGTAAAAAAACCCAACCAAACCCAACCAGAATGGACTTGAAAATGTCAAGTTATTGAATTAAAATAAATAAAACATTTAAATTACTGGCGTAGTCACTATTTTCAACACCTCATATGCACTGCACTGACCTAGACAACACCGCAGACCACTTGCCAAGCTGGCAGCTCCCACCCAGTCGTGAGCAGGAGCAGCAGGACGTGCTACGCTGCTGGAAATGAAGAGTTCTCAGGAATAACTCCATCAGGTTTCTTAATACTTTCTCTCCCGGCACATTCCAAGTACTCCTCTTATTTTCTATGCGGGTTTAGTATTTCCTCTGAAGAGCAAAGGCGGCTCCATGAATTACAAAGGGCCAAGAAATCCTTCTTGGAAATGACCGCCGCCAGGCCACAGACGAACGTGGCACTGCAGAAACTTCCGCGGTGCAACACAACACAGGAATAAAACCTCCAGGGCTGAGGATGTGGTGCTTTGAGGTCATCTGTAAAAAGGAAACACTTTCCTGTGACTCACCCCCCCCCAGTAACACACCACGGCAAAGCGGTCGTGCGGACGCACGTTATGTCTCCAGCAGACGTAATGTATCTTCACAGAGCACAGAAAAGGACGGCGTTTGTCGTTAGAAAGAGTGAGAATAAGACCAAGCAAACCAAGATTTACACAGCTGAATTCAAAGTCAAGAAAACGTCTCCAGATGAGGTCACTACCAGCACGGAGCAAAGCCTTGGCCAGCCGACTGGCAACGGGGTCGGAGCGACGTGGATAATCCGCATCCTAATTTAATGCTTTTACACCTTTAAAAGCAAACCGCTGGAAGGCTGAGCTTCCCCTCACTTTGTCGTGTTCCCAGCAAGGTCACAGCAACATGAAAGCTAATGGTGTGTACAAAAAAAACCCAACCGTATTCCAAACCCACGTTTGCTGCTGTTTTAGCGCCAAAATAATCCCTACAAACCCTCAAAGTCTTTTGATTTCATGTGCAGAATGAGTCAAAGCTAAAAACTCAGGTCTGTGTATTTGGTAGAGCTCTGAACAGCAGCAGCAACGACTGATTTTCAGCTTCAAAAGAGGTGATAATACTGACAGCAGAAAAATTCAACAGTCCCACAGAAACCGGCCACATTTGCCGCGTCCAATACTTGCTGTGCTGTGGGATTGTTTTCTGGGGTTTGGGTGGGGTTTTTGAGAAGCTGAATGTCCTTGCTTCTCAGCTGGTATCAACATCTCCCCAGATTCGGTCACTTGAAAGCTGCCGGACTTCCAAAACTAAATCTGGAAACTCTGGGCTTTCCTCTTAACGAGCCTCCTCCTGGGACCTCTCGCTGGATTCCAGCACAAAGGCAGCAGCTCTGACGAGCCTGCCTGGAGCACCCTCCCCTGCTTCGCTATCCTTCTAGTTGCTTACAAGCTGTTTTAATATTCAGTCCCAGGTGCTATAAAAATAATTGCAGGGACTCTTACAAATTCCTAAAGAGAAGAGACCCACGACGACTCCTTGTGCCAGAGCTCTCGAACAGCGCGGGTCCTTCGACAGCACGGACTGACTTAGTAATTGCAGACTTCACATCGAAATTAAAGAGAGGAGTTTTTGTGCTGGAAGACGGGCAGCAGCAGTTGCCCGCCGGTGCTCCCCGCAGCTCTCGGCTCGCAGAGACAGCCTGGGGCAGAAGGCAGGAGCTGGCCCCAGCTTCAGGGGGAGAGCGCGGAGTCGAGGTTCTCACTGGAGCAGGAGCCACCGGCTGCGTGCAAGGACCAGTGAGGATGGCTTAAGAAAACCAGCAATAATGCACCTCCTCACGTACGTCAGACTGGCAGCGTCACGTGAATGGAAGTTTTCTTTCCTCTGACAAGTTTACAGCAACCGCAGAAGGTCATTACTTCACGTGTATCTTACTTTGATAAACTTAAGTAACAAGGGACAGCAAATCTTTGCAGCTCCGTTCTGTCGTTCCAGTTGGAAGCTGCAGAAACTCTTGTCAGAACCGTTCGGTTCTGTGAACAAACAAGATCTGATGACAAAAAAATATCCCTGTTGAGTTTTTGTGCTTTTAGGCTGTTCTTGTTGCTAGGCTTTCAACTTTTTCTGCTAGGGCTTAGGATGGAAATAAGAAGAGGCCCCACTAACGGCATAAATACAATGAGTTGGCCAGGGACCATTTACTCCTCGCATAACGGAAGAGCCAGCGAACATTCAATTAAATTAGAAGTTGCAAACGTAGAATTGAAAGGAAAAGCCTTTTTATATAACATAATTAATCTGTAGAACTCACTGCCACAAGAAAACATTGAGGCCAAAACCTATTAGGATTAACTAAAGATTAGGTAATGGATAACTAGAACATGCTCAATTACATTGGATAGGATTATAAACTTCACTATCCAGGACGTGAATTATCCCCCCCCAGTCAGGATCAGAAAGGAACTCCTACTCCAAACTGTAATTTTAGAACTGTTTTCATAGTTTTCCTCCGATCGCTGCCAGCCAGGACCCCAGACAGCCTGAGAGATCCGTAAGAGCAACAGCCACGTTCCCAACTGCTGCCGCATCCCAGACTGGAGCAGCTCTTGGACGTAACCAGTGGTGAAACCCTTCCTGACCCAAACTCCTGCAGAAGGGCAAGAGAAATGGGCTGTTCTTCCCGGGACAACTCTACCGCTGGCAGGTGACCCTCCGCGAGCCCAGATCTGGAAATACCAAGTGAAGTGTTTACTCCACCTTACAAGAAGAAAATGACTATATTGTAACAGAGTGATGCGACACCATCAGAAATTTCGTATTTCCGTATCGCAGTTTCCAGATTTGTCCTGGCAGGTGGCCGCAGATCTCACTGTCCTTCGCTAAACGCGCTGCTGCCCTTTACTGGGGCAGCTTCCCGCTGGAGAACACAAAACTCAGCTCCTTTCCTGGTTCATCAATGAGTGGGGCGAGTTCTTTAATGCTCCATTAACAGAGGAGTAAAGCACCCAGCCCAAGTCCGTCCCTGCTGACACCTAAACTCCACTACAGTGGATAGCAGCACTAACGATCAGAACGGAGATACAAACTGCCCCCAAACTCTCATCCTAGCGGAGACGTACACAGCCTTGGCTGCAGCACACATGAGAATGGAAGACTTCTCTGAACTTGCCGTGTTTTCTACTTTAAATACGCAACGTAAATAGTATTTCAGAAAGTCACAGACGTTTAGAAGGGATTTAATCAGAATAGAAGTCTCGTTCCCTGAAAAAATATCAGAATTCTTGCTTCTCCAAATGAAGTAGCCAAGGAAACGGCAGAGCTGTTACCTACTCTGGTAGGTAAAACCAGCTCTGGCGAATTAAAAAAAATACGCCTGACTTGAAGTACACAAAACAATATCCAATTTCCTTCTAAACCAGGCACAGTTCATTGCATAATGCAATGTTTACTCTGAAAATGAGTGAAGGATGGAGGTGGTAAGTCACGGAAAAACCTTAACTGAAAAATGCACTGCTTCCTTCAGAGGACATCCTGCGACAGCAGCGCCACGGGCCTCAGTGCAAGGTCAGGGTGCTTACAGCGAGCTCTGTACATTAAGCGAGAACACTTGTGAAATGACCTGGGAAGAAAAGGTTCTGAAACAAGGAATACTGCATATAAAATCCCTGATCATAAATATTAAAGCTGTATCTGGTACTGAACAGCCACGTACAATGAAAACTTTGTTTCCGATTTAAACTTCTATACAGAGGAACGGTAATACTTCACTTTCCACCGTTTTGATCTCATTCGGAAAAAAAAGTACATTATCATTAAAAATAAGGATGATGCTACATACAGGATGACACAGAGACTCATGTCTAGGTTGGAAAAGCCAATCCCTAGGAAGGACACGGCCTGCTTCATCTCCTGAAGGTTGGCTGACCCAGCTGCAATTTTACCACTATCTTTGACAGGTCCGTGATTTGCTATTAGCTTATCTAACACCTTAGATCCTGAATCTGCCATGTTTTCTTTATCCTGGATCTTATTCTCTCTGTTTCCACTTGGTTTCTTCAGTTGGCTTTTGTCTTTCACATCCTTTGTATCTCCCTGTTCAGTTTCACCAGAGTCAGTCTGGCTTTCCGTGTATCTATACAGAATATTTTCACTGTTATAGTGATACTTCATGAACTGTAGAACTTGGGCTTCATTCCAGCTGTGCAGTCCTTTAATTTCTTCATGACATGCAGGACAAATGTCTGGAGTTGGCCACTGAACTTTGGGAAATACTGGATCTTCAGTCAGATCACCTAATTGGGAGAAGAAAAAGAACAATATCAGCGCTGAATGAGCTAGGAAAGCTGAACACCAGACACTTCACGCGGGATTTTCCACGTATAAATAGTTCGGTTGGCAAAAAACCGCCCAGGGCACAATAACGTTTGTATTAAACTGAAGATGATCATGAACAAATTTGGAAATTCCCAAGTTTCCTTATGGATGCATCAATTCTGTGCCGAAGCACCGCTTCCTCTCGCAGAACACAAGCACTGAACCACGCTTATTTTCCTTTTCTCCCAGCAGAAGCTGCAGCATTCAAATTCCAATAAAACAAGACCTAACAATGGCTGTGTTTTCAGGAGGCATGCAAGCAGCACCCTCTGGGCCTTTCAGGGGTTAAAAGGAATCACGGTTCACGCTGCTCTCTCGCACGCAATACTCTTTAATCCCCAAGCCTGGTTTGCAGAAAGCATTTTCAAGGCCAAAGACTTGCAGATATTTTCCTTTCTGTGTTGTGAACCGTTCCACCCTAAGCTTGCTTTGTCACAGCTTCGCTGTTAGTGGAGCAAACCACTCTTGGTGCTTTAAAGCCGTTTATTGTACCTCAGGTGTATTTTTCCAGCTTGCTTTTTAGCATTTAAACACGTAACGCGGTCTTGAACTAGATCCGGTTTTAACGTGTCAGTAGCTCGTGGCTTTGGCCACCTCGCTGTTTTGGGGGCAAAGAGCTGAATGCTGCAGCTAGTGCTGTACTTTGATCTAAAAAAACCAAACCTAAACATTTTAAAAGGTACACGGAGATCATTTTTAGAAGGAAAATCTCTACCTAGTAAAAAAGCTCATTTATCTGATTGTTATTAGTACACCAATGCTTAAAATATTTCAGAAATAAATAGAATGATTTTATTATTTCAATCCTCGAATGGCAGGAAACTTAGAATCATAGAATGTTAGGGGTTGGAAGGGACCTCTGGAGATCGTCAGCTTCCCCATGATTTTGAGGAAAATATTGTTTAGGGATTCAAAGGATGCTTAAAAATTTCTCGTTTTTATCCTTTGTAAAGGCAAGAAACTTTCCCATGATTTTGAGCAAAATATTGTGATGGAATTCAAAGGATGCTGAAAAATATTTGTGGTCTTGGTATTTACAAGAGAGCAAGTTTGTGTTTCAGGTATCTTCAATAAAGGTCACTCAGTATCCATTTGTTTCAGTTGAGAAAGTAGAAACAAAAATACCTTCCAGTCGGATTACAGACAGAAAACCGACTGTACTTTGTATTTTCCTGCCAAAGAGAAGACTGTTATAAATTCTGAAGGAACAGGAAAGAATTAAACAGGGCAGAGCCATACGCAGCAATCTCGCGACCCGCACTAAAAGGCTCTGCCAAGGTGTTTTCATTGACCAGGCAAACACCATTTCTCACCGAAAGCTACATATATTACCAGAAATACAGACGCGGCTTTTAAGGATTAAAATAAGTCACTGTCCCGAAGGGAAATTTTAGCAAACTTAAAAAGCATAATTTAACATTGTTATTTATTCCAGTATGTTTATACTTCTTACTAAAAGGGTATTTTAGCCAGCTGTTGCATCATCTGAATCAATATCCATGCGCGTTTGCCAATAACTTAATGTTCTAAATAAGTATATTGCTCCGCTACTGAGCTGCTCCAAGTCACCACGACCAGCCTGGCAATAGTAACAAACCTTAGGGCGTGTTTTTATTTAATACCTCTTCATTTACTTTTTTTCTCCTTGGAGAAAGGAGACAAACTGTTTATACTTGCAACGGTATTTGATACTTCATAAATCTTGGGAATTCAGCGTAATCATAATATAAACACAATATAGCATATTTAAATTGTAACTAACGCTACATTACACAGATCCATAACAGCAGACAGGGATTAAGTGCAAAGGGAAACCAATTTTCTTTAGTGCTTTAGTTACTCGATATCCCCATAACAGAACGGCTTAAATACAACCAGTGTTTTAAGGGTACTTTTAGTCTAACTGAAAACACGGCAATCTAGCAGGGAACAGATTTTCTTCATACAGTAATTTTATTTTAATCAGTAGCTGATCTGCTAATAGTTTATGCTCTTTGATCCTGAGAAAGTCTCTTGTTCAATTATCATCATTTTCTATGCAGCATCTCTCCAGAACGAAACGAAGGCAGGTTTTAACATCTATTCAAAACTGCTACAGAAAGAAATTTAATTATTTTTTTTTATCCACCGATAAGTAGCTGAACTGTATCGCTCCTTTTTGAAAAGGCTTTGATTTGTACTCCAGAAAGATCTCATCAAGCAACAGGTAAAATCTCAGAAGAAACAGAATTACCTTTGAGAATGAGAATGTTTTTTTGTTATACACCAAAGAGATAACTACGTATCTCAGGTGTGTGTTTCTCACTCGTGCACATAGCGTGCTCGTCTCTGGAATTCCAGCTGGCTGGGATGCTCCAGGTTTTGCTCTGGACACAACTACCCTTTGGCACACCAATGCAAACCTGGAGTTAGTCTTTTGAAGTCAGTGTTGAATAAAGGAATGTCAAACTGGAATGATCTTTACCGTTTTAGATTCCTGTTGCAGAGCCGAATTTGCGTTTCTCTTTGTTCAAACACAAACCACATCGTATAAAATTGCCATAACCTTGTCTTCCAGACACCCACACCTCTGGTGGGTTTTCCCAGTAAGCTCTTCCATACCTGCGAGCCTGTTATTCACCACGTTGTGTTTCTCCCAGAGCCAGAGGACAGCCTTGTCGAAGGTTTTCACAGAATCCATGGACTCTTTGGCCATTTCTTCAAAATGCTGAGCACAAGCCTTGCATCCAAAAAAATGGTGAATGTATCTCCGCATGATCTGAAGTACTACTTGGGGATTGTCTTCAAGACCTAGGAAGACAGATGACAGACGCATTTAGCACCATCTGGATGAACCAACACAGGCTCTTTAATGTACGGAAAAGTGAACTGTGGGGAAAAGGAAATTTTTCTCCCTTCTTGCTCCATTCTTAGAGATAAGAAATCAAGTTATTTTAAAAACTTAAATATGCACAGCACAGGTGCCTTCACGCAGGACCCACACGTCGGTGAGTCACACAAGTATTAGAGGGATTAAAAGCTTCACACAGTTCTTGGAAGAAATACCCCTCCCCAACAAAACACCCGGGTCACTGAGTAGCTGAGGTGGCACATCTAGAAACCAAATTATTCGGCAATAAATAAGGTAGAGTTTAAAGTGATCTCAAACAACATGTTTCAAAACAGTCTGTTTTGAACGGTTGTCTGGGATGTCAGACACAACTAGGAGGGAACGATTCCAAATGCACGAAGGCTCAAAAACATGCCAGGTGAGTGACAGTGTTACTAAAAATGCAAAGCGGCGCTTGATACCAACACATACCACCAGATTCAGTCCGTGTAACCGTGTTCAAAGTTACCCCGAACAACATATCAAAATAATAGTTAAAGGCCACGCGTTCTTTACAGTGAAATTTCTCCTCTCAAAGAATATCTCGTAATTTGAGGAACAAACGTGGCTCAATGAAAATCAGACACCACAATTATTTTTTTTTCAGGAGCCATTTTGAAAGTACATTTTGAAATTGTTAAAATGTGCAAAGTCCCCGCTGTCCATGCATCACACAATTCTGCTGGCAGCAGAGACTTTCTCCAATATCTTGCCTAATAACTAAAGGAATATTTCCATTATGCATTCACCACTACACTTACGCTCAGGCGCTGAAGTTACGGTGCCCTTGCTACTGAAAAACCAACAGTCAAAAACCCTCCGGTAAGTATTTTACAAGGTGAAATCTGTGATATCTATTTGTTACTCCGTAACTCTGAGGCATTACAGGACACCAGAACCTCATTACAGTTATTAATTCCACGGCTTTTTTGGCAGGCACCGAATGCACGCGCGTAATAGCTACTTAGCAATATTTGAACTGTCAAGAGTAACTCAGGAAATCCTCCGAAAATAAATACAAACACTTTATTCTTTCTACAACATCCATGCTTTTACACCAAAGAAAGTGCAAAAGGATTATTTTATTCAGAAGTAAGCTAAGGTGGTCACAGATCGAGAACTCTGTCCTGGGTGTTTGTGAGAGCAGATAGTCCCTACGGCTCTAAGTGGCCTCAAAACCTGGTATAATGTATTGAAATCCTAATGGTTTCATCTCTGTCTCACGGACTTTCTGATTCATGCTTAATTGACCTAGTAAATTATGCCAAAATGTATTCACAAATGTGCTATACGTTACCACGAACACACGCTTGTCAGGCAAAACCCATTTTATGACGCAGATTGATCAAATTACCGACCCGTGCAGTGGAACACCTCTACTGTGAGTAATTTACAACGCGGGGTTTGTAGGTTCTGTAGTAAAGGGTTACGGTGCTTTGCTCACTGTCCTGTTCCGGCAGTGAAGAACAAACAGTTTGGAAGCACGAATGGCCTCCTTCCTTACACACATCGGTTTTTGGGAAAAAAAAAAAATCCTCAACAAAACCTATTAGATACTATCACACTACTCACGTGTTACGTACATCAGAAATGCACAGACTGTCATCAACGCCTTTATTTAGAACGACATTATATTCTTAAACGTGGCAGCACAAAAAAAAGAAAAAAAAAAAGTCTTTCAAGCCAAAAAGAAATCATAAAAAGTAAACAAGCTCTACTCAGACATTCAATATCTGTGATTGAATAGGCATGTATAAATAAAAGCTATGAGATTAAACCAGATTAAATTACAGTATTAAAAGAAAGGCTGAAAAAAATCATTTTGGAAAGTTGCAATGAATTTCAGGCAAAAACAGTTTGACCACGTACACTAAAATAGGTGTTTAGAGAAAAAAACACCACCACGCAACAGAAGTAACTAGGAGCAAATAACCTCTGCAAGGAGGAAAAGAGATTCATACACAAATTTAATTCTATCTGTTCTCCTGTGTAATGTTACGCTCTTGAAAATTCATTTTGTGGGCAGGTCTTTCAAATGCAGCAACAGATGAAGAAGAACCCAGATCATTTTTTAATAAAATCCACCAGCCTGTGTTATTCACGCCAATAGATCCTATTACGTAAAACCACATTTCATGTAATTACGTGTGCTCGGGACTAGATTTCTACAATGGTTTTATACCTCCTCGGATGTAAGCAGTTCTGTTCCGAGTTCCTTTGGATTCCCTTACCCTGTTCCCACTGCAGGTTCAAATTACACCGTTCAACATTAAAACATGTCAACTATAAATCAATAAAAACATTATATGGAGAAAGCCACAGCAAGTTCACGCTGACTGCCAGACTCCGCCAGCAGAGGAAACTCTCAAGAAAAATACAGCTGCTTTAAAAAGAAAACAAACAATTGCAAAATGGCTCATTTTGTTTGTTTTTCTTTTATCAGCCCAGAGATGAATCTTCTATTAACATCTGCCATGTATCATCGTGTAATCCTCCTTTTCTCTTTCCTCCCAAACTACTGCAATTCAGGGTAACCCTAATCTTTAAAGTGGACAAGAACCATAAAACCCTACCTGTGGTGGGAAGGATTAGGGAGTACATCATGCTTTTTAGTAGATGGGATTTAAACAAGCAATAAGGAGAGGAAAACCTCCCAAGACATAATCCGACAGTCTCAGACTGACCCAATTCTTTCGCCATAAGAAGTGATCATCACATCTCTGTCCCGGTTTAAATCGATGGCTAAGTGTGCCAAAGAGTTTTCAGGTTCTACAGGGTATTTTTAACTTCAGACCGCCTCGAGCTCGCGCTCGAAACACAGGAGCAATTTAAGATGCAATTTTGTATAGTTAAATATTAAGGACATTTTAACATTTAATTAGAACCCTTTTGGCAACTGGGACAAAAGGGGAAATTTAACGTATGCGAGATCCTGTTGAACAGCTAATACATGATGCAGTACAAAAAAAACCCCAAACTCACCAGGCAGGGCACAGTACTAAATTAAAGGGACTAAACCTACTGTCCCATGAATAACAAACAAGACAAAATAAAGAGAGAAACAAAAAACAACCACAAGATAATTAGCTATCCAAAAAAAACCCCTATTCCATGGGATATTCAATATTAAGAATTGAGAGATTTTCACTGTGATTACAAGTAATGCTGGACAAATGTATGTATCCATAATTGGAAATTATCAAATAATAGGGTTTTTTTTTAAATACAACCAGCAATCGACAAATTGCAAATTTCTGAGTTTTATGATCTTGTAACAGTCCATCAAGTATTCTTATATTCCTTGGAAAAAAAACATTAAAAAAGCTTTAAATGAAAACTAAATAGAACTACAACCAAAGCAAGCACTGTTCTGACAAGAATAAAAACATAGGAAGGCAAATAATTCCATTTCCATTGTGCAAGGGAAACAGATTACACATCCAGCGTGTTTCTTAAATAGGAGTCATCACCAGAATATTAACACTCTGCTTCACAAGATGCTGCAAGTCTAAAACCAAGCAATTTTACAGAGTGCTTGCAAAGTACCATACCACCACGCAGATTATTGGACGCTAGATACATTCAGCTGAAAAACCCCAACTAGTCCTAACATTCAGTATTTAGGAAATAACATTACAGAAGGATTGGCTAATGGCTGGACATCTTTCACATCTACTGAAGCACACAGTTAAATCTCACTCTGCTCAAATTAAATTATCAGTGCAACCTCAGCTAAGCTGAACAATCTTCGTCCCTTTCCAGGTAGTTCCAAAATTTCTTTGAAATTCTCTCCTTTTTCTGCTTTATGGCTCACACACTTTATTTACCACATTTCTAAGCCAGGACAGCCTGACAAGCTTTCTCTCCAAGCCGCAGCAAAGCTACGCTCTGACCTCTGCTGGTACAAACCTGAAAGCTAAGCCTGGACAGCCACTGTCCTCCACCGAGGTATTGGTTGAGTATTTACACACAAAGATATGCTCTAATCCGTAACTTTTTCTATTGCAGAGCAGAACTGCTGCACAGATTTGTTTTGGCCTTCAAGTGTCTCATGTAACTGCTGCTTACCTGTGTTCATCAAAGCTTTTGGTCGCAGCGCAGCTTGGACTGTCAGGGTATGAAACAGCTTCCAAAGGGAGCAGGTATAACCTCTCAGCTCTGGTCTGCTGCCCTGGCAGCCAACCCACTGCACCTTCTTAGGGAGGAATATCCCAGAAATCTGAAAAAAATACTTATTTAAGATAGACGAAGCTTTGGGACCTAAATGCATTACTGAACGTAACAGCAGTCACAGCTGATCCTACCTTGAAACCAAGGTGATCCAAGGATAAAAAAAAGAAAAGAACAACAGTAAATGACTCTCTACACTTGTTGCTAATGAACTCATGCGTAAGGCAAACCATGTTTAAATTTTTAACAGTCCTTGAGTCTGAGAATCTCTGATGCACCATCATAAAACTCATCTCTCTTGTAAACATATCACACGATATACAACGTACAGTCACCTATGCCACTAAAGTGCACGAGAAATGTCTAATTAGCCTGACAGAATACATTAAGTAGCTTAACTGGTACCGTTTTTTCTAAGCACAGTATGAACACAACACACACAAACACTACTGTAAACTCTGACAGAGCTAGTTTCCCTGGGCACATTAACAATTCCTTATTACTCAGCCAGATCCACATGACTTAACAGTGGTAAAGCCTTAAGAGGCCAAGACTTAGAATTTATTATTATTTCTTCTTAAAACAAAAACACTAATTAATGCTCAAACCTAAAATCCCGTCAAGATTTTAGTTTCGGAGGCTTATCTCTCTGCTTCCTAAACCACACAGGAGGTTTCCAAATTGCAGACAGCAATCCCATTTCAGGGGAAGAAAGACTCGTATCAGCTTTGGTACAAAGACAGCCCTATCCCAGGGCTTTGCGTTACCACAGCGAGATGGGATTCCCAGCGAGGCCTTTACTGTGCCACGAAATTAAAGAGTCTTTGGGGAAACTCTTCAGGAATAATGCCCATTTCAGCGGGTCAAAACTCTGACCTTCAAGAGAGTCCTGCTGATAGGAGGCACAGCAAGCAAAGGGAACTCTAAAGTGTCTGCTGGGAATCTTGCACCCCTGGAAGCTGACGTTAGGGAACACGTGCATGTCAGCGGTCGCTTGCTCACTATAAAAGTAAGACAGGATTGTGCGTTTCCATTCTCTCATTTCAATTCCTACGTGTGGATTTCTTTTTTTTTTTTCTAGTAGTGATTTCACTTTATTTTCACGTTATCCTTCTTATAACTCCATTATGACTGAGGGACCATCAGTGAGTGATGTCTTAGATTTATGTACAATCTTATCTCCTTTACTAATGCTGTATTTTATGCTGGGAACTACTAACAGCTTACCCGCATTTTGTTGTTGACCAGATCTAGGATAGCATCGTAAGGGATTTTGTCTAATGGAAGGCTCACCAGCCACTCTTGCAAGGTCTCTAACAACTTTACCACAGGCTGACGGCCAGGAAAAAGCTGGGGAAAAAAAAAAAAAGAAGAAGAAAATACCCATATTTTAAAGCACGATCTCTTTAGCAGCAAGAAACACTTTTATCTTTATATGTTTTTCCTGTCTTTAAGACGCTTTCAATTTCCTTTTGAGTAAATTAATTACTCATTCTGCTTTCAGTAAAAAGCCATCTCACTTTTGCTTACAAAATTTAACAGGTTGCAGGCATAAAATGTTAGGCAGTAAAATGAAGCTACTCAAAGGCAGGCAGAAAGGCTACAGAGCAACTTCTGACAGGTTACACTCCATTTTGCACGACGGTAATTCAGCTCAGTGAGTAGCTCAGAATGGAGCATAAGGCGTATGTGAGTCAGAAAGACTGAAATCCTTCTCACTCTTAGAAGATTAATCACAAAAATTAGTTGTTATAAAACTTCCGCTCGTGTTTCTGTAAATGTAGAAGTCGGTTATCTGGAGGAGCATTTTCCTTTCTATACGTGTAAGAGTAACTTCCAAGTGATTTGGAAATAGTGACTTCCTTAACTTGCAACTGAAAGGAGTCACAGGCCGGCAGGTGAGCGTGAGGAGCTGTAAATCAGTGCTAACGCCACTACCTTACACTAGAAATGGTATTTTGCTTTAATGCTGGTTGCAATTACTATAGAATTAAGCAGAGTACGCATATCATCCTCATCCGTACCGTATGTATCCTTCCAGAGGGAGCAGAATTTCAGCAGATGGGGAAATGAAGTCCCCATACCTGCTACATTAAATACCGAAAGCAGTTCAGGACAGAACACGCTATACATATGCCAGCCATCCTGCAGCCGTCGTCCAGCTATCGATGATATCTCTAATTCATAGACCGCTCACTCTATACCACACAAATCCAACGGGCAGGAACCTCCCTCTTGCTATTTGTCTGTCTGGTATCTACCACAAGGGAGCTTGTGTGTTGTTTGGGTTCAAAGACAACTCTTGGATAGTCTGCAAGAAACCAGCACACCGCTGAAGGACTGACGGCACACGGAGTACAGTGACTCCTGCAAGACCCCCAGAATGTCATGCATTATGTCTAAAAGACAATAGTCACACTGTATCTCAGGTAGGTATTGGTCTCATAACGGATTTAAAAAAAAAAAAAAGGACTTCTGCACTGATTGCCAAAAAAAATAGCTCTACAGCAACGACTATCCCCAGGGAACCAGAGGCCTCGGTGACTTCGGGCTGACCATCACTGCAAGTGCTGCTGCACAGGAGGAGGATGTAAAAGGTTTCCCCCCAGAAACACCAGAGAATCACGAATGAGAACCACGAGGGAAGTGTTTCACACCAGGAGCACGCAGCTAAAGGAGAGCAGTCCCCCCTCATGAGCGTGCATGACAAGAGAGCATCCCCATTGAGGCACTAATAGCCAGGGAAGCAGATGACATCAGCTGGCCAAGAGCCATCAGGAAGAACAGAGGATGTTTTAGGGATAATATGATGGAAAGATTAGCACCACACTTTCTTAAAGAAATGAGGCCAGCGAGAGATTTCTGACCTCTGACGGCTGCGGGAGGGGGTGGGGGGGCAAGAAACTGTCTGTCCGATTTTCAGATAAATCCAGATATTTGGAAATAGTTCATATAGGCCTTATTATTCCCTTAAATAGCTATTGATTCACTGCCTTTAAAATAAAACAAAGTGTTAGCTGCTCAGTAAGTAAACATAAAGAGATATTGGTCATTTCAGCAAGCTGACATTATAAAGTTAAATTACTTCAAGTTTTTTTAAAGCCTTATCACATTCTCTATCTTGTCCCTTCACTCAAATGTAATATGTAAGCATCTTTACTTTTTAAATACTCAGTTATATTCAGTACCTCAATTACTTCGAAATTCTCAGTTAATACGTCCAATACCTCAATTTTATTCAAAATGTAGACAGAAGCTACTAGTAGCTCTAAATAGAGCACCATTTGTCAAGTATGCATTAACGAAACCCAAAAGTCAAGAATGGAAAACAAAGGGGTTTTAATCCCACTCAGTTACAATAGCTACTTATCTGAAAATCTGATAAATGGACTATATTTACAGTGTTTGTTCAATATGCTGTAGACTACTTAAGCTTTATTTAATTTTGAGCCCTCTAAGATTAAATTAAAAAGCATTTCAACCCTGTAAGCATGTCGGAACAGCATACAACAACTCAAAAATATGTTTAAAGAAACACACAAAACTACTTTTTTAAGCTGGTGAGGAAGCATATATTTAAACATCCTGAAAGACATTGGAGAGACTTATGTCACATAATAAATTTTATGTGAGAGTCACTTGATTCTTACAAATAATCAAAGACTAGAAGTGTATACCTTGGCAGAGATGGTAACAAAATCCTTGAAGGTCTTCAGCTCAGCTCCCTCAAGTGTCTTGTGTGTGGCAAGCTCTACCCTGAGCAGGTAATGCAATCCTGATTCAAGGTCAGCCATGTACAGCTTAGATCTGGAACACACATATATAATGGTATCAAGTGGCAGGTTTCTTTCGCTCATTTCCTCACCAGTCATGAAGGTAAAATTGATATATAGTAGTTGTCGTTAAAACCTCCACAATTGCCACTCCACGGTGATTGCAGTATATCCTCCACCAGCACGGGAAGGCACAGCAGTTACTTGAGGTGCTCGGTACGGTGAATGTCAAGTTCAATGAGTTTCATCGTACTCTTTTTAAAAGAGTCCTTTTATGTCATTTTGTTCAGAGTTTAGACAGAGGAAGTATAACTGCACACAAGATTTCCCTTTATATTCGACTAAACTTTTCGCCTCCCAGCCAGCTTTGCCTTGTAATGAAATTATAACCCTGACGCTGTCGGTAAGGAAACAACTGGTGTAAAGAAATTACAGCTTCTCTTCAGGGCTGACCACAAAGAGAAAAATGACACGCTGTGAAAAGAGGGAGACTTTCGCTGAACAAAAGTAGATTATAGACCGTGCAGGAGGGCAAACGACTGAAAAAGGTCAATGTTGGAAAGGACTGAATCTAGAAATCCTCTTCCAAAGGCAGTTGTTTTACTGAAGCTTCTTTGCGTACAGGTTTAACAGTCGATTTTAATCATATCAGCTCATAAGACAGCATTAGGTACCTTAGCACAGGCACAAGTAAAACAGCCAAAGATTTTAAGAGCTCCTTCTCACAACCAAGTATTTTTCTAACGATAAAAACCACCTTACAAAGTACAGGTGCATCAAGCAAAGCCCCTTCCCTTGCAATGCTTCCAGAGTACCAACTTCAGACAGTACGTTACAGAGCAACGGAGCTGAACAAACATAAGTTCACATAGTTTATAACAGAGTTATAAGTATATAAGTTCAGCAGCAGCATTATTTCTAAAAACAATTAGAATTAAAAAAACAGCAATTCAAGAAACTGGCTGGTCCCACCTCCTAAATGACACAGAAATAACTTATTAAAATACAGAATAATCTATATCCTTAACAACTCAAGCTACAGACTTATTCTGAATTTATCTCCTTAATTAATAAGGTACTCACTTTAATTTTAAAAACCAGCAAAATTCTGCTTCAAGTTTCTTAAGTAAAGAGACATCCATATGAACGTGTGAGTTCGCCCAAAGGATCCTATCTAGGAGATGCCTGGACTGGAGATCCAAATCAACCAGATTTTGTCTTGCTGGCAAACAGCTCGATTTAACTAAGTTGTTTTGATAACCGAATGTTCCATCTGAAGTATTTTATAACAGTCACTGAAAGAAGATGACACTAATAGTGTCCATGAAAGAAAAATAAGTACAAACCAAAAGCACTCAGCCCTACATCTTTTCCATCTAAAGATGCTGAGGGATTATCTCTCTGCAAAGCCTTTGCATCCTTCTCTCAGACAAAGAGAAAAAGGGGGTGAAGATAAACCTTACCGGATTTGGTACGATAAACATCTTTTACAGTGACTTTAGTATTTTCTATCATACTTGCATCTGATAAGCACTTTTTAGTGGGCGCTGCTTCACTAATGTACATACAGAGAATTCTTGTTCTCTACAGAAATGTCACAGCTTCTTATTTTACTATTTATTTTTTCAGGGACACTGATTACTTGCTGAAGTTTTCCACCAATTCACATCATTGATCTGTACAGTTCAGGTAATGGGTGGTAAGTCCTTGGTATTTTAAAGTCAACTGAGTATTTAATGGTACTTTTGGAGAGAAATATTCCTTCCATAGGAGTGCAGATACCTGCTGCTAAACAAAAAATACTGGCAGCCCTCAGTAATTTCACCTCTGAAGTGTTTGAAACACTGCTCACAGTTGCAAAGAAGTTTTAACTTCGATGCTGGAACCGAACCAACTCACAAGCGCTACCTGAATATACTGAGAAATAGAAGCAGTTGAAGCAGCAGCTGAAAGCTCTGCTCTCAGCATTGATGCCATAATTTCTCCAGTATTAAGCATGAACTTTTAAAGTTTTACTCAGCAGAAGAATGCAGATCATTTAGGAATGACCAGCCTACTCAACTCGAGGTATATAATCTCGGATGGAACGAAGCAAAATTTTGAACAGCACTAGGATTTTATCATAAATTACAGCACAACTTCTCACGTGGCAAGGAAAAACTGCAAGCAAACTTCACTAGCCAAGCATTGATCTGAAAATCAAAGGTATCACTTACTTATCAAACTCTTTCCACACCTTGATTTCTGTACTCTCCTCTTTGTTTTCTTGAGCCGGTAGCTGAAGTGGCAAAAGCAGTTTTTTTCTTACACCTGGCAGTGACTTTAAATACGAAGAAAAGAAAGACCGTAGAGGCTTCAAACTGCAGGTAAACAGACAAGGTAAAGATTATTTTTAATCTCAGACTAAGTGAGCCAAAGCAAACCAGTACATTTATAAAGTAAGATATTCAGAAAAGAAGCTACGGCAACTTTTTATACCTTAAGAGAACCTCCCCATACTCCTCAGAGAGAGAACCACTTACGTGTTAATTAATCCATGGGACCCGTTTGGATACATCAGATAGCACGACGGGACGGAGGTAATACCAAGTTTCTCCAGAAAAGGCTTATCAAAACTCAACGCTCTCTTTACAACAATGTTTTCATACTGGATCAAGTCTAAGATAACCTGGGTAATGAAAAGATAATACGAATTATGCATTGTTCAAGGAATATCCAATCTTGTAGGACAAGACACAGAAATAGGTAAAATGCACCATCCTTTAAGGGAATCATTACGCTGTTCACCAAGGAAGTACATCTACGAGTATTCGGTGGACACTAACAATTTCAGTTAAAGAAGATTTACTCTTCCCTGAAAATTATTACTCCTGTCTCCTGGTCTATGCTGATCTGTTCCCTTTGAAGTCTAACATCCGAAGAAAACAGGAGAATGAATGACAAAATGTCCTCATAAACCTCGAAATAGCCCAGAGGATATTCCACAGGGAGCAACAGGTTTATGAGAGACCCTTCCTTCCATCGGTGACAAACGCACAGCCTTCCTTCAGCTGTCGTGACTTCTGCTAGGTTTGTCCACACAGTCTTACAACGTGAACTTGAAAATAATGTTACTTTCTATTTTACTAAACTATTCTGTAAAGCTAAAACTACCACTCACAAATATTTTTTCTTCTGAAAGCAGACTCCACTTCCTGTTAATTAGATAACACTTGATCTTTCCCCGTAACAGCAGGTAATATAATTAAAGCGAGTGTGATAAGAAGCTGAAGAACTTTATAATCACCACACTTCTTCTCTTCAGTAATGCCCACTTGTATCAACCCAGCAGCTTCCAGAAAACAAAGGTCTGGCATCACTCTGCTTCTCAAAGGGATTCTTGCTTTTGGAAGCACCCTCTCCTCCACTTACACAACCGGGCCACCTCAGCATCAAATCTTATTAGAAACATTTCCCAGACATTGGATGTTTCTACACAGATTATGCCTAGATAATTACGCAATTTCTTTTCTTTACTTATCCTAGATCTTGGCAAGAAGAGAAAAGTAACAGTTGCCTAAGCTAACAGCAGGCTCATGAGGTGGTGAAATGATGCCAAATCAAGTATTTTATCGGTGTGGGAGGGAGGCAAAAACCCAAAGACTTCCACTTCCTCAGTACCTTGGAGCAGTGACAATAATTTTATGCTATTACCTTAATTCAGAACGTAATTTCCCCAAAACTATACGTGAAGAAAGAGAATTAGAGAATTTAATTATTAATAGTTAAAATCACAAAAGCTTCGCAGAAGAATGAATATTATGAATGACTCTCTAGCAGTAGCAGAGCAATAACTTAATCTGACAAAGTATTTGTTGTGATCTTCTTAATCTTGAAAGAAAAAAGAATGGTGCTAACAATTACATTGATAAATTAATCGTCCACTGAACTATGAATGGAAGATATTAACACAACATCACACTTGTTTGTAAGCAAGTTCCTCTGTGTGAGCAACAGCCCTACATAATCCCGTGACTTCGTGATATCTCAAATACACGAGCTGCCCTTTTACGACCCTTTAATTTAGCCCTGTCATCAGGAATGTTGTTGCTTGGCTAAACCATATAAAACTCAGCTGTGTTATGATAACATTTATTCACATTCAATACATCATCCATAAGCCATACATTACCTCTCGTCCAACATAGGAGGTGTTGCTTTCAAACACAACGGCAGTATAATGATGGCTGTTCTTGTCCAGAAGAGAAGTAACATCACTGGACCTTCTCGGAAAAGAAAAGCTATTTAGCCCAGGTAGAATGCAATACACCTGCTGTTACTGATGGCATTTCCTTTTACAGTCTCATAATAAGAAATCAGCTTACTTCATCTTTAATAGGACCTCCTCCATTCTATTTAATTAACACACCAGCTGTATTTTAATCATAGAACTTACGAAACTGGATCCAGCGGTGGGCAAGCAGGAGGTCTCAGCTCTTGGGAGTGGTTCTGTAAGAAGTCAATCATCATCTGACGAACCGTTTGCAGCTCTCGATCTGCTCCTGCTGAGCACGGGTTACGACAAAAAATGCATCACTTCAGAGAAGTGGGAAAAAAATGTCTCAGGTGCAGGTTTTCCTACAGCCTCATGCTTTTCTCTGTCAGGTTTTTGTTTTAAATTTGGACTTGAAAAACAGAATGTTATTTGGCTGAAGAAGAGGGACTAAGGATTGAGTTGTAGGATTTCATTTTAATGTCGAGAGAAGACCATATTTACAAGCTGTCATCCCACACCACAATTAAACAACCTCAAGACTTTTCCAAATCTAACCATCGGCCTGCCTTGCTGATCTTCTCTTCAAACAACGCTTCATTCTCATTCTGTGCTCATTTTCACAATAGTTGGCGTGAACAAATTCAGTAACTTTTTTGCATTAAGGATATTCAGCGTGCCTTACAAACTGCAAAGGTGTCCTGCTCTCACCAAATGGGCCAGACGAGGTTACAAAGCCACGTAACAATATGAGGAAGTAACTGCAGTGTGAGAATATTTTATTTGCTTTAAAAGAAGTAAATGAAAAAGCAGAAACTCTCCCAAATGCCAAAAAGTAACAGGTACAACTACGGTCTGCTTCTATGTGAAGGGTTAATGGTGCAGGTGGTCTCTCTTCTGACCTCTGCCCTTTTAAATGTTAATCCATTGAAAAAGACAACATTACTTTTGTCCCCAGACAAACCACCTCAAGCTGTGATCCCCTCAGACACCGGGGATAAGCCTGTTTTCAGTTAGTCAACATCTGAATGGGGGGTTCTCCCAGTGAGATTCAGGATATCTGGAAAGCAGCTGACAGATCAAAAAGCACCAGAGTCAGGACTGAGCAAATCTGATCTCGTGCTGATGAGCTGCGTGGTGGCAAAAAAAGCAATTGTAAAAAAATTATCTAGCCATATGTTAAAATACAGAACTACATTTCAAAACAATGAGGAATGTGAGTTCTTGAACCAATGTTTTGCGTGTCTAAAATTCTGCCATTTTCATACAGTATTCATAATATCCTGACTTCAAGAGCTATTTAATGTCCATCCCATCTCTAGCTCTAAACTAACTGGCAGGCAAAGGGATTCTGCTTACTGTGGGACACGTTCCTGGCTGGTAGGGTAACTGCTTCGGGGATTTCTTACACTAGGATATTCTTACCTTTGTAGTTTTCTCCAGTAGTAAACTGCTTTGTAAATGCTTTGAAGTACTATGTGGGAGAAAAAAAAAAAGTATTATTGCTGTAAAGATAATTTGCTGTATAAGACGAAGGCTCAGTTTAGAAACAAAAATGGCTTTCAAGAGGTTTTACTTTTTACAGCTTTAATTACAAAACATTTTAATCTATCTCTTCAGAAGACAGTTTTCCTTAGCCCAAGTGTTCCAAAGACCTGCTTCTCAGCTACACGAGGGTAGCTCACAGCTACCAGTCGAAACTCTGATACACAAGAAAGCCAACTTTTAGAGGGAAATACTACAATGCATAATTCAATATGGGATATCGATCCATTACTGCAAACATTAACCCAAACACAAATTAACTGATGACCAAATCACTAACACCAACTGTGTATATACTTAGAACACTGTTCGCATTTTCTCAAATCCCTCCAGTGGTTAATCAGGATATAGAATGAAGCTTGACTGCCTTCTGCTATAAACACCACAACAGAAAAGGTTCGGTGTCTGCATTCCCGTTTACAGCCAAAACTTTAAAGATTTAAAAAAAAAAAAAGAAAGAATATTGCTCTTTTTATTAGGGCAGAACATCACCAGTTCTACAGTGAAATGTCTCCTGTTCCCTCTCCTGTCATAACAAACAGTGTATTCAATCCTCTGCATCCATCACATTCTGCTTACACTTACCATCAATAATGTGATTACACAGATTGACAAAGACAGAGAAGTTAAAAATTGCACCTAGACCTGAAGATGAACAATGGTTTAGTACTTTTGACAAACACAAGACCCCTTTTAAGAGACAGTTTAAGCAAATTATGAAATTAATTAGAAAAACAGTGAAGAATCAAGAGTAAATTCTTAACTGAGCCGTCGTCATGAAATCATCTGATTTCATGATGCAATTGTAATGTATGACCTTTACTTCCACATACCAAAACTAAAACCACTGTTAATAATCACGACCACTTGAATTTGAAAAATATTATACAAATTGTTATTATCTAATGGATATATCACACCTCGGTGTTATATCAGTGTAACAACAGTACCTTCTAGAATGCTATCTTCTTTAGGTAAGAGTTCAGACTCAGAACTGAGGACTGAAGTACTACTATAAAGAACTGCATCAGCTATTGCATTCAGCAAGAAGAATTCTAATTAATCTTTTATCAACCCTGTAGCTTTTTCACCACAAGCAAAGAAAAAGTCCAGCTAAAGAACAACTCTCTCCATGTAACGCTCTGCATGGGCAAGTCTGTTATGATTTTAGCTCCTCTAAAGCACCGGTTCTCCAAGGCAATACAGTCTGCCACTTACCCTGAACGTTGGGTAATAGTGAATGCCATATTCTTTGCACGTCTCGTAGTTCTCTTCTTCCCCACAATCCAGCACACCAACTCTAATTGCGGATTCCCAGTCTGAAAACAAAGATATCTTTCAATTTTCAGCAGCAGCTATCAAGGATCCTGGCTGATGGATTACCCTGCTTCCCAAGGAAATCAGCAGCTGAACTCCCATAGATTCCAGTGGCATAAAAATCAAGCCCTCGGTCGATTCTCATTTGCTATTCATTTCTATTGTCAAGTGTAATACAATCTACTGATTTTTAAAATAACTAAAGCCTCCCTGTTTTTCTCAGCTGCATCAGTGTTTTTTCAATACACCTAAATAAGAAGAATCCCAACACATAATGGAGCACTTCCAGGGCCAAAGACATTTTATTGATGAAACAGGGGCCAATCCAACTCCTTCGAGATACCAGACTGCATTCCCTAGCTTCTCCCGCTAGCTAAGCTCACAAAATACAGCAAGCACAATACATATAATCAAAGGAAATTAATGCAACAGTTACTCCTCTGCACAATTACACAACCATTACTTCGATGCATCTTGTATTAAAGCTGCTTTAACAAGGACTCACTGTTTACCGAACTCACCATTTTCTCGGAGGCCCTGGGAATGGCAGAGAGCCCCAGGCTCACCTATCGTCTGCTAAAAGCTGTCTTTATCTTTTAGTACTCTTCAGGAATACATTAGATATAGCTCAAAAAATATCCACGTTTTCACCAGAGTGCTAAATAGTTAGGATCGAACATTGCTCTAAGTTTCCTTTATAAACGTTTCATAGCAATAACCACAAGAGTTCAAGTATTTCTGTAAATATGCTTATATAACTTCAATAAAAGCTTTCAATTCATCTATAGCTTTTAACTTCTCATTTTGCTAGGAACTTCTCTTTATGAGCCATGTTCCGCTGCAGCCATCACTTTAAGGAAGAACCACTCCAAGAGACCTTTTTTTCTTTTACTTTTTAAAGCTCAGCTAAACCCAACCAGCTGTGGGCAGAATTTGAAGGCACACCACAATTCCCAAGTACCAATAAAATTTAAAAAGCACTAAAATTACACTTGCTTTTATAGCGAAGAGCACGAAAGCTTCATCAAGTTCAAGACCTGACTGACAGTTGCACGCCTAGCTGCTTTGGAAATTTTGCTTGACCTTTATTTGTCTTTGGAGGAGGACGGGGGCAGCCGATGGACAATTTCAGTTGTGCTGAACATGCCAACAGCTGAACAGGCACCAGGAGCAACTACAAGCATGCTGGAGCAGATGGGCATCCATTCACCGGAGCACAAAGGATACAACAGTCTTATTTCATCACATAAAATGCAAAATAATAACAAAGAAAAAAAAGTTTGGCTTCTGGGTATCTATCTCATTCAACTTTCACCACTCCTCCTCCTTTTTCCACCTGTCCAGAGCCTCCTCCACACAATGAAGAGCCGTGCTAGGAACCTCATGCAAATCAGCTGCTCATGACAATGCAGCGATGCCTTCAGCTTGAAGGCTGGGGTCAGAGAGCAGCAGCTGGGCCCTGTCTGCCGAGCAGCGCTTCTGCTCCAAACCCAGCTCTGCCTCTCCAAGGGTGCCCCAGCGCCGCAGCGCCCAGCCCAGACTGGGCGGGTTTACACCATAGCCTGGATTGGCTTTGTTCAAGTGCTGATGGATTTTACGTTAGCATTAGTATCTTTGAACTACTCACAAACTGTATGAAAGGGGTAGGTGAGTGACGCCAAGCTAACCAAGGCGATTTCGGTTTGTGCTAACTGAGTTCCAATGCGTGACATGAAGGTATTGGGCAAACTGGAAATGCAGCAGCTTGGTCAAAGCTCCCACTTCAGAAATGCTACGGAACAGCCACGCACCAGTCACGCTGCATCACAAGGAAGATCCTTTCTTTGTGTAAACCTTGAGTATTCCCTGTGTGGGCAGATGCAACAACACCTGTTATCTTCTATTCGGAAGTTTCAGTCAGGGAGATAAGAGATGCATCAGAAGGAACCTCTCCCTACGTGCTGCTTGGGAGTTACACGTTTTAACACGTAGGCTGCTTCCTGTATGATGACAAGGTTTCTGCAGGTCCTCACCAAATGCGTTCAGAAAACAATTTCTAGAAGGAAAGCATTATTGCTAGAATTGGAGCAACAATTGGTAATTTGGAACAGTTGTTGCACGTCCAGAGGAGTGCATTGCTTCTGCATATCATTCACGGGTTGTCACACATGGCATTTCCAAGGGCTTGTTACTTCTACCCAGAAAATTACTACACATAATTCCAGCTCACAGGCACTTTGGTGGATAGATTCAATCATCTTTTAAGACAGAAAAATGTACAATTAACTATAATGGCTACTTTGGACGCTACTGTAATAAAAGTAGCAGTGGGATTAGGAAGGCAGAAGCAAGGACTCCGTGGTTAAAGCCTGTTCTGGAGGGAGGGAGTATCAACTCACAAATGCCAATTACACAAAAGCAAGCACCACTCCTATTTTTCAGGAGGGTTATGTTCTGCTACGAAGCTTGCAATGACGGTATTGGCAAGATTTAACAAATGAGGTAAAAATTAAGTATATTAGCACAGGCCTTTTATGGACAAAGTAGTTGCACCAATTGAACTGAACTGTATCAAATGAGCGAATACAGGCACGGTGATCTAGATGTTCTCTGATGCAGATGAACCTGCATCCTCAGGGACAGCTCTAACATCCCAGCAGATCAGTAAAGATTTTTGAAAAATAAATGTTGAGACAGTCTAAAGGGGTAAAAAGTTTTGAGGGTTGTTTGGTTTTTTTTTGCATGAAGTTACCAACAAAAAGTGTGACTGTTCTGCCTCCTACTACAATCCATCCATTCCAACTTTAAAACGGAAACATTTTGCAGACAAAAAACACCAGAAGCCAACTGCATTTGCTGGAGGTGCCAATGTCCCCAAACATAAAACCCCACTTTTTAAATGAACGTCTTCATAAAAACTGAATAAATAGGCCTTTAACTGGTTATAGCAATACAAGTGCATAAAATAATTGGCAGTTGTCATGAGTGCAGTTGAGAAGGAAAATATGTATTTGAAGAAGTTATTACAAGTTACAAAAAGTACTGCCTACAAAGGTATCACACTTCTGCAGTAATGCATGAACACGTCCCTGTCTTATTTTGACAAAGGCTCTGGTCAGTTCAGCCTCTTCATGATCTTTACTGCAGTGTTCAAGCACTTTCTTGTTCTTACTTTTCTTCAAGAAAGAAGAAGATCTGATGTTATTCTGGCCATGAGCAAACCAAATCAGGTGAAAATGTTACAAAAGCTTATGTGAAGAAAACAGAAAAAAAGCTACTGCTTTTATAAAGAAAAAACCCCATGCAAGTAAGGAGCACTTGAAATGCTCTGAAACCACTACTGCTCTCTGTTTCTCGGGTTTTGAGTTTCAGCAATCCGCAACAAGTTCATCAGGATTTATTTCTGGGTAGGCCTCCATTTCCACGTGTCTAAACCCACATACACCTAACACTGCACCTGCACTTCACGTTAATTGTTAACACTTCTCACATACAAGGCTGCCAGAGAAAAGACACACAACTCTTCATTCCCTCTCAAATGGAAACCGTACGAATGGATTCAAATCACTGCCTGCATCCTGGAAACGTCTCTTGGGTCAAATGCTAAACCCAGAGTAGTTTAAAAGCCTTTAACACCACTATATCAAGCATAACGTTCTCTCCAAAACTGACCTCAGGTCTTCTCCCCACCAGACATATCGAATTTAACCTATACCTGAGGGGCCTGTTTGTTTCCTTACCTTGGATCTACAAATAATAGTAAAACACTTCAGCACCTGCCAAAAATATTGAACCGACTAAGACACAGCAAGACAGGTCTCCCTCCATATAAACCATGGAGGCCATAATTTCTTTTTAAGTCACTACGTGATGAAAATTTGACTCTCACTTAGCTCGATTTTTGTATTATTTCCTGACAGTGCTTTTCCCCCTTCTAATCCTTTCACGCTACATCGACTACAAATCAAACACACGCATGGCCTCTCCAATACCACAATATTTTTCATTTATCCTCTAAAACAGGTGAGTCTCTTTACAGAACATGCCAAGATAAAGATCTTGCCTTCTAAAGAGTCTAAACACACCTCCTGTGCCTCAGCCCATCCACTTGCACACACACAGAAACACTTGCATGTAAATCTGCAGCTGGATTGCTGTGTGTGAGAGGTGGTGGTGTTTTACCCTTAGATTCCTAGAAAACCTTTAATTTGGAGACTTAGTCACTATCTTCCACGCCTCGCTTTGTCCTGCGTGCCACTCTGGCAGCATAGCAAGGGCTGTGCCCACCACCAGAGATGCGCAAAGCGACCCAGACACCAAGAGCCCAGTGATCCAGACACCAAGGCAGTGCGGGGCACGCCAAGCACGGCCACGCGTGGCAGGGCCTCGCTACACCCCATGGGTGACACGAGCCGAGGCCTCACTACCCCCCACGGGTGACACCGCAAGTCGAGGCCTCACTACCCCCCACGGGTGACACCGCAAGTCGAGGCCCCGCCGCCACCCACGGCTGACATCGCGAGTCAAGGCCTCGCTGTACCCCACGGGTGACCACGTGCACCACGACACCAGGAGGCACCGCCGCGGCCCACACACGGCAGCCCCGACCCCGCTCCCTGCACAGACCCCGGTCCCTGACAGCCGCGGCCCGGGAACCGAAGGAGGCCGCGGGGCAGCGGGTCAGGCCCGCGGCAACCTCACCGGAGGGAAGCCGCGGAGAGCCGAGCGGCGGCAGGACCCGCTCCCG
>VZZY01012782.1:29962-91267 GCA_013400335.1 Eurystomus gularis
GGGGCGGGGCCGCGCCATAGCAACGCGCCCGCCATGGCGACGCGGCCTAGTGCCCGCGGAGCCTGCCCGCCCGGGGGAAGGCTGCGGGCGCTGCTTCCCTCGGAGGGGAGCGGGGATCCTCCGTCCAAAAAGAGCGAGGCAGTGTCGTCCGCTGCCCCCTCCTCACGCCACTGAGGGTGACATGGCCCCTGCCCAGGTGGTGACACACCTGTTGGCAGCCCCCACAGCACCACCAGCCGCCATGTCCTCACCCCTTTCTAGGCCGGGAGGGTCCCTGTCTCCTGCTGGTGTCCAGTTCTGTTACCAAACCCTGGGGACAGAGTCACGCCGCAAACAAACCCTTTGCCGCTGTGTTTGGAGCTACATTTCCCTCATGACTAAGGGAAAAAAAAAAAAGGTTAAACTGACAAGGTTAAACAAAAGCTCTGCGGCCAATTTTATGGAGCAATCCGCTATAGTTTCAACATCACAATGCTTCTCACTGAGAACGTTAAAATAGCACGGCCTCTGGGTCCAGAACTGTTTCATCCCAAAGTACATCACTCGGCAGGAAAGAGCCATTCCCCCTCAAAACCGAAGGTAGGATGAAAGGCAGCACAGAGGATGCTATGAGCTCTGAAGAGGATGTTAGCAGTTCTGTCCTTTTAGTAAATTCAAATTGGTTGTGTGCTAGTAATTGGTTTAAGCACCTTTTATAGCTGTAGCCACAGTATAAAAGTCTCCTTTCGTTTATAAATACAGGCTCAAGAATTTTCATTACATTAACAGAGACAGAAAACCAGCAGAGAAAAATGTCCCCAGAGGGTAACTCCAGAGGAGTTTAAAACTCAGATAATGAAGACTGAGGTCCTTGAAAAGATAATTCTTGCTTTTGTTACTCAAAAACACTTCTTTTAATCCTTCAACAAGAAGTAGGAAACAAATGAGTCCAAGTTTTTACTTCAGACCCACTAGTGTACATTCAGAGGTAGAATCTAGTTTATCGTTGTTTCTGGCTAGTAACCTACACACAGTCCGAGGGTGGGAACCTTACATACAGTAAAAATCCTCTCCTCTGACAACTGAGTAACAGATTCTGCCACCTTTGCCTTGTCTTCTCCTGCTCCTCTCTTTTCTTGACTGTTAATATCTCAAGTGGTTCAGTCACACACCTTTTGCATTCCTATCCATAGCTATAAGTTACATGGTTGCATGAGGGGTTTTCTGTCTCTTTTTCCTAGGTACTGAAAGCAATAAAATTAGACGGTTACAATAACAGAGTCCAGCCGCTTCAAAGAACTGAAAAATCTTGTGGCAGCTGCTAATTAGGATTTTTTAAAAAATATCTGTAGTGCCTAAGACATTTTAGAGTGCATTTTATTCAGAAGAACTGTTAAATGTATGAAGATGAAAGAGATGGATTACAGGAAAATTAAATGTAGGGTTTAACTGAGAAATAATCATTTTCTATGAAAGATAATGACTCCTCTTGAGGCTAGTATCAAGATTTATTGACCCAGGAGGTTAATATTGATCAAAACCAAGGCAAACAAAATATTAGACCTTGAAGGAGAGTAATCTTGATATTGAAGTCTTGCCACTGACTGAACAGGTCAATATATCTGGGTGCCAGAATCTAAGGTTCTGAACACAGAATGGTAGGGGATATTTAATATGTTTGACATGTTCTGTGTATACACTTTTTATTATCAGCAGTAGTTACTTTATAGCTATGTCCTTCTGTATATAGCATCTTGCAACATCTTCTCAGGCTTCACTCACAGACCTAATTGCAAATACAATGGTTATCTTCCTCCGGTATAACATATAGTGTAACATAAGGGGCACTGGTCTGAAATATAATGAGTCCTTCAATTATTTGCTCACATATATAAGTGATATTTTTAATAGCTTTCATTCCAAACACAACAAGGAACCTGCTGCTGCTGCAAAACCTCAGTAACAAACTGAAAAACTGCAGTGCTTCAATATATAGATTTGTCATTGTACCCAATAATTTGTGTATAAGTCCAGGAGAAAAAGAAAATTGAGTTAAGTCTCTTATAAACTGAAAACAAGAAAACATTAATCTTAGAACAAATAACTTACCTGGATTAATTAATCCATGAGGATAAAAGTCAAGAGACTTCAGAAAAGGTACCACTAGGGACATGAAAATAGTTTCTAGGATAAGATCAACAGTGAATGTGCCTAGGGCAGAAGTTACCTTTTTATTTCTGTTCACATGGCAACTAGCAGGACAGGGCTCCTTAAAAAATAAAATAAAAAAGGAGCTGTCAGCAAAACAACAAATCTACTCCCATTCACTAATGAGAACAGCAGTGTATACAAAATAATCTGCAATTCTAATTGATTTCAGTAAAAATAAATCAAAATGAGACAGAGTTTATTTTGTTTATTCAGAAAAAACAAGCAATTCAGTATGTAAACAGTTAAGCCATCAGGATTTAGAAATAGAAACACAGAAATACATTATATTTTCCCCACCAAAACCAGATTGTAAATATTGTGATTTTAAATATAGGTTTATTATAGTTTATATTTTAAAATCCTGCTTTTCAATTTGTTTGAAAGACACCCTGAATGAATGGGATTCCAATAAATCAGATCTACTTCCATTCAATTATTCAATAATGAACAGTTTGAGTTCTAGTAAGAAATATTTGCACTGTATTCATTTAGAAAAATTCTTTCGTCTTATCAATGCAAAACAGGTGAGACCACAGCAATATACACACAGTGAACAATTACCATGCTCTCTGCTTGTATTTCCACGTTTAAAATCCTGATTTTTTTAAAAAAAAATTGCCAATACAAAAGAATTGGATTATTGATTTCCCATTTTGCCCCTTAAAGTACATCCTCAGCACCCTACGTTTAGATACTGTAAGAATTCAAAGGGCTCAGGCAAATTGCGTGATCTAATCACATGCACATGTTTCATTTTCAGAAATAGAAGCTGCTGATAGAAAAATACCCCATTTAAAGTGCATTACATCTGTATTTGTCTCATTTACATAAAGTTGTAGACATTAAAACTTAATGTCTGGCTTTAGATCCTGCCAGGTCACGATCCTTCCATACCCTACAGCTCTGAAGCCATCTCCAGGCTACTTTTAACCAGTTCCGCAGCTTATTGAAAAAAAAATAAATGGTGCAGTGTCACCTTTAGCTCTGCTGTACCCATCGAGAAAAGTTTTAGACTGGTTCCTGTTAGAGGAGTTTATTCCAAGCTACGGAGGTTCACAGCAACTCAGTTTCAAGAATGTTTAGTTCCATCTGCACATTTGTGTTCTTAAGACAGTCACCTACAATTTTCTGGACGTTGTTTTCAAAATGATTCGCTTATGTACAACCTGAGCATGATAAAGAATAAGATGAATTTGCACAAAATGGTTTTGAACCCTGATTGTATAGACTCATCTACAATTTTAAAACATGCTGTGCTCTTAAAATGCATAAGTGAATAAAGTGCTCTCTTGACCAAAAAAAAAAAACCAGACAAGAATAAAGTCACCACCCTTTAGATTGTGTGACATCAGTCCAAGGAGAACATTGATCTTAGTGAGCATTCCCAAAGCATAAACCAGATAAATATTACACAAAATCGTCTCCTTATCTGGTTAAGTCTGTGCTTACATCCTTCCACTGTGAACATGAACAGAGAAATTAGATCAAAGCCACGCTGGTATTGGGTAATTCAGAATTCAAATTCTTTAATAATGCATTTCTTGCCTAAAAAAGAAATCAGATCAAAATTCCTCCGTTAGTGCCTTTTATAGAAAACTTTAATCACAGGCTTTTCTCAGGTAAATCTTATTAAGAACTCTAATTGTATCAAGGATCAAGCTATCAAATATGTCTTCAGTCACTCTCATCTTCACAGTTAATTCATCGTCATTGTAGTAAGTCCACTGAGATTCTTCGTTGCGGAGCTCCTGAATCTAAAATACAACACAAATGTGAATGTTTACTTCACGAATAAGAGCAGGGTCAGTTCTGAAAGGTATTAAGACACTGTACCCAATGCAACAACTATATGTATGCATTATTAAGGAAATATATTTAATTTAAGCCACTCACAAGAACTGGAAATACTGGGTTATTATTGCAAGGGTACTAAAAGGCAATAACTTGAAGTTCTGAAGTTAAAGTAAACATGATTCTCAGAACAGCATGAGAATTTCTAGTTTAAACTTAAGCTTAGAGAAAGTAAAATCATGATTCTGAAACCTACTTACCAGAAGAAGGTCCACTCTGTCTCTCTTACAGTTGCCATACTTGGTCATATTTAGGAATTTTCTTTTCATTTCTAAGTCATTCTTTTCCAGGTTCATTATTTTAATAATTTCACCCTGAACAAACACCTACAAAATAAAAAAGGCTGAAAAAAATTCTCCTCGTAGGAATTCTGTCATTGTGAAGGTTGCAAATGAGTGATGGGTGCCAGTGTGAAGATCTAACTTTAAATCTAAAATATCCCAGAGTTTAGGGGACTGATCTAGATGTAGCTGATCAATACTGGCCAACCAACGCATTTTAAACATAAGACTAGAGGTTACACCCGAGACAGTCGTAACCAGGGAGATTTAAAGCCCAATTCCCATTCCTCTACAGAACTCCATACACTGGGAATATTCAGACTAACTAGCTCAGCCAGTGTTTATTCGAGCATTTCAGAGCAATGCTGTTTTCTCCAGTCACCTCAGTTACACTGCCACAATCCTCCCAAATTTCGTATTTTTGTCTTTTTTGCCATTGCAATATCTGCTCTATTCACTGGCTCTTGTTATTGTACACCATTTCCAGAGTGTACCTTGACATCACTGACATCTCCTCGGCAAAAACTCCTGGAACAGCGAGATCTCAAATTTTCTTTCCTCCATGGAAATGTATTTGGATTTGCAGGTATTTGATATTCTGCACATAGCAGCTCACGGGTCAAATCAAATATAACCTGTAACAACAAAGGCACAGTACCAACAAACTGAATCTCCCACCAATGCCCTTTCAAAAGTTCTCAGTGCTTCTGAAGGACATTGGGCTGGTGACAATAGAGGTTTGCATCTTGGTGTAATATTTCCAACACCACCTGCATCACTGATGTTCCTGTAGCTGATGTCATTATGACCATGGCCTAAAGAACATATAAACCTGTGCAGAAGGTATTGGACAGTCATGTGTGAACACTTAGTATGGATGGTTTATACAAGAGGCCCTGATGGGACCCTTTAGTCTCCTTGTGTAGGCAGAGGTCCACAAAACTCAGGTTTCCAGATGCTGAGGAACGTGAAGATCTGTCCAACCTCAGCAGGACATTCAAGGCAGGAGACTTTGGCTCCTTAGTCTGCAGCTTTCCAAGAAGCTTGTTTTTTTCTGAACAGAACCCAAACTGACACTGGGCTTGGTGTCCAGGGTCTTGTGATTGAAGAGCCCTAGCAAAAGGCGTGTATCACAGCAACGACATCTATTCTAGTAGAATTACTTTGCAGAAGATTACCAGAAGCAGATTTTGCAACACTTTTTGGTGCTCTTTTAGCTATATTTAGTGTTAGCAGCTACAACAATAGTAAGTGCTATGAGTCAGCCTACAGAACACCAGAAAAGTTTAATAAGTTAGTGCTTTAAAAATACCTGGTTATACATCCTCTTGCTTTCCTTTTCCAAATCGTTCCCTGGGAGATCATTACATTCAAAGTGCTTTGGCATACTGATTCTCCTGAAATTTGAATATATATTTTCTGGAGTCCATAATTCTTCTACAGCACACGCAGACAGTTTCTTAACATATGAAGTCTGATGTGGTATCACAAGAGGAACTTCCACAGTTTTCTTCCAAGGAGCCGAGTGCCACTGATCTAACGTGAACAAGTATTGCTTTTGTGTTTGTCTCACTGGCATGTGTTGGTCAGAGCCAGGCTGATCAAAGTCTTCTGAGCTTCCAAAAATGCCAGCATCAAGGATTTTTTTAAGGAGCTTTAGTAGAGAGAAAAAAGAAGAGCCAGGTAACATACTCCATGTTTTTCCACAACTTTTAGAGGGATTATTAGCATCTGATTAAGGTTACACTTAAAACCAACTTGTTGTGTATGAGCTCAAAGAAAGATTTACTGATGTGCCATTAAAAAAAAAACACCTATTTTTACTGTATTTGGCAAAATTCAGAGTTAGAAAGAATTCTGAATTTGGAGTTCTATGAATTTTTTTGACATTTTGAGACTTTGTTCTGAATTGAGACTACTCTTCCCACTCCCCTAAAGCAAAACTTTTTTTTTAAACTTTGTGGTAGTACTTCCTGAAGGACTATTGAAGTAAAAATTGGACGCTATGGGATTAGAAGCAGGCATAGCAGGCATCCAAAGCTCCCATTTCATTTGGGGTTTGAGCTGACAGGTACCTAGGTTAGCTCTGAAATTAATCAAAATTGAGGTTTTTTCAGATTTATCTATTTTCACTAACTGACAAATTCCAACAGAAAAGTGGGACTAGCTGTAGTAGTTACTCCCATGCTTGGCTCAGCCTTGTCCCCCCGTATAAATGCTATCAACTGTCTGTAGGGCAATTCCTTAAGTAAGGAGCAGGTCAGATAAAGGGAGGAATCTGTTTCCAAATATTGACATGATGTAGTTTTAATGGATGATAAAAACCAACTGGGCAACACAAACACTTGCCAATTTCAGGGCCAATTTCAGGTCCTACACTTCAGTAAACAAAAACTTCCTGACAGTACTTACTGGCAAAGTGGTTGGAGATGTCTCTGAAGATGAATGAAATATTTTGTCTGCTTTTGATCCATCTTTTCTTTTAATCTTCTTATATTCTTTAACTGCATCATCTACAAATTTAGTTATAATTCTTTCTGCTGCTGTGTGACAACCACGAATGCTAAGTGTATTGAAATCACACAGTGAAACATCAGAGACTTCTGCTGATTGTTCAGATAAGATCACACCTGAATTTTCTTTGGGGGTAAAGAATGCATCTTTTGGGACAAAGAAAGTGTCTTGTCTTGGGCCTGGGCCATAATTCAGCATGTCCTTTTCAAAGGCACTTTTATATTTGTGTTGAGCTGTTTCAGAAAACGCAATTAAAGCATCAAACAGAAGTTTTTTACAGAGTTTACTTGCAATATCATCAGCAAGTTTATTTCTTTGTTGATCTTCCACAGAGCAAAAAATATTTTTGCTTGCGTTTACCTCATCTGTGTTACCAGTCTTACTTTTCCTTGGAAGCACATCTGCAACTATCCTTTCTTTTATTTGCTTCAGTTCTGTTTTTTCTTTATCTAATCCCAAGCACATGAAGTTATTTTGACAGAGAAATTCATTACACTTGGACTGGTCAGAACACAGAAGCTTTTGCCCTTTTCTAGACAGCAAGGCAGCGTGGAGCCTAGAGAGGTTTTCCTTCACCTCCATTTCTCCTGCACCATTTGTGTCTCCTGCTTTCTGCTCTGTAAGCCTTTCTCCCAGCTTATCTTCAGAGTATGTGCAGTCTCCTTTGAAGAATTTGTCACCATCATTGGAATCAGAGTCTTCATTGCCAGGGGAAGGGGAACCATTTTCACTACCCTCCAACAGGTGTGAAATCTCCTCAGGTCTAACAAAGACACCACAGTGCTGAGCACACTCAAAATACTTCACCCCTTTGTAAGTTCCAGCATTATCACCTTCAGCTTTGTCAAGTGCAACGCCAGCCCAATGGCCACTATCAAAGCAGGTCCGTCCTTTGAACATTAGGGTTCCAGGTTGGGTCTGCTTTACTAACACTCTGTCCCCAATTTCAAATGATAACAATGGGTCTTCACTGTCCTCCTCAGCTTTGGGCAGTATTAAGAGTGTTTTGCATTGTTTTGTTGTGAACTCAGGACTTTCACTGGCCTGATCAGAAGAAATAGGATTCAACACAGGCAGAAACTCCAAGTGCTGCAAAGGTGTCTCAAGTTCTTCTTGTTGGTATTGTAATAAGCCCTTGTTCGCACTGGAAATTTCTTTAACTAAAGAGTGTTCAGAGAGATTACCATCCTGAGGTGAAAAAGCACCAGTTGTCTCTCGATTGAGCAGGTGAAATTCCTCAGGCACAGTGTTATCAGGTAATGGGGGTAACGCATCCATTTTCAGTGATATATCTTCATCCATACACTGTCTAGTCTCTGAGACCATCATTTGTTCTGGTGGAGGTGGGAAATCGTCCATACTGAAGGTAGAATCATCATTTTTCATCGCATCTGCACCTAAAGAGGGAGGAGGAGGATCTTCACTTGGAAATGACAAATCCTTTTTACTAGAGGATGGCAAGTCAGCACTTCCATAGGACAATACTTCATCAACAGGAGACAGTATTTCTGACAAGGTATTCTCATCAGTTGGAGGGAGACCCTCATCACTAATAAAGACTGTATCATCTTCAGCTTTGGAAGAGCAGCTCTCAGCTTGAAACAATTGCTTTTTTGAGGAGAGAGAAGAAAAAAGTCCCCTTCTTCCTTCCTTTATGGCTTGCCCTTCCATTGAGTTACCTTGATTTCCTGTGGCCACGCTTTGCAAAGGCTCAAATGAATTGGTTTCTGTGTGGACTTCCTCGGAAATTCCTGGCATGGATGTGGACACGGTACTGAGTTTGCTGGCTGCAAGTCTCTCATTCAAAAGCTGTGCATGATTAATTTTGCCTCCTGAAACTGCTAAATTTCTTGAAGACAGACATGCTAATAACTTATCTGTAGGATCTTCATCAGGTGGAGAAGAGACAGTGTTCCTAAGTCGGTCGGTAACCGAATCTAGATTTTTCAAAGAACCTGTTGGTGGAAACCCTGTTAGGTTTCTGTTGTGATCCACAAATAAACTGTTAATTCCAGCATCCTTTTCCACTCTGCTAGTTGTAGAATCGGGTTTCTGCTGTTCAAAGATTTTAGGTGAGTAAATATCATCACTGCATGAAGAGCTGGCAACTACATCTTTACCCTGTTTTGTTATCTCCTGAGAACAGGTTTTGTTTCCGCTGTAGTTTTCTGAGACCTCCAGATGTGGCTCATCCATTCCCTTGGCAGGGTTATCAGGTTGGGAGGAATCTGCTGACTTTGTTTTGAAGGTATTTACTTCATCTGATGGAATGAAAGCAAGCAAATCATCAGTGCAGCCATGATCTGAAACATCTCCAGGGTATTTCTGGGAGCATGATGAAATCTCGGTGCTGTCATCTTTGGGCACTTCATGTTCATCTTGTTTGTCACCAGATAATGTTTCCTTTCCATTACTTACTGCTGTTAGCATCTCTTTTGGAACATTAGGAAATGCATCGTCATAGACAAAATCTTCTGTGATACTCACATCTGTGGCCTCTCCATTTTTCAGCTCTAATTCAGAGTCCGAAATGGAGTTTTCTGAGATGTCAATCCAAACAGCAGATACTTTCTGAAATTCTGGGAGTGAAGAGGCTGATTTGGCACTTTCACATCTGAGAGAGTTGTTTGACTTGGACAGCGATTCAGTGGAAGTTACTCCTTCAGAAAACACTTTAAAATTCAGTTCTTCATTGGAAGCTTTGTGATAAATACGATCCAAATGCTTCAAACACTGACTGCCATCCACCTGATGGATCTCGTAAGGGACGGGCACTTCCACTTCTTTAACTGGAACATTTAAAAGAATTTTTTTTAAATCACCATTTCAGAGGAAAATATTTTATAGAAGAGGTTGCTGACAGGTAACTTATGGTTTAAATCCAGTCATCCTCAGCTATAAATTGCATTCAGAGGACACTAGCATTAAATATACAGTTAAAATTGGGATTATTTGATGTCATTGTACAAAAAAATTCCACATCTTTGAGAAGTCTAAACTCTTGGGTTTGCTACAGTACCTAGTGTCCAATCTAGTTGATTGGAAAAGTCTGCATGCAGGATTTTCATTAAGATCTCTATCCTTTCAATCCAGTTCTACTTTTTATATGTCTTATAGTAAGAAACATATGAACTGAGGCTAAAACCTGGGAACAAAAATAACTCCAGCATGTCCCATTGACGTCTATCTTCAACTAATTGATGCTTTTTTAAAGTTAACACCCTTAAATTCTTTTAAAATCATGGCTCAAAGAAAGTAAATTGTTAATGACACAATCAGAATAAGTTATGATTTGAAGAAGCAGTGTAATCATAACTCTAATAAACCTGCGAGACATCTCCACCATTTTGCCTAGAAGTGATTTATATATTGGTATATCAAGCAAGACACTGAGGTAATAAATGAGAAGACTGTCTCTCTCTGTCTGGATTAAAGTTTGATTGAAGTGGTTGAAACAGATTGGACATAATAGCATTAAATAGGATTTACCTGTTCCTTGAGGAGTATTTTCTGCCTGAACCAGGCATAAGTTACACAAAGTAGAAAGCACCGCCAAGCCTTTCACTGTGAACTTTCTCTCACATGGATTAATATCTTCATTGTCTTTAGGATCTGTCTTTGGGTTTGAAATAAGCACCTTTTCCTCCAGCACAGGTTCCTAGAATGTAAACGTTTAAGAGACAGTTAATATCTTAAAAGAAAAGGGACTTTGCTGTTGGCAGGCTGGCACACAAAAAATTGAGATCAGAGATTAAATCTACAGGTTCACACAGATAAATAAGCACATATGGACTCTGGTGCATATATCCCCACATTGGGGCTGTGTCACCGATGTAGGAAACGGGGACTAGTCTCTGCAGCTGCTATGGGCAAATAGTTTCCTGCTTGAGGGACACATTTAGTTTCTCCTGGAGCAGCAGAGCACTTACCCACAGGAAATGACTTAAACACATCGTCACCAGTTAACGACAGAAAATACAAGGGGCAGGAAAGTTGTGGTAAAACAGCCCGTGTCAAAATTCAGTCTTTAACTCAAGTGCCACATAATCACATGAGACTGATTGCTACTTGATGCTCATAATTGCCAAATGAATCTTGTGCTGGTCTTGTTTTGGGGCAGAAATGGAATTCCAGAGGTGATCCTTACCAGCAATGCACACTTTCTGCCTTCTCTGGCAATGGGTGTGGATATAGGCTCATCCATCCTCACTGAATTTGCATATTCCAGAGGTAATAAAACATGATCCTGAGCGTTAAGCTCTGAAAGGTACAATATGAAGTTACTGTTCCCAATGCTGCACTTTTTTCTATTAATAACTTGACTATAGCTTTTTGTTTAGCTCAGTCAAAAAGGCTTAAAGATATTTATCATTTGAGTCACTTAGTTTTGCCCTATACATTCCTTGTCACACCAACAGAAGCTGAAAGGACCAATGACCATATTTACCCAGCCATCAGCTGACATATCATCCAGTTACATGGCAGCGACTTTAAAGCAAATTTCCAGAAATTCCTGCACGCTTTCTCCCTTCCTTCACCTAGGCAGAGCTGCTGTGTCCACAAAACAACTTACACCCTTGTTACACATTCATCTTGCTAATTGAGCAGATCCTGGTACCAAAATCCAGGCTGGAGGTAACCAAGGAACAGATCAACATCACATATTCTCTCTCATTGGCTAATTAGCTCAACAGTCCTCTTCTAAAAGATCATTTGAGCTGCTCCAAAAAACAGCTGAGACTTCAACTTTTGCCCCAAGTCATTCCATTCGACTAAGTGATCACAAACATGGTTTGTCTTCTTTATTGGGTACCTGTGTTTTTGCAATCTTTAGTCATAAGGAGCAAGCCCGTGGTTTGACCAGTATCACCACACACTTTCTTGGCCATCATTTCAGATGCATCAGGACTTTGCACACCAAGAGATGGCTCCAAAACTGAGGATGATTCTGTCTCTTTCTGGTATCTTTTCAGTGTTGTCTTGTTCTCAGTAGAAAAGCTGTAAACAGACAAGGAGTTAATGATTGGGAATTGTTTTCGTGTTCCCAAGTTAATCATGGCAGATCCATATGAAGTCAATAAAGCTATGAATTAAACTATTCTGGTAATGCTTGATAGTACTTGTAGGGTGCTCACAAGCACATGTTTATAAACCAGCAAATTAAAGCCAGAATCACTCTGAATAGTGTATTTATGTCTCCATTCCCCTCCCTCTCACTTGATACCATGTTTTACATAGTCAGGTTTCTAACCTTCATAGAGAAGAGTAGGAGGAGACTGAAGAAATCATCAGCACCAAAAAAGCAAACCCGGGGTCAAGCTCTGAACCTGTGTGCCTCCTCCATTTCCAATCAATGATACACTATCATTACATTTTCCACTTTAAATATAGCATCACAACTTTATGGACATTTGGGACATCAGATACTGATTGTTATGGTGGCTTTGAACTTCCTGAACAGTGTCCTTACTGCAAAAGCACACTGCAACACAACTCACGCTCACAGGCTTTTCCATTAGTGGTACAAGCTCTAGAATACACAGCTGAGCAAGTTACCCTGCCTGGAAAAGGCAGCAGTCTACATGTGGGTGGTTTGGTTTTGTTGGGCTTTGGGGATTTATTTTAAACAATAACAGTTTAAAAAGTTAATTTTAATCTATCCAAGAATATATTTAACAATGGCAGTGTCTAGATACTAAATCCCTATTCAGTTTTTTTAATGTGAAAATAGCAGGCCTGGAAAGTATTCAACATCACTAATGTTTGAGGACTTTCAAATAATTATCCCTGTTCAGAAGATATATTCCAAATTCTTAGCTAAAAGCTCATCAATTTATAAAAAATACAGGACCTTGTAATTATTATTTCTAGTATTTAACATCCATTAACAAACCCCCAAACCAGCAGCTTTTTCCGCATGTTGGTAACTGATTTATTATTCCAGTTTGCTTTCATTTCTGAGAGTATTTCCCAGTCCTTTCCATCCCCTTACAACCTAATTACCTTCCTGATCAGTATAAAATCTGCACATACCTGCACAGTGGATAGATAGCGTAATTACCACCCTGCACTCTTACACAGTAAAGATCTACAGAGCCACGCAGCAGGCAGAGCTCGAGCACACCGCGAGTTCCACCAGACCCTGTCTGCTCTAGACCAACGCCAATATTCACTGCTCTCCTATGAGCAGGCTTGTCAGTAATAAGAAGTGAAAGCGCAGCCAAGAAACCTTTTAAAGATTTCTGTGACTCGTAATCAATAACACCATGAATTATAGATTGGTTCCATGCAGGGATTTATTTGAAAGCCTTTCCCTGTGGGGACTTAAGTAAATGCACAAATCTGACTCACCAGTCTGCTGAGGGTCTGGGTAATGCTGAATGAAAGGGGGTTTTAAATTCATATAGATATCTATTTGTCTTTAACAGCATTGTTATTTCTTTTCCTGAAGCAAAACAGGTTTTTATTCATCCGAGCCTGCTTTGGAAGACTGTTCTGAGCAGCGTGGATGCTGCTGGGCCCTCATCTGCCCTGCTCAGCAGGAAGCAAAGGGGGATGCTGAGGATCCAGCACTTCCTTGGAACGCTCTGAACTGAACACCGCTGACTGGGCACATTTTACAGGATACCTCTACACTTCAGTTTAAGCATAAAATCAAGCTCTATGTACTACAAAAGCCTTCTGTGGTTAAATCCTAAGTGAAACACAAACCTGCTCTGAGGAGTTAAGTGACACACAGGCTTAGAGCCAGGGGATGACAGAGGAGTGAATTTCACCAATTAAATCAATACATTTCTACTCATTCCATATGGGTATTTTGAAGTCTAATTAATATATAGTTGCAAAGTGGTTTGAGTTTGTAGTTAAAAGCCATCACAAAAATGTGGATTACCATGAGCAGTTGTGTGGCATCATTAAAAACCATCCTGGTTATTAGTGCTATGTAAATTAGCAATGTTCAATTTTTAACATCAGAAGAATCCCTGCTAAACAGCACAGTGGTGTGAACTTCACTTTCTGGTAAAATTCAGGATCTCACTTAAAACACTTTCCCTCTGTACAGAAGGGTCCTTCTTTTTAAAAAATGGGAAAATCTGAAATAAATACACTGTTTCTTACTGATATATTGAAGTATATATTGTATTCTATCTGCAGATTTTAGTAAGTGGTATGGAAAGGATCTCCAGGTGTGGATCCGGACACCTTCATTTACTTGATGCTCACATACCTTGCAATAAGCTGGTTCCTGCTCTAGGGAACTTACCATTTTGGACATCAACAAACAGGGAGGCAATCTTGGTCAGAAGGATAAGCAGTGATCTTGATGCATCAACTGCTTGAACCCAGAGGTTTTCAAAGCTTGTGATAAAATTCCCCTCTTACGAGCATTTAAAGCTCACACAGTTATCTAGGATGCAACTGCTTCCATCTTCTCCATTGGATTGGTTTGGATCTTCAGCTGTCACTGCGGAAAGGGTTTTACTTACCCCTCATATTTCTTGCTTGTTTTATTCTTTAGCTGGACACAACTCTCTCTATTCTCTAACAGATCAGGCCTTTCTGGGTGGGCTGTAGACTCTGCTGAAAAGGAGCACGACTTGGGGCTAGAAGGAAGTCTCGTTGTCTTCAACTTTGCTTCTTCAGTTGTTGGGCTTCTCCTAAGCTAAAAGGAAGAGGTAACATGTAAGGTGTCACCTTAGTCCCTCAGCTGGAATGTCAGCTCTGACTTAGCTCATGTCCACTCAAAACACCCACCGAGACATCTACTGACTGTGACTTAAACTCCTGCTTGCCAGCCAAATTTTGCAGCTTTTCCTGGAGCTGTGCTGTTGAACGCTGCATCATTAAGATTTCTCTTTGCTGCTTTAATAAAAGCTTTCTTTCTTGATAGGCTGCCCTGTAGATGTTTTGCAGGTGCTGGATTTCTGCCTACACAAAGCAGAAAAAGAAAGGTGTAAGAGAGCTAAGATAAGAGGAAGACCTACTTAAAAACATGTATAGTATTTCTTAATATAAGGCAATACTACTCAAAATATCCTGAAATTCAATATACAGATTTTGCTCCTTTTTTTGGTAAAAAAATTTTTGCAGTTTTATTTTTTCCTAGTGCTGACTGGGGGTTACCTGTGAAAACTACTGACAGGTAAGGGGATATTTCACTGCCTGAGAGATGGAGGGGTCTGAGAGGCGAGACCTTTGGAAATGAATTATCTTCAGATCATTCAAAACTACAGGATGCTTGTGGTTTGCACAGGAATTCCTTGCAGTAAAGGAGAGGCTTGTACTACATGAGGAGCAGGACAGCATTTTTCTGGCTACCAAGTGTAATTCTGAGCCCAGCATTCCTCTCAGTAGCAGAGCTATAAAATTAGCTGTCAGGTTAATATATTTCATCATCAGAAGCACAAGTCTGCATAAACTAATGAAAGCTTACATTTTATCATCTCTTTGTTGTGGCACAAGTAGAAAAATCCACAATAACAGTGGAATAGCAGAAAAAAAAAAGTGTTTTCTTTTAAGATTTACAGACTGCTGACTTTGGCACCAAAAAATACCTTACAATGTAGGAAGCAAAGCAGAGCAATGCACATGAAATGCCAGCAGTGGCTTTTAAAAAAAAAATTCCACTTGCACCAGCAGCTCCAGACACCTCTCCATGCTGCATCCCCCCACCGTTTATAAAATTAAACCCAGCTCCTCTTGCTGCAGAATTACCTGTTCCTGTTTCAGCTCCGTTAGGATTTTGCGCTGCTTTGCAGCCACAGCAGCAGCTCCCTTACTATCCTGCAGGTTTTCCAGACAGCTGAAGACCAGAGAAGGATGGGAATCACAATCAGATAATTAAATGCCATTAATTTAATGCTTTTCAGAAAACAACGCCAGGAACAGGAGCAAAGCTGCTCTCAAAGCAGCTGTAAAAGCTGCAGTAGCTATGAAAGGCTCTGCAGAGAAGACTTAGGAGAATGTTATCACCCTGGGGCTGTATCTTCTGGACATCAGAGGCAGATGGACTTCCCTGAGCACCCAGCACTGACTGATGAGGGATGCCATGTCCCAGGGGGGCTCAGACTGCATCTCAGTGTCCCCATGTAGTCAGTGCTGAGGGACGCTGTGTGAGCAGGGGTCTCACACTGTCCTCAACAGCCCCTCAGCCCAGCCAGTGCTGAGGGGACACCTCACATGAGGTCTCACAGCATCCCCAACAGCCCCTCAGTGCTGAGGGGACACCTCACATGAGGTCTCACAGCATCCCCCAGCCCAGCCGATGCTGAGGGGCTCGCTCACACCCAAGTGGGGCTGCAGTAGGGAGCTCAGTTGTGCTCTGGAGAGGTTAAAACTCTGCGGACTCCTCTCCTTCTGCTTCACCTGCTTTTAAAGTATAAGAGAAGGGTTTATATTTGCTCTTTCCTGAGCTGGAGCAGTTTCGTTCCTTTGAGCAGGCGGCAGCACCTCCACCTCCTGCTGAAGGACCTGACTCTGAGGGCAGGCCTGTGGTGGCCTGCCCGCGTCTTCCCCTCACCATTTCTGGTGGCCCAGCCAGGCCAGCTCAGCCCTGGCTTTCTCCTGGAGAGCTTTTTTGCGGAGCTTGAGGAGGGCAGCCTGGTGTCGAGCTCGCAGCTCTTCTCCCCTCAGGCACTGCTCCGCCATGACCAAGCTGAAAGGGCAGAAGGTGCTGGAGCCTCCGTAGTGCCGGCTGACTTCGCTCCACTGGGGACAGAGCAGAGCGTCGCGGTTATTGGAGCAATGCCGTGCAGGTGACGAATTCAACATGGGGACCAAAAGCCAAAAAATGCCCCCCCAAACCAAACAGCCCACACAGCAGTACGAGAGCTGGTGTTACCTGGCTGTCTGAGCTGGCCTGTTCGCTGCTCTCTCCAGAGTCATCCTCCGTACACGTCTCCTCAGGAGGAAGATTCAGAGGTGACAACGGAGTCAAGGTTTGCTGGTCGTGCTCTGCTGGCAGGGATCCTAAGGAGAAGGTTTAAAAATCACCATAAGTAAAATATTTCTGTGTAACGGAAGGGAAAAAAAGACCCCCAAAATGGTTCCCACAGCACATGAGTTCAAGGTGCCATTGCAAAGACCTCAGGAGCCTGAGGAGAGTCACCCCACAGCCCTTCCCGTACAGGAGCAACTTATGAACACTGACCTCACTTGCAACTGAAATCATGGTAAACAGGTAAAAAAGAAAAACGGGATGATAAACAGGATAAATAACTCTCAGCTCCCAAGGTTATTTTCTGTAGAAGGGTCAGGAGTACAAAGGGAGATTGCGGTGACTTAAATATGCATAACGAATATAAAGTATTTAGGTCAAAATTGTCAAAACCAGTTAGCAAATCAGTGAAACCCGTGAGTACATGTTCCAGCCCTGCATGCTGGGCTGTTTCTCAGGACATCCTAGAAAGTGGCGTTGTTTGTCCAATACCATCAAACCCTTTAATTTCACCTTGAAGCACTGAGCAATACGAATCCCTTCCTCCCAGGGGTTTTCTTTCTCCCACTATTTTGGGATCCACTGGACTGTGATCTCTTTCTGTCTTCAGTGTAGATTGTTTCAGTGATTGCATCTCTCGATTACTGAAGGCAAGAAAGGAAATATTTTCTTATTGTAGTCAGAGACACTATTTCAATTCCAAGCTTTCATAGCAAAGTCCTCTATGGAGGCTGAATCTTTTTCAAACTAGCATGGTGCTCATTTTTGTGCAATATTGAAAGTTTTACCTGTGAAAAAGTACCTTTCAGGTAATTGTATCCATAAGACTCTTGAAGCAATTCTCAATTCTTTAATCTATGCCACTTTAAATGAACATTAAAATGTGCATATACAATATTTGCATTCAATCCAAGGTATACGACGGTAAAGCAAGGAAAATTGTATTTTCTCCACAAGTTTTTCAAAAGGGCTTCTACCTTTTTTAAAAAATGCAGAGTCTCCCACAACACTGGGAAGGTGTTTCAACTACAGTTTGCACATAAATCAGAGGAGAAAGACTGTATCCCAAAGATGGATACTTCACAGCAGAGATCTGAATGAATAAAAGGGTTCAGCCATAGTCTTAAAGATAACGTGGCAGCCACCTAAGCTGTTTTGACATTACTTGAAATACACATCCGTTTTAGAAACAACACCATGGAAATGCTTTAGGGCCCCAGGTTATTCACACAGCCAAAGCTGGGCTGAACCATCATCTGTGCCTCCTTGTAAACTGCCTTCTGTACCTGCCAGCTGTGTTGTCACCTTCCAGTTGGTATCTGCTCCACATTTGCTCCACATGGTCCGATCTTGGCACAGAAGGAGAACTGCCTTTGGAGCTACTGCGTTCCTACAAACACAGAAATTGCCCATAGCCCTGTTAGAACGGTGGAACTTTTAAGCCTTCTTTCCTCATCTGCTTGGGAAAGCCCTTCATTGTAGATAATGCTTTTCATACGCCAATAATTCCTGAAGAGTTGGATTAACTAATGAGCTGGATACTACTCACAGTGAAATAACTGTGTGGGCACATGGAAGTAAGGTAGAGTAACAGCTCACAAACCATGATGTGTTTAGAGCTGCTTTCATGGGAGGCGGGGTACTGCGTTCATCCTGAGGGCTTTAAAAAAAACATAGAGAGATCACTTCTGTCTGAGCTGTTCAAACATATTGAAGATATTAATTAAGCTAAAGTATCCTCCAAAGCAAATACTCTCAGTGATGCAATGAGAGCTTGGAATTGCACATGAGGTCTGATCTGGTGTTTATGCACATGGGGCTAAATTCTTATTTTACTCCTAGCTGACTTCAGAATCTGAGGCTGGAAGGTAAACCACAAGTACTTTTTGGTCAAGATTAGCATCTCACTAGGCTCTTATATGGCAGCAAGTATCACAGTAATTATCTCTTGAGGACTTAAAAACCCTCCTCTTGATTTTACAACAAAAACCAAAAGCTGCAGTACCCAAGAGATTTCAGATCAACAGTCCAAACAACAGCCTCAGGGACTCCGTTACCTGAGAGACTTGGCACTTCTGCAAGATTACCCTGATCTACAGATTTTACCGGTTTAAAAAAAACCCTTTTAATTAAGGGACTCTGGGTGAGGAAAAAAAAATAAAACAACCCAGTGAGGAATATTTTGCTGAATCCAGAAGCAGTAGCACAGGAGCTGAAATAACTTACCTTGGAGTTGTGCTGAAGCAGGTCACTCAAAAACCTCTGGCTTTCCTGAACCTCTAGCTTTGCTTTCTCCCTCAGCACTGTGAGCTGCTGCTTCTGCTGGAGCTGATGGACCTGCATTAGGAAATAGCACACTATAAATGACTTTTTTTAACCAAATCACATGATTCCTCAGAACTGGGGGCAAAGGGCAGCAAACTCCAAGGGAAGGCAGCACAGGTATTGTGCAGCCAACTCCGGTCACATCCTGCTGCCTTTGGAAAGCAGGACAAATACTCACTTTAGCTGCAGCAGAGTGGTGTGTTCTTACCCACCAGCGCTAGAACAAGATCTCCAAATAACAAACTAAGGCTGGTACCTCCTCTGCACAGCTACGTGGGGTTTATAAAGCAGAGGCAGAGTCAGCTGATGCCTGATGGTAGCCTGAATACACCTGAATCTGGGGCTAACGAACACCTTTTCACCTGGGAGAGCAGAATCAGAGTGGCTCTTTGCTTGCTGCACAGGTTGCTCACCGTACCTTCAGTTTGTGAGCCAGTAGTAGGGACGTTTGCCTCAAATTGTCCAGATGGCTCCTGTGTTTCTCTTCTGGTGCTGTGTAGCTAGAGTCTCCCTCCCCTGCAGGAGCTTAGGAAATAAATATTAACAGTCACCATTTCTTAATGAAAAAATTTTTCTAAAATTCCAAGCGCCTGTTTAACAGGTGCCAGCTGAAGAAAATGTCAGTTTACCAGAGGGAGGCAGTGGAAGCAGATTTCCTTAAGATTCCAGTTATTGTCCTGAAAAAGTGTTTCTACACTGTCAAAGCCCTTGGGGATTTAAGGATTTTTAAGTGTTTTGCCAGCAGGGCTGGCTTGCTGGGTCACCACTGAGGCCAGCACACCTTGTAAATAATCTAACAGCATCGTGATACTTTCAACGAGGTCCCAGAGCATCTGCTTCTCAGCATTCTTTGCTGCACTTCAGGCCTGACTGTACTTCTCAAAACATGCCTGTGTCCCAACACACAGACTTAAGCACAGGATCATCAAAAGGGGAAGGGGGGATGTGTACATTGCTCCTAACTGCATTTTCCTTTCCAGTCCTCCCTGGGCCTATTTTTGGAAGCCTCCCAAATCTGACATCTGCCTTTATTCCTCGAATAACTTCTCTGCATACATTTACTTCCTCTACCGTATTTGAAGAAGGAAAATGTCAGTACTTCCATCTTGTCAAAAAATCTGTTAACATAAAGTCCTGCAAGTACTGAGGAGAGGGGAAGAGGAAGGACTCAGGAGGGCCTATGCCAGGAAGGAGAAGGACTGGGGAGCAATTTCCATCCTAAGCCTGAAGTCCAGAGCATGGGTTATGGTCCCTCTTGTTCCCAGTGCTCCTTTGCTGCTCCAACAGGATCAGACCCGCTAGTTACAAAAGAAGAAAAGTTTCCCAACCTGGTCACCCCTCTGGGAGCTCTAGCAGCATCACATGTGCCCCCTCCATAGAATCACAGAACTGCCTAGATTGGAAGAGACCTTCAAGATCATCGAGTCCAATCATCAACCTAACACTGACTCGACTAAACCATATCCCTAAGCACTACATCTAAATATCTCCAGGGATTAGGACTCCACCGCTGCTCTGGGAAACCTGTTCCAATGCCTGATAAGCCTTTCAGGAAATAAATTCTTCCTAATATCCCATCCATCTTGCAGTTTCTCCCTGTACAGGGATCTAGGCTTGATTTTTCTTTTTCTTCCTCACTTTTAAGTAGGGAAAACAACTCTTGTTCCTGGTGCACTGATTTCACTGCTCCTTCCTCACTGTAACACCCCCATCTGTCTTTCACAGTGTAGGTGATGTAATGTTTACCAGTGATATGTTCTTGGCTGCTTTGAGCTTCTCAGATGAATTGCTGAGCTTATGCAAACAGGTTGCGTGTTTACTCTGTGCTGTGCCACAGTCACAGCAACCAAGTGTCATAAATAGAAATAGGTTTGATTTGGGAACTTGACACAAAAGCTGTGTCCCTGCATCTGAATCCAAATGACCCCACGCCACAGGATAAGCCCATGACATGCCAGGTTTGTTTTTGCTTTTAATACTGAAGGATCTTGAACAAGGAAGGAGCTACAGGAGGCTTTTCTTAACCCCACACTTTTCAGAATCAAGAGACTGGATGAAAATCTCCTCTTTTATTTCAGTAATGCATATCTCCTGGCTCTGAAGGGTTGTTTGAAAATGGGAAATGATCCTGAATTACCTAGAAATCGCCTGCCCAACACAGAGTTCATCCTTCTAAAAAGATTTCTGGTTTTACCCCAATCTTTCTAATTTTGAAAACTGATTCAGAGTCTTGAATGCCTATAGTTACCAGAGATGATTTTGTGAAACAGTATATTTAGGAAAATCCTGTGGGTGAAGGAGCTGCTGTTTCTAAAGGGAAGTTTTATTACTGGTTTTAAGCAATGTACTATAAAAAAGACAAGTGAACTGTTCTTCAGCGGGTATACAGACAGCTCATCCCTTTCAAAAGCCAGATGAGGGTGCCTCCTTCAATACTAACAAATAAGGTGAATTTATAAACAAAATTTACAAGCTAAATTTATTGATGCTAAGTTGTCTGAGTAGCTTTTAATACTAATACCTGGGCCATTCTGGGGTATGGTAATCTATTAGGATCTCGTTTAAAACCGGCAAGTGTTTTCAATTTGCGCCTCAAACTGAACCATGTTATTGTTGTTCTCCTCAGAGATTGACCGGTGGTATTGACCTCAAAGTGAAAAAAGTTTGTTCTGATCTGTTTTCACTCCTTTTGAACATAATTTTCCTAATTGTGGCTATTTCCAGGTGCATTTCTTGTGTTGCAGCATCCCGTGTTAAAGAAAATACCAGCTGGCTAAACTTCATGTCCTCTTACATTATGATGAATGGCATTTTGCTGCATACCGAGATAGCTTCAATGTACATACACTCTGTCTTTTTTTAAAAAAATGCTATTTATTAAATCACTTTCCGCTGCACCTGCAGAATCTCGGTAAAGCCCTGTAGAATCTCTGTGACATATAATTAAAAAAGCCAGGCTAAAAGTCTCATTTTTCTAATCAGTTGAAGCTCGGCAGAAGCACTTACTGCTGCTTTCCTCAAGGACAGCTTTTTCTCTTTCTGTCCGTGTCAGCAATCAGTCCAAAGCAGTTATTACAAAAGTATGTACTTGCAACTTTAGATGTAAGCACAACTTTGACTACGTTATTGCCTGGAGGTCTATGAAGATGGGGTGTAAAAAGTCCTGAAATGCTGCTGTGGAATGGAGCAACAGATCCAGAAGGAATTGACCTGTTTGATACCCCCGGTCAGGGCAATCCTTCCCTTCTCCAAAATTACTGTGCTAGCTCAAGTGCTTTATCATTTTAGGATGTTCTTCAGGTAAGGGAAGGGTGAAATACCACCCAGGCATTTCAGGACTTTGTTAGTGTGCAGGAACTGAGCTGTAGTGATGGCGGGTAAACGGAGATACAGAGAAGAGGTTGTTTAACTCCTGACCACAGCCGAGATATGCAGCCCTGGTGAACAGAATGGCTGTTTGGCCCTTCTTCAGGAAGACCTGTGAGCCAAGAGCAATCCCTAAGCAAGACACTCTAAGCTTGAAGGCTGGACTTGTTTGCTTAGGAAAATCAATGGGCTGATCTGCATTCTTGAGTACTTTGCAGAATCTGTATTTCCACGCCTGCTGAATCAGTTTCTTCTCTATAAATACGTCTGGTATCCCACTTGTCATTGAAGAGTAGCTGCTTGCTAAACAAGGGGATTAATGTGGCCTGTGCTGCTCCTGTTCTCCGCATATTTTGTCTTTATATCCAAATCCTCTAGTGCGGAGGGTTGGCCAGAGTTCAGCTTCCAGCCAGATGTTGCAGCACATGGCAATACCTCGCCCTGCTGCTGCCCCTTCCACGTGTGGCATGTCACATCCAGAGCAGCAGAGCAGCTCTTCCCGCAGGCTAGAGAGAGCTGAGCCTGAATCTGGACCTAACCAAAACCCTGAATTTCCACGGAATGCTCCTTCTTTTGCTCATCAATTAAATTCCCCCAAGCCACGACACTTGCAGTATGGATACCAAAGCCACAGCTTGGATGACAAAGACTCCATAGAGTAAGAAATGCACACGTGTGTGCACGTGCTTTGTATTTTACAAGTAACACCACACTGTGGGGCAGTAGCTTGGAGAGGGACAAGCCCCTGAATTCTTGTGCCCACACAGGTTATAGGATGATTTATCAGCCAGCTAGTAAGCGACGCAAACACTGTCTCTGTGTGTACGGGAGGGAACTAGTTCAGAGGGAGAAAACTGGTATCAAAGGAAGGGAGAGCAATGCTCAAGAGCGATTCCCACGTTGCCTGTCACGGAGTCAAGAAGCACGCTATGCTTCAGAGCTGCCATGGCTGCAGACGGCTTTGGAGATGTTTGAAGGCTGATGATGGAGCTCATTGAAGCTTCACCAGGCAGAAGCTTTGTAAAATATAAAAGGCAGTGTAGGATTTTGAAGCAAAACACGAAGAGCTGTCTTATCTCAAAGCTATCAATCTGAGGGCAATTAGCTGAAACCATGCTGTCACACTTCTGGGCTGAATCCACTAATTTAATCATTTCTCCCTCTGCTAGAAGCAAGAAGGCAGCTCCCTCTAGTGATATGAGAAAATATGTCAATTGGCAGTTAAGGAGAAAGATGTTACCTATAAATATATTTTCTTTGTAATCCAGGTTAAAATTCTGCATTTTCAGAATGATGGAGAACATTCCATTTGCTTTTCTAAAGCAAATTACTTTAAGCCAGTAGGCATGCTTAAGCTTCAACATTTAAAAAATACTGGTTTAGCAATTAATTTCGGCATAAACTGTTATCTCTCAAATACAAAAAAAGGAAACAAACGTCTAGCCTGATGAAATGAGCTTTCTGGCTCATTTATTCCAGTCTGGCTCATAGTCCTATGACAAGGCTGTAGGAAGGGGCACAGGCAAAATGTTGGGTTTTTTTTTTAAATCACCTAGTTCCCTTATTTAACAGCAACACAGAAACTTGGGTACTGTGGGCTGTATTCAGAGGGTGTGCTGCGGTATCAGGGAAAGTGTAGCTCATCTTCCCAGCTCCCTGTGGAAGAGACCTGCTGGTCTGGGAGGAACGATGGAAAGATTGTATGTAGTGCTGTCTCTGAGACAAGCAGAATGTGCAAACCACCTCCCCATCAGCTCCCTTGGTTACACCAAGTTTTGTGCCTGAACTGATGAGAGGTGCATGTAAGAGTGATGTGAAATACTCTCCTGTGCTGCCTGTGGAGACGGTTTGTGTTCATCACTGCGTGTGCTCACAGCATTTGCAAGTCTGGATTTTATACTGGCTGTGCTTAAAAGAAAATTCAACCGTTCAGGACAGGTTTGCTGTCTTACTCCCGGCAGTAAATAAGCACAAATATTTTGTGACTATCTGCTTCTTATACTGTGCTCTATTGTGCTTGCAAGTGAAATTTGTTGTTTTGCCAAGTATGTTTACTACAGAAAATTTCTCCTGTCTTTGGCATAGCAAGTAGCGGTTGGGTGATGCGTGTATCTTTTATAAAGGCGAGTATTTCTATTTCGCAGCAGTTGTTTAATTGCGCATCGTTATGCTGCGTGTGCACCGTGACTTCTGTGAAAGAGGACAGAATCAACTGCTGGTGTGAGGCGTTCTAGCAGACAATACAGCCCGGTGTCTGAATGCCCTTTTCCGAGCAGAGCGGTGGATGGATCCACTTCTGACCCATATTTCAAACCCACATTGTCCTCAGAATGACAGTTCGGTGCCTCATCTGCAGCAGCATGGCCCAGGGTGGAACTGCTGGCCTGCGGTCAAACCTGGGGCTTGAGCTCCCACAAACACCGTCAGCTCTGGCAAACGCTCGGAGAAGGCAACGGGTTCTCCTGGCATGGACACCGGGCAGCAGTTCCTATTGTTCATGTGGTGAACTGTGGATGGCAGGGTCTTTTAGCCAGACAGCTTCCAGAATTGGGGCCCCTAATTATTAATATTAAATGAATACAATGTCTTTCATGTATGGTAAATGCTCCAGACAACAGACTTACTGTCCAATCGTGTAAGATGCCCTTGTAGTCCCTGGGGGGTGGGGAGAAGCATGGTAAACAATGCTGGCTTCTCCACCACCTCAAAATCCAATATTAGATATAAAATTTTGTGGGGAAAACAATGAAGAATCCTTAATAAGAGGAAGGGCTTTTTGTAAGTACCCTCTTTGAGGAAAGGTTATCTGATCTTGTTCTTTTGTCTCGGAAAAGCCCTTAAAACAATGCACCATCTGCTACTGTTTGGTGGAAGCAAGCAGAGATCTCTTCAGACAGAAGGGCCTGCATGCGACTGTTTGCCATTTAACCCTTTCAGCCACAAACTTTCCCTTGTTTCTATGCAAACATTTGTTCTGAGCAGGGGCGGTGGTGCCCTGCACCTACCCTCGCCTCGGCCAGCCTGCAGGATCTCTCCATTCAGCCTGGGTTAGCCCCTGTAAATGTTCTGTGCCTTGATGTCTCTTGCTGTACAAGTAGGATAATATCCCACACTTATCTGATGTGGTAATTATGAAGAATTAATCGCAGGGCTCCTTGAGACCTTCAGACGAAGCTGCAAGGTGCTGCAAAAGTCTCTGAGCTGAAGGGGGTTTGTCCCACCAGGGCTGTCTGTAGTTGTCACAGCATCGCTGTTAGGTACTGCCCTGGTGAAGTCCCCCCGTGAGGCAGCACAGCTCTGCACGGCAACGGCAAGGTGTTCCTACTGCAGTTATAGAGGGGTCTAGCTGTTAAACTGGGCATGAAGGCTGAGGGGACATCTTCTCATATAGTCATTCTTCACCTTCAAAATTTGGAACGCGAACCAGCTCTTTGAAAGTCCCCCTCACCCTAGAAGTTTTTCAGTCCTGGTCAGAACCCCTAGCAGGCATTCTCTTGCAAGGAAGGACTGGTCATTCTTTTGCGATAGCATAAGAAGGACCTTGGGAGGGCACTGAGTAATCACTGCGCTCTGACACTTTGGGAAACGCCACCTTACCCACGTCCTGCTCAAAGCCATCGTAGTGAGTCTCAGCTCCAGGGCTCAGAGTGGCAGAGGGCTGTAAACTGAGGCTGTCCGGTGTCCTCAGGCTCTCTCTGGGAGACTTGGAGGCCACCTTCTCTTGATTCTGAGCTTTCAAAAGAGTCTCATGGTGGTAGTGGTTCCTCTGAGCTGTGCGTTCTCTCTGTGGACTGTATCACGGAAAAAACAATTACTCAGAGAGTTTTTGAGATCATGCATGCATATAAGCAATCTTTTGAACTAAAAAAAGTAGTTATTTCATTTTAACAAAGCTATCATATATTAAATTTTGTTAAATGGAAACAAAAGACTCACTGTAAAGTCATACCTGCCAATGTACAAAATCCCCTTTCTTGCACCTTGAAGCTGTCAGAAAGCCACCACCACTTGTCTTTACCTGCTCTAATTACTGCTCTGAAAGAGCTGAAGGTTTCTCAACCTGGTGGCAAATAGAAACAACGACCTTGCAGTTTTGAAGCACAACTTATGAGGGCTGTGCTGTACAATCCGTACCATTGTTGGGACTTGGTTGCACAACCTTGCTCTGAACCTTGGCAAAGTTATCTGAAATCCTGTTAGAAACACAAAGTACTGATCCCTGTTCCACTGTTTCTGGGACTTGTGCTGGGCACGGCTGTGGCCCAACTAAGCTTTGCTATCGATATATATACTCTAATATTCCCAAACAGTGTCAGCACCAAGTCCCCTGGTCCTGAAGAAGATCTCAGCTAACTGGTTTTACTTTGTTTTGTTCTGTAGCATCTGAGCTTAACTAAAAAGATTAGGAAGGAGTGTGTGAAAAGGGGCATTTATTGATCACACCTCAGCTGAAACACATGCAGGGACACCGAGACACTGAACCGGTGACAGATGTTTTCCTTTTTCTACGAAAAAAATATGCATGTGGAAATTTTTTTTATCAGCAATCAGCTTAGGGAAATCTTATTTCATTTTTCTTGTTAATAAGCTTTTCTTTGTTTTTCATGACCCAGAAACTGCTAAAACGATTAGAACAGCTTCCACTAACATGTCTTGGATGTTGTCTTCAGAAAGTGGGAGCAAAGGTGGATGAGAGAGAAAAGAAATGGGAGAGAAAGGGAATTTTTAAAAAGCAGTTCTAGTATTTGTTGGGCAAATGCACTGAGTATTGTCTCTGCGTTTGTGTTGTGGCAGTTTTTCAGTCAACGCTGCTGTGTCCTTTGGCTCTTGAGAAACGTCTCCTTCTGTTTGGAGAGACTGACGCCAAGGTCCAAACCCAGCCTTGCCTGCTTCCTGGGAAGGCTGCTTCCAACATCAGTGGAAGTCAGTGCAGATTCTCCAGAAAACTCTGGGGTAACACAGGAGTAGCCATAAAACCCCTCTCCAGACACAGCCAGCTTTGTGGTGGGCATAAACCACCACGATTCCCAGATGAGGCTCTTTGGATTTGCATGGATCTGCCCACCAGTGCACCTTCAAAACTGAACTCAGTGCAAAAGCGTTATTATTTTCTTGACTTTCAAGAGCGTAACAGAAAGCCACTTCTGTAGGTAACTGAAGCAAACCAAGGATGAAATCGCATGCACATTTCCTGGCAGTTTGGAGAACTCCCATCAGCGAGTCATTTGCATTAGCACCAAACCTCTGTCCGCCGCCCCTGGGGACTGCAGAGCAGCCGTGCATGAAATGGGAACATTTCTTATGGAAAGAGGCACCTGTGGGATTTCTTGCATGAACATGAGTCACTGTTTTCACAGCTGTAATTAAACACGTAAACACAAAATGGTGCTGTGGAAACTGGCTGTGGGTAAGACCACGTTCAGGAGTGCTGGTTTTGTAACACTGGATGTTTTGTGTCGGTAATCAAGGCCAGCAAACAGTCCGTTTCTAACAGGTGGCTTTGTTTAGAGAAACTCTTAAAGAGAATCTCCGTTGTAGCCAACTGTGGACTCACAACTCATTGTCATTGGGAGCAACAGTGGAAGCCAGAGCATAGACCAAATTCAGCTGCTTTTACTGTCAAATTTTCTAACCTAGCCCTAGCTAGAGTGGTGATGAGCTACCCAGGCATGGATTTACCAAGGGCTAAGAACAGAGCATGAGCAGGGTCCTGTAAAGTTCTGTGTGCTAGTGAAGAGACTGGCGTCCCTCACTCCCTGCTAACATTCCCCATATGAGGTTCATGCACTCACCGTGCAAATGGGACTGGAGCAGGAGAAATTATGCCCCTGGGAAGTGTGTTCCTCAGTCACCTCCCTAACACACTGCTGCTCCTTTACTGTGGGGCTTTCTGTCTGATCAGATCGTAGCTGTGTGCCCTCGGCAAACATGTTAATCAGTTGATATCAGAGCAGCTTCAGGAGCAGCTGGATCACAGGACCTTCATGTTGTCCTTACTAGTGTGTGCTGCCCATTGCTGTGTACAGAAGAAGTCGTGTCCTCTTTTGCTTCCCTTGTGCAGGCTTCGGGACTAGTGTGTGCACTAGTGTGTGCACATGCGTGTGCAGGCTTCAGGACTAGGCGCCAAATTAGAATCTAGATCACATGCAAATGAAAGCCGAGGGCAATTCAAAGGCAGGGTTTTACTCTGAACCTTTGTATTATCTATTTTCCAGTGGCTATGAATGGGTTAGACATGGAGTGGTCTTTCCTTTGTATCTTCCCCTGTACTGTTGCTACTGCTGCATCAGAGGGAGCCCTCAACCCACAAGGAGATGAATCTGGAGTTGTTCACAATATAGAAATACTTTCCACTTCTAATCCCTAAATACAGTGACACTTTATCTGCAAGCAGCTCTCCTCATCTTTTGAAACAGCACTTGCAACAGGGCTGTGATTCATTGTTTGAGAGGTTTCTTTGGTGGGTTTTTTTTCTGTGATGCTCCGAGGACTTTGTTTGACTCCACTGCTCAAACACACGGGAGTTTTGCTTTCCCGGTAATTGCACTGTCCAGGAGATCAGTGCAATCCGTCTTATTTCTACTTTGTCTGATGCTTGCCCATTACAGCTGAGGGGCTATTTCCCTTCGGGGCCCACAGGGGTTCTGCACCTACCTTCCATTACTGTGAATTAGAGCTACATGCAAAGACACGCGCATCAAGACAAGAGTACTGGACCCCAACGTTTTCCCCAGGCTGGTGGGCTGCCCTCTCTGAGGTGCAGTGCATACACAGCTCTGACTCTCTTCACTGCAGCTCCGAGTGCCAAGCACTCATGTTTTATACATTTGCCATCTCCTGTGACGGAACAGCTCCATAATCCTTGCAGCTGCTCTCTGGGAGCAGAAATCAGCCCAACCTTTGTGAATGCGGTAGTCGCACACAAAGCACAGGGTCTTAACTCTCAATATTTCCAGTAATTACTGTTCGTAACTTTGCTAAGCTGAGCTGTCTGGACTTATCTCTCCAATTTTCATTTTCCTCTCATTTACTTTGCGCTGTAAAGCTGTAAACAATCTTCTTATATCCTGCCTTCATCGTCAAAACTGCTCTTCTTCCCTTGCGAGCTTTCTGCACTGAACTGCGGGCAGGTTGGCACAGCCAGCTCGGTGCCAGGCACTAACGAACGGCCCGTTAAGCAGAGCCACGCCATCCCCGCCTGGGCAGGGATCCCGCGGCACCGGCACTTCATCCCTTCGCGGGAAGTTGGGGACGCAGTGGCCAGGTTGCTGCACATATGTCCTTTCCTTGGTAATGCCTGTCCAGGTCATATTTAATCTTCTAGAGCTCAGGGGATTTATTCTCTAAGGGAAGATGTCTCGGCAGAGACGTGCGCTCCCTGCGGGGACTTGGGCTCTGTCCTTCTCCTGGCTGTGCAGGAGCATGGTCTGGTTTGCAGCTAGCGACTGCGTCCGAACAGGTTCCTCCATGGTCCTCCTTGTCCAAACAGGTCCCTCCATGGTCCTCCTTGTCACCAGAGATGACCTGCCTGGGGCAGTAAACGAGTATGTCTTTGCACTCTAAGATGCAGGCTAAAGGCAGAGTGTTTTCTGTCGACTGCCATCTACATTAAACATTTAATTAACGCGGGCTGAAAACAAGCAGCGTTAATGTAATCCCTTTTGCTAAACTTCCTGCTTCAAAACCTGTTTTCCATAATAATCACCTCGCCCTGACATGGGTCCTGTCAACGCTTGTGGGTAGGTGCTGCTCAAAACACACACACAACCTTGTAGAGCTGAAATTTTCCCATGCTTTTGGGGCAAAGTGGGTGAAAACAATGACTAAAAAATGAATTCATAGTATCCAGTTGATTAAATCACCCTTTAATCCCCTGCGGAAAGGGGATCAGTGGAGATTGAACTAGGCACTCATAAAGATAATCAATTTACTCCTCCGCCAATGCCATATGTTAAAATACGGAGGGTTTATTGTACCGGGGCGGGGAGGGAGGCCCGAGCTACGTGTTGCTTCCCACACTCGGAGCTCTGACCGGGGGGACGCTGGGGCCCCGCGGCTCATCCCGCTCCCGGGACCCCCGATCCATCCCTTTCCCGGTCTCCAGCCCGCTCCCGGGTTTCCCTGATCCATCCTGCTGCCGGGTCCCCCCCCGGTCCATCCTTTTCCCGGTCCCCCTGTTCCATCCCTTCCGCGGGGTTCTTCCCGCTCCCAGGTCCCCCCTTCCCCATCCCTTTCCCGGGACACCCCCCCCTCCCGCTNCTTGCTCGCCCCCGGTCCCTGCTCGCCCCCCGGGGACCTGTCGCCTCCCGGGGGCTGCCCCCGCTCCGAGGAGGGGTGGGAAGGCAAAGCCCCCTCGGACTGGTGGGGAAGGGCCACCCTTCCTCGGCCCCCGGTCTCCGCAGGCTGCTGGGAGGTTGCATCTAGGGCAAAACTTCTGCAGAATGACAGGGTTTAGGTTGGAGAAGACCTTTCAGGTCATCGAGTCCAACCGTTAACCCAGCACTGTCAGGTCACCACTAAACCATGGCCCTCAGCACCACATCTATAAAAAACACCTCACCAAAAAACCCCAGCGGAGCCTTCCCTATTGACCTTCCAGCTCTCCACAAAGAGGTGGTTCCCTTTTTCTGTGTATCTTGTGTCAAAATCTGCCTTCTTGGCAGCTGGCTGGGTAAGGAGTGAAGAGCGGTCTGGCTCCGAGCTGGATTGGTGCTATTTATTTTAACTACGTGTGTGTGTGCGATGCGTTTAGCAGAGAATAATATATCCAGATTTGTTTACCTTCTAGTGAGGAATCTGTGAGCTGGAGAGGCTGGGCTGGTGAATGGCTTTTCATGCATCAGGCTTATGTCCACCCCGGAGCCCTTATTCACAGGAAAACCTTTTAAAAAAGACAAATGAGGGCATTTAATAAATATGCTCTTTGTAGAAATGAAAGCTTTGACATCTATTCTCCGCCTACTTATGTGTGAGCACTTCCATATAGCTCTTCTTATCCACAGCTTGCTAAGTACGTGGGGTTAGGCTTGTAATTCCTTTCTTACTTCTGGGAAAGCCTAAGCACCAGAAGGTGACGTGTCCAAAATTAGCGGCAAAGCCACAGATAAAATGAAGTGATGTAGTTTCACAGATGCAGTGAGAGGACAACAAAGTAATTAGATCATTACCCAAGTTAGGCCATTGCTTCTTAATGTGATAGCTTCTACTTCAGCCCATATCTCTCCTCTCACAGGGAGACCCACAGACTTTCCCATGCTAACCAAACAGAATATAAGAAAAGTCACTCACTATGAACTTTCTGGCAAGCTTCTGATCTGAGATTTGCTGGGAGCTCATGATTCTGCCCTCTGGATCTAAAGATACTGAACAGCATATGGAGTGGTGCCCATCCCTAGGCTGCCTGGGCTGCTTGCTGAGGGCACCTTTTGTGAGCTGTGCACAGAACAAGCCTGCAAACACTCAAAGCTCTAGCGACCACTCCCTCTGAGCAGATGGGTACAGCCTCGAAGACCCCCTGCTCAGGAATTTTCCAAGACACAACACTTCCAATAGCCAAGGGGAGATGAGGCTTAAACACTGCTTTGTAGCTTTGAAAGACTTGGGCTGTGGCATCTGAGCCTCACTGCTGCATTGTGTCAACATGATCTACCTTGCCGTGTGTTGCTCAGGTCTCTCCCAGCGTTGAGATGCCTCTGTCCTGCACTGTGAGTGACCCATGGTAATTCTCTGCTCGCAGCACTCCCACCAGGCAAAGCAGTGGCTGTTTCCTTCTGTCCGTCCAGGGCTGTTTCTCCTTCAGCGACACTCACAAGGCTACTCCTGCCCAGTCCATGAAACCCCCTGTCTGTTGACGCATGTAACTCACCAGGATCTGGGGCATCCAGAAGCATTTGTATGGTCATTGTCCTGTCTTGCTCATCCTGGGATGTCTCGGGCTCTGGGACAGAGGAAGACTCATTGACAAGGTCCCAAGTTGCCTCTGTCGATGTTTTGTCAGCAGAGTCTTTAATCCAGCTTGCTGCATTCAGTCTCTTAGTTGCCATCTCAATCTTCTCTGCAAGTTCCTTGGATAGAGTATGCATGGCTTTCACTCGATCCTGTTTACTTCTGTATGGGGCAAGACCAGAAGTTGAGTCCTTGGGGTAAGGTTTTGTATCTTTCTGAGAAAAGCTGAGAGGAGCCACATGCAGAGCTGGGGGAGAGCAGTCCCTCAAGTCTTCACATTTCAGAGGACTAAGCAGCCAGCATTCAGATCCCAGGGATGCTGGAGAAGCTAATGCCTCTCTTTTTTTAGGTGATTGAAGTGTTTCTAGAAGTTGATTCCTGTTTAAACAAAAAGGAGAAATGTCCCCTTATAAAGACAAAGTAACAGGAGCTTTCTGCCCAGAGCAGTATCCTCAGCTTAAAGTGCTTCACAAAAGAGAAAGAAACAGATTTCCCTGTCTATAAATGCATCTGTCAAATGATAGATTCAGGATGGAGCATCAACGGCTGACAAATGCAGAGAAGAATCAGCCTGGGGCTGGCAAGGAATAATCATTCTTTAAAAACACAAAGCATAAAAGTGGGCTGAAAAGCTTGCCTCAACCTGGAGAGCCAGAGCATCGGTGTCCTTCTGTGCGCAAAAGCACTCCCAGACACTCCCAGGTTCTCCAGCTGCTCAGGACTAGGGTGGAGTGAGGCTGATTTTAAGGTGAACTACAAGAGTACGTTAGTCCATTGCTCTATTTTTTATAGTTTCTGACGGGATACCATGAAAAGTCTGCAGTGTGTGCTGAGAAAGAGGCTTTCTAGGATGCTTTTTATGTCTGAGTACCTGCCTCTGTGATCTTTACTTAATAGAGTACAGGATGTTTTATCCACCCAGGCCGTGAAACTCCTCTCCAGGATTCTGCCAGCGGTTTGCTCCTGAAACAAAAGTGACCGTTAGTGTAAGTACTAAATACCTCAGCAGCCTGAGGGCAATATTTGGCTTAATTATTGGTTCATGTGACTGGAAAACCACATGCACCAAACAAACGACAAACCTGTTCTTTTAGCTCGGGGACTAGAGATTTCCAGGTTTTTGGCCCCAAAGTCAAGGCTTCCAGCCTTACTAATGAGCCCAGCGGTTCTTGCCACAATTAGATGTTAATTGCTCTATTTTTCCAGATAGAACTTTTTCTCCCTGACACTTCAAAGCATTTGTGTGAGGTGTTCCATCTCCTACGTGGTGCTGTACTGATCAAGATTGGAGGGTTTTCAACCTGCCCCTCCTTTATGACTTACTTGCTCAAGTCTACGCTGAGGATTTTCTTCTGCAGACGCTGTTTCCCCAATGAGCTTGCACGTCTGGTCAGAACGCGTCTTCTTTCCGACAGCTTCCTTCTGTTTCCTGTATACTTCTTGCAGTCTCTTATTTCTCATCTCCATGGCCTGCACCAAAGCCTTTTTCTCTTCCAGGCGTTTTTTCTTTCTTTCTTCATTCTTTCGATGCATAAATTCCTGAACAATTTCAGGGCTGTAGGGGTGAGGTCTTTTAACGTTTACCCTCCTCTTTGGAGGGTGCTTCAGGTTTTCTTTCTCAGACCCTTTCTGCGCAGGGCTGCTTGAGGCTTTCTGTCTCTGAGGAGATGTGCTTTTTCCTCTGCAGCAGTTTCCTGAGCCGCTGAGCTTGGCTCCATCATTCATTAATGGAGATTGTTCCTTTTCCCCACTGAAGGCAGAGGGAGCTATGGATGGAGGTCCAGGTGAAGGGGAATGGATCTCTAGGTATCGCTGCAGAACTTCTACCTTTTCTTTTGCAGTATCTTTTGGGAGCCTGGTGTGTCTGTGTTCATCATGACACTGGCTTTGCAAATGCAGGTTCCTGAGTATTTGTATTGTATCTTTGGTTGGCGCATTGCAGCCCCTTTCAACAGCCTTGCTGGGAGGAACCACACAGCTTCGGAATTCAGGGCTCTTCCCCACAGGTTCATCTCCCTTTTCTCTGGAGCTGTTTTTCCTCACTGGCATTGCTGCAAATCCTTTACCAGGTTCTGTGAAAAGCATTTGGAAACAGCAGTGGTGTTACTACTTCAGAGATATATCAATTCCTGTATCTATCATGTGCATCTCAAAACCTGCTTCCTACTACAGGTCTGAGGACTCTTTGCATGTGTAGCTCAGGCTAGTACCTCTGTGGTAAAACCTGCAGCGTTCTAGGAAAATAAACCTGTAAGGGTAAAATTTGAAGTTGCAGTGGCCAGTTGTACAAATTATGTGTAGTTTGTTTCCTTTCAGTATAAATAGAATTTAATATACAAGGGCAGTGAAACCCTTTGCTTGTCCGTGTAGCACAATGAGGGCTCAGAGCCAGCCTCAGCTGCTGGTAGACCCAGGGAAGGTCTTTGGCTGTGCCTGGCAAAGCAACCCAGCTAAAAGCAGAGTGTGCTAGGATGTGCAGGACATGGAGCTGACGCTGGCAAGACAGAACCTGTGTCATGATCCAGACAGGTCGTATTTTAAGGACACAGTGAATTTGCATTGTCTCTTCAAACCTGCAATGGCTTCAGTGTGCCAGCTGACCGTGGACAATGGGTTTGGTAATCGCTCTGGGTGGTTGTTAGCCTGACACGTGAGGTATTGCAAGAGTCGTTAAAGGCAGCGCTCAGAAGGGCCATGAAACCCTGTTTCAACTAGTTTTAATAACCCGCTTGTTTTGTTTGTGTGCCAAAGCAACCAGTGTTTTAGAGAGGCAACTGTACCAAAGGTATGTGCTGTGGTCTGCTCCTCGCCTTTGCTCCTCAGATTTGGAAATGTAGGAGGTGGACCAAGCAACTTTCTAGCTAACTTCTGACCTTCTCTCCATGCAGAAACACCAGGTAGCTTTGCACCTGAAACAGAGCATTTGCGTTTAATTATTAAACCTTCACATATTCTTTGAAAGAACATTATAACTCTATTTTAAATCTTTTTAGTGGTGATTTCCGAGAATCACACTCAAGGTGCGGGAGATACAAAAAGCTTCTGTAGGAGCAGGTTTAAAACGAAGCTGATGCTAGTCTGATAACAAAGTTTTTAAAGCATTCACACTTGGACTTTGGAGGCTGTCACTCTGTGAGGGTCTCTGCACTGACTGAGAGAGAGATGGTTCATGAATCGGATGAGGGTGACACGTGAAGGTTCAGTGTTTCCTAAGGCTTTACCATTAATATTTATATAATTTGACACTTGTAGCATGTTCACACAGTTCTTACAAGTTTTACTCAGAAACCATAGGCTCCAGAGTCCTCAAGAACACTAAGAGGAGGTCAGGACACCGACCTGAGAGCATCTGAGAGCATCCTACCAGACAGCTGGTACTTACTGGGTACCAGCAGATTTGAGAACTAGAGGTGGGGGATGCTGAAAATACGATTTTCTTGTGATCACTTCAAACCCACTGGAGCAAACTAATTCATTTTTAAACTGGTGAGAATCAGCAGGAAGTGATGTGGAAGAATCAATGAATGACACAGGACGAGGGACAATGTATAATGCAAAAATAAATGATGCAGTATGCAGCACAAACAAATTATTCTTGCTTAATAGGTGGTGTCACATAATAGACAACATTTATCACTGGTTTACTTCATAATTTCCAATTGCATTGGCACTGTGCCAATACTAGCACTGGCATAATTATGTATTTACTGCAAAGACTTCTCCAGCAGAAGGTGACTAAACAGGTACTTATTTGGTTTTGTGTGGCAGCCCTCCCCACCAAATTCTCCTCCAACGAAAATATTCACCGTTTTGATTCAATCTTTTGATTTTACTCTTAAGCCGGTGTCAGATGCGGTTCAAAGATGCGGTTCAGTACTCAGCCAACCGACGGAGTCAGCCTTTTCTGGCTTCACTGAACCTGTCTATGGACGGAGCTGACTGTGGGCAGCACCTCTGGGAATCATCGGTTGGACATGAAGCACTTTCAGAGACTGGCTGGTTAATGTGATGGTCCCGAGATTCCCCTTTGTTGTGTGAACATCTCGGCTACCAGCCCTGGGCTCTTTACCATGGCTGATGGAGTCGCAGCCACCCACATCGGCTAAATTTGCAGCAGACTCTGAGATGCTCCAGAGGCTCATCTTAATCATGCAGTTTAGGTTGTGTCATGAAAGAAATGATGTTTTTCAGACAAGGAAAAGCTTCACTGCCTGCGGGGCTGAAGTCACTGCCTGTAACCATGTGGACTTACTTGGGAAGCTGTCAGTGGAATTATTCACTAGATCTAGATCTAGTTTGATCTCTGACAGCAGGAACCATGGATAGAATCACCAAAATCTGTTGGATTTGAGATGGCTGAGATCCATCAGTGTTTATAATGAAACACTTTGTTGTATTACTTTGGGTTATTAAAAATGCAGGATGCTTTTATTTTTATGCTGTCTTAGTTTCTCTGAATGCAACTGACAAATTAATATGCAGATCTAACAATCTTCGCTTCACCACATTGTCCAATTCCAATTAAATCTTTTTTTATCTACACCGTGCTTATTAACTACAGAAACTATTGTGCTAAAGTTCAAGAGCAGACTGCGTTTCTGATGAAAACACTTGCTAGAAGGAAATCTTTTGATTTAAATACTCTCCTGGGTTTTTTTCTACCTATGAACAGATGAATATTTTATAGCTGTTGTGACTTAATTTTTTGTTAACTACAGCAAATTTATAATTCATCAAATTCCCGAGTACTCTGGCTCTGACCCCTGCCCCTCATTCATCTCTTTGTAGCCCTGCCTTGGCTCTTTCCCTGACAGAAACTAATAGCCAATAAAGACACCATGACACTGGCAGTTACAATGATGAATGCTTCATGTGGCATGGTCTTATTATGACCCACTCTCAGAGGAAGATCAAGCCATTTTTCAAACAATCCATTAAAACAAAAAAAAGGAGGGAGAAGGAAATTATTATGTATTTCATGCATTTTAAATAGTACTTAGGTAGCAGAGCTTGTGACGCCGCTATGCTCATAATTTCATCTGCACGCTATTAGATGGCTTGGATTTTTTTCTTTCTGTTTCAGAAAAGTTACACACCTCGTACCTTGGGTAGTGCAAATTGTAACTGCTTTGAGCGAGCAGCACCCATAGCACTGCTGCCTTGCTCCCCACAAAGTCTGCACTATTTCCAGTGCAAAGTAATAGCATTAAATGGGTAAAATTACTCCAGTAATTCAAATCTGCTCTTAGATAAAACTGATAAAACTGAGCACTAGCAACTGGAACTCCTGTTCCTGCTGTTGACTTTGTAGTGATGCTGTGGATAATTCATCCAGCTTTTCCCTGCTTTGATTCGGTGCCTATTTTCCAGGCCAGGAAATCCCTGCCTTGTGCTGGCACTCTTAATTCATTAGGGAACACAGAAGTGAATAGGTGACAGACGGCTCTTCCCACCTAGGACGTATGGCTTATTCTTCATTTCTGATGATTTTTAATTCTGGCAGGTCTGGAATTCAACTGCTGCAGGAATGGTGTGACAAATGGTCAGAGGTAACAAAGGCTGGTCCTTGGGTGATGCTTGCAGGCACAGGCATGAAGCGTGCAGCAAATTCTTTGCCCATGGAGTCCCTGTGGAAGTGACCGGCCAAACTTTACCCAAAAAAATCCAGTGACAGAAAGTGTTATCAGGTGGCCAGTCTGATGCCCCGTCCTGGGGCCGTCAGCATGATTCACCAGCAGCTAACCCAGAAATGAAGCTTTGTGTCCTCGTGCTGCTGGTGGTCATCTTCCACTCCGTGAACAGATGCTGATTTTTGGCTGTTTGCTCAGTGGGTTTCTTTGTGACCTGCTTGGAATAACTGTGGATCCTAGGATTTGACATTATTTTGATAACCAGCCTAAAGATTTTGGCAAGTGAGTGCCCACACACCACTGACCTCCAGTAATTTTGTCCATCAGTCCATGTAGTTTCTCATTATTTTCATCCTTACCTTTTCCTGTTGCTGCTCTCTCCAGAACAGAGGACTTGGGTGAAAGCTGCCTCTGGCTTTGTGCTTGAATTCTCCGTGCTGAGCTTCTCTCTCTTTGGTCTTTATTCAGAAGGAAAAAAAAAAAGACAGAAAAGAATTAGTGTGCAGCTAAAATCAAACTTTGGACACAACTGCTGTCATCAGTAAACCAAACCCAGTCCCACTCACTTGGAACACAAAAGTGGGAGGCTCTCTAGAGACACAGGTCACCGAACAAGCAGGACCCCTTTTTCGTGGTACTGGAGATCTCCCAGCAAAGCAAGCGCTGGCCTGGATCCCTGAGGTGATGTCCGTGACCCCGTCTGCCCGTACAGCAGCGTACTGAGCAAACGGCCCTGACCTCCTGGGCCACCTTTGCCCTTGGGGTCTTTCTGGAGGTCCAGACTAACCCTCTCTGCAGCGTACACAAACACTGCACGCCTGGGCAAGTTGTCTGTAGCAAACTGTTAGGATACAGCTTTGCTGACCTGGGATCTGGGAGGGTTTTTTATAATCCCTCCCTTGCCCAGGGATGGTAAATTCTTCTCTGCCTGGTATTCTGCGCTCTTCATCAGGCAAGGAGAGAGCAGATCTTGGGTTCGCAGCACTAAAGCCTGGACAAACACATACTTGAAACCGGCTGGGCTACAAGGAGCAGTGCAAATGCCATCTCTGATAGCCCTGAGCTCCTGTATGTGGGAAAAGCAGAAGCAGGCTTCCTACGCCAGGCTGCAGATATCTGACAGTGGGAATATCTGGCAAAGCAGCTGTGACACACTTTTTTCAGTGGCAGAGTATAGTCAGACAAACTGACAAGCTGCATCTGAACCGAGCGGCTGGAGCTGTTAAACTTCAGCCTCAGGGGCTGCCTCTGTGCTGCGAGTTGAGCTGTTTGTCTGGTAGTTCCCTAACTCAGTTATGTAAAATGATCCGGGTTAAAACCAAACTAAACTAGCCTTCCCCTGAGAATGTTCAGAAGAGGCTCAGCAGGGATTGTGGCTTTGGCTTCTGGGTATTAGGAGGGGTAACGCTGCGCAGTGATGACCGAAAGCACTGCCTGGTCCAGCTGAAAGGGGAGAAGGCAGCATGACGTGCAAGCCACAGACCCCAGGTGGGCACCATAAAATACTTCCCTACATCATTGTAAAAGGTGATTTGGAGCAGATCTAAGGGAGATGCCTGCCGAAGCTGGTGGTGTGTGACAGGGATCATAGCACCCAATGAATTAACACTAATGCTATTATAGCAATAAGATTTATGATGTACAGCTTTTCAGCTCGTCTTCTCTCGTCTAATATACCCTCGGTAATCCCTCGTTGGCTGAAAAGATTGGCGAGCAGGCAGGCTAGCTGGGCTAGCCCTAGGCAGTCCTTGCTCTTGAGTCCATGCTTTACTCACAGCAAGCTGAGATCTTAAATCACGCTAAACTAAAGTGACAGCTGTAGATGGGTGGTTCTTCAGGCCCAAATTTAGCAGCAAAGCAGGATAAGGAAGTCTAATAATATTTACTTTCAGATCCACACTAGTTCCACTCAATGAACTGTTAAATCCCCTATAACGCCTCTGAACTACACAACTCCTGCTTTAAACACCTGTGATGCCTCTCCACACTACTGCATTGCTGTTTGCCATTTCATGCTTTGCATTTGGCAAAAGGAAGAGTGTGGGAGGAAAGAGAAGAAAAGAATATATTTGCAGCATACTATTTTGTGGAAAGAAATTTATAAATGTGTGCATGCTGGGGAGTAAATCCAGTGGAGGATGAACTCAGTAAGCAGGTTGATAGATTCAGCGCAGGGAGCTTTACAGCTCCCCCAAGGGCTGCAGCAGTAAATGAATTTATCAGATGAACACGGTTGCTGCCCATCATAAACCAGAGCAAGGGCTGGAAGCCGTGTGCTCAGTTATTCAGCTGTGCCCAGGCACTGGTAGGTAACACACAGTTTCAGCCTTTCTCCAGAGATACCAGACTACTACTGACCTCTGTGATCTGGAGCAGGAGGAGCAGATGCCACTTTGCACACCTTTCTTTTCAGGGGTCTTTTTTGCAGTGGCTCCTTAGCACAGGCAGAAACCAGGCACTGCTGCTCCCCAGATGCTGCTCGCTGCTTTTGCTTCTGCTCCTGGATTCTCTTCTTGAGTTGCTCCAACTTATTTGGGGCTGATTTTTCCCACAACTCTTCCAGCTTCTGATCACCAGGCTTGTTGGCTGATGAAAGGTGGTATGCAGGAAGCAGGAGAGCCATGGGCACAGGAGCATTGCTCTGGCTGCCATGGGGGACAGCTGAGAACAGACTGTGAGGTGGGTGCTGCGGAGAGCAGGGAGATTTTTCCTTTTGTATTGTGTGAGCTCTTGAATCTGCCTGCTCCCTGAAATGGTCCCTTCTTGGTCTGTGCGGGCTCTTTGAAGGAGAGCAGGTCCCAGCTGAGCCATCGCCATCCGCAGCCTCCCTCCTGGCAGGGCTGCAGGGTGCTGAGTGTGAGCCTCCCTTCGGGGACAGAGCGGTCATTCTGGATGGGCCAGAGCTCACAGGAGGGCTCTGGAGGAAACAGGTCTGTGACCAAGCAGGGGAGAGAGCAGCACCATGTCCCGTTCTTAAGAAAAAGAAAAACAAGACTAATATGTATAGTGTACTGTTGAATTGGTCAACAGACTGCTAATATGAATGATGGCTGAGTTTCTACGACATGCTCCGGTGGTGATCTCAGCATCTCCACGGGATCAGCATTTTGCCAGTTACCAGCAGTTTGGCGAATGAAGATAATATTGGGAAAGTGCAAAGCGAACCGTGGTCTGGTAGGAGTTACTGCAAGCACGGGCAAAGGACTGTCAGGCTGTTCCACCGACTTGTTGGTCAGTGTTTCCAAGAGTGAAATTGTTTGGTGACTTTTTCTTTTTTTCTAACAAATAGTAAGGTGCCAAACTTTTTCTGAAGCCCTGCATCCCAGAATGTTAAATCCCTCTGTGTGTGCCTTCACCTCTTCACCCCCCAAGTGCTGTCGATGAATGTTATTATTTACCTGCAGGCTGGAGGAATCTCATTGCTCTTTTTCTCATTCAAAGGTTGTTCATCTCTGTTGCTCTCGCCATCTACAATGTAGCAAAAATATGTCAATGTCAAAACGTTGAAAAGGTTCCTTAACCCTTAAATTAAACCAGTTCCTTTTACTGGGGACTATTTCCCAACCAAATCTGGCCCTTTGGACACCTGGGTACAGTTTTGTTCATACTTTGTAAAGAGCCTGCCAGCATTGCTGTTCTGGGGCGGAAAAGGGGAGTGTGTTCTTTGGTGTCAAAACCTCTGTGTACACTGTCTCTGTCCCACCCAGGTCTGCAGGGCAGGCTGGGCCTTTGGTTGCTAGCTCATACACAAGCCCATGCTACCTTCAGTACCCTGTGTCCCAGCTACTTGAGTGCCAGAGTGTGGTGTTGAAGTGTGCTCTGCCAGCTCACATCACGCCCCATCGCTTAAACCCGGTGACAAACGGTCATCTCATCTTTCCTTCCCTTGCTCAAATGGCTTGGGAGCAAGGGAAAAAGATTCACATACAAACACACAGCTCCAGCAAAGCTTCCAACAGATCACCTGCCACTCTTGCTATCCTTGTTACCAAGACCGGGCTCCAGGCAGTGAACCATCTCCAGGAGCACGGTACAAAGCCCTGCTGCTTAGGGAGGAAACAGCATTTATAAATACTAAAGGCTGGCAGCTTAAACTGTTCCCAGCCAATAAGCCATCTCAAAAACAAATACCCAGCAGATGTGAAAATAATAACAAGTCTGTTCTTGTCATTAGTTTTTAAGAGCCTTCTGGAATTTGGTTAAATTTCCTGCTTTTCTCTTATCACACTTCGTCTTTCAGAGACGATTTTCAACACATTATGTATTTCCTGCAAAAGTAAACAAACACAATGCTGCATTTACACCCCTTCAGTTACTTCTAGGGAAAAAAACCTTGGAGGACGAGCTCAAGTAGCTTTTACTTTGCTGTAGCTGGTGAGCATTAATGCTGCGCCTTTTGCCTGAGCTCTCTCCAGCAGGGTGTGATTCCTTGTGCATTGTGATATCCTCTCAGGAACATGAGTAGAAAGCTGATGGAAATACACCCTGTCCTCAAGACAGAGGATCTTCCCCATGTCCTGTGCCCTACCCTCCTGCACCAAACCAGTCCCCCTGCCTCAACAGTTTCCCAGTAGCTCAGAACTCACCGAAGCTTTTTTCATGCCAAAGCTTTCTTCTGGCTGCCTGTGATTTGGCACAACTCCACGTTTGATGATAAAATTTGTTTTCAATCCTTTGTAGCTGTGAAAAGACAGATTTGTCTTTTGAAGGGAGACATATGGTTTTTTTTTCCTGTGGTAGCCTTTTGCTGGCATACACTGCTTCTCTGATTAATTTTGCAGCTCCTAGTTACTCTGTAAATACTGGCATGCCTGAGCATGTCCCATGTGGTATTTCCTACGGTTGGAAAGAATGCAATTGACTGGGAAGATAAGAGATGAAATCACCTCTCTCCATTATTGACACTTTGCATCAGATTTTTACCAGAGCTGCTCTGATGTTTTCAAAACCAGGATAAGCTGGAAGTAACCCCTGCCAAGAGCAACTTGAGGAGGGTGATGGTGGTGCCAAGCCTTGCCTGCACGAGCAGCACTGCCTGCTTTTGGGTGATGCTATGTCCTCATCCGAGCAATCTCACTGTGATTGCAGCTGCTCTGCCTGATAGCAACATGATTGTGTTTCCTACTAAGAGGACAATATGATAGGAAGAATTCAGAGGATTTCCCTACTCAGTGTCAGCTATTATTCTGCTCAGGGCTTCAGCCACAAGCAAGGCAAACCTTCATCTGCTCTTGTCATTCATTTTGAGGAGCGTTGTGAAATTCGGAAAGATTCCTTGCTTTTCTCCTTCTTGTCATTTAGCAAAAGCTAAAAAAAGATGTTGCATGTTCATCGCAAAAGAATAAACAAACCGCATGCTTACAGTGCTTTCATTACATTATTTCCATGAAAGAAAACCCTGTGGAGGTGATGCACAGGTAGCTGACAGAAAGGGATAGAGGTATGTGGCAGCAAGTGTTCCCTGAACTGCACGTACCACTGCTTTGGCTTTCTGAAGACTCTTCCAAGCCAAGGCCACATCTGTGGAAACAAGAGATGAAAGACATGTTTTAGCATCCCTTCACACGTGTCTTCACTGCGGACAGTCCCTCCTCATGCCCAGGCTGGGATAGATTCTAGTGCTGGTGGCTGAAACACAGAACTGCTCCTGAAAAACTGTGTCTGGGCAGCTTTTATATACAGCTTGTTTTCAATGTGCGCTTCGTTCTGTCAGAGCTAGTGCTCTTTGAGCTATGTTAGTGCTTATCCAGCAAAATCCTCACTCATTTTAGCTGGTTGTTTTGCATGTATTTAAGAAAGACTGAGCTAAATTTCCCAATTCAGTCCTATTGTAAGTAGTTACTTACAAAAAAACCTGTACAGGATTACTCATGAGAGTAAGAATGGCTCATGTCTTTTTACAGAAGAAACAAAGCAACATATCAGATACAGAGAAGCTCCAAGAGTGAACTTATTGCATGCATTCAACAGTATTTCAGTCTTGATGACTTCAGGCTGAAGAAGATTCATAGAGCAGGTTTCTATTAGAAAGCAGCATGAAAAGGGGAGTTTGGGTGTTGCTGTAGGAGCTACAAGCAGTTACAAAACTGTCCAATGCTCTCCAGACTTTTAAATATTTGCTACCTTGTGTCTGAAGTCATGCAATCCAGATTAAACTAAGCACTAAAGTCTTCCAATAAGCGATAAATCCTTGGTTTAAAATAAAGTTATCCAAGTCTCTGCTATAACCGTACAGAGGAAAATGGAAGCTCATCACCCATGTACCAGCGAGCGGATCTGATTCTCCAGATGCCAAACTGTTATCCATCTTTCAGCTGGGCTAGATCTCTGCTCACTGGGTATCCATGTCTGAAATAACAATGCAAAAAGACTAGTCAGTGCTGCCCTTCAGCAGCACTACGTCATTTTTGTACATATATATATATATATATATATTTTCTCATCTATAATTGCTGACTGCCCATAAACACCCTCATCTTTTACATTTCTGTGGAGTTTGCAAATGTTACCTGTTGTCATGAATTTTCTCAGCCTTGTGAGGGACTCCTGGGGAGAGACAGGGATATGACACTGTGGGTAAATGTCCTGCTCTGGGTCAATACACCCCGAAGAGCTGCTCTGGGAGCTCAGGAATCCAGTGTGCTCACCTGAGGCAGTGACTGTCACAAGAGAGTCAAGAAAATCAGCTCCCCTCGCCATCCCCCTGCCACTGCCTGGTTAACACTTACCTTTTGAAGCTTCATCCATGCATGGAACAAAGTCTCCGCTTAGGAGCTGTGCAAAAGCACCTAGAGAAGCACGTTAGAGATGATCTGTGGGAGATCTGCAGTCTTTCTAGAGTGGCTAATCCCTGAAGTCACTTCCAGAGGGAGGTGTGAGAAAGATCTCAGCACTGAAGATCCTGTTTGCTGCTCCTTCCCTGGGCTGAGCCATCTGCAGGCATCAGCTCCCTGACACCATCTGGGAACACAAAAGTTCCTCTGAGACAAGCTCCAGGTCAGTCCCTGCCCTGCCCACAAGCACTGGGAGGTGTAGGAGGACATCCAGAGAAGTCCCACCAGCCCAGCCAGCCATCAAATGATCACCACACCTTTGTTTGAGCCCCTCTGTGCAGGGCGACAGTAGTGACAGCACAGGGAGAGGCCGTTAGGAACAGAGGAGAAAACAAACAGCAGCAAGAGGAGCCTGAAGGCTGATCTCAGCTTGCAAACACGTGGCAAGATGCCAGCAGCTTTCTTAACAAGTCCTTGCATCCTTTCCAGGGCGTCTGGCATCCTGGCAATGACCGCTCCCAGGGTTGGATGGCTGTAGAGGACAGGGCAGGGCAGCAGAGGAGCAAGGTGACCAACCTGGGGCCCAGGTGGAAGCAGAGCTGCAGTTCTGGGATGGAGAGAGAACATGGTGCCAGAGCAGGGGGAGAAACCAGACCTATCAGAGTCCTCATCACAGGGCACCTTTGCTCATTGCAAAGCACATCTTGTCTCCCCAGGGCATCTCTCCTCACACCTTCCTCTGTGGGCTCATCCAGCCTTTGATCCTGCTCTCAGCAGCACTCTTGGTCACACTTGTATCCCTGGTCTCAAGAGAGCAGGAGGCTTAATTCTCAATATTGGCTCTTATTTAGGGGAAAATAAAGGAAAAAAAAGGGTTTCTGGTCTTTGTAATTATAAAGTAAAGCTTAAGAATATGAAGTAAGTGTAGGCCAAAGTCTCAGATAAGGCTTTTCCCCCTTTGTGAGGGTCACTTTTTTAAGTGTCACAGTTTTTATGTTTCAGTATTTGAAATCTGGGGGTGACGATTCTGGTTCTTCAGGTCTTGTTCTTAGCCTCCCGTTTTGGGTTTACCAGAGGGAACGGTTTATTCAGCAAACAGCAGAGGGCAAACGTGGCTCGCAGACAGGAGATGAAGCCCTCAGTGCTGGCAGAGTCCGGGCCCCAGTTTCTGCCAGGATAGTCCAGAAGAAATGCAGTTGCAACCTTGGTTAAAGACAACCTGGGATGGGTCGAAGCATAACTCTTGCTATAGCAGTTATTCACTCTCGTCTTTGCTTTATACGTTTCACAGAGCATCTTTCTGGTGGGCTTCAACGGGCTGTGACATCCTGGACTGAGGCTTGCCGGTGCATTTCTTAAACCCTCCTGAGATTATGGCTGCAGGTGATTAAGCATCCCTTAAGGCACATCTCAGCTGGTGAATTTGTCTTTTGTTTGCATACTGCCCATGCATTGCTTTGGGAGACTTGGTTTCTGCAGCTCTTTGCCCCAGAGTTACTCGCAGCTAATTCCTGGATCTGTGGTTACAACCAAAACTACTACAATCAACATACAGTGGCCAAGACTAGAACTGATCATTCAATACTGCTTCTCTCCCCTGGTTGGATGGTCCTTAGACATTGATTTGCTGTGAAATTTTTCCATTTCTGACTTCTAAATTGGCTTCCAACAAACATCCTCTCATATCTGCTGAAGTTCTGCAGGTCGCAAGGCTGTACTTGCCGCTGGCTCAGATATTGCTGGAAGGCACGTGAATATGGCAAACAGACAGCAATGAAACACTTTTCTTGTTGCCGTAGAGCAGCAGCCATCCCATCACGTACTGCTGTCATGGGCTGAAGTTCAGTAAGTAGTCCAAAAAGAAGCTCTGTATCCTCTTCTAGGTGCCACCTCCCTGCAGAGCAGAGGAGACCGAGGTACTGTTTCATCAGCATTTTGGTTTATATTGAATCTAGCTCTTTTTTTCTGGTTTATGTCCTCAATTATTTGTGCTTCATAATTCCACAGATTTGCTTTAAGCAGCAAAGTCAGTGTTGTGAGCGTTTGTTGTTTCTGGAAAGTACTGAGATGGTAAGGCAAGATACCGCCACCACATCCTTTCATGTACATGGATCCCTGTGGCCTCTAGAGAAGTTCTCTTGAAGAAACAGTCTCAGACTGCTAATCTAATAAATGTCACTGCAGCCTGTGCTCAGAGAGCCCCAGCATTTCCGCTTCTCCACTCTAACCAAACAAGGAATTCCTGAGCTGCAGACTGGAGTTGCCAAGTTCCCATTTCAAGCTGTTCCAAGCCAACCTTTTGGCCTGATGAGAGGTTTCAGTGCTAGGAACGCAGAGCTTGTCCAAGAGGGGACCACAGCTATTCAGGGTGCACAAGTGATAAGAGCCCTAGTTGCAGTCTTGGGGTTCTGGGACAGCTCCTGTGCCAAGTGGACTGTTCCAGGGAAGAGAGAGGAGAGAACAGTAACGTGAAACCTCAGCAGTGGGAGGGCAACTTTCAGTGAGGGTTTGGCAAGAAGGGAAACTGGTAGTAACCAGGAAAGCCCAGGGCTGGTCCCAGCCTACTGGGTTGATGGAGGAGCCAAGTGGAGCAGAAACCCACGTGCTGTGACAGGCAGAGCTTTCAGCTGCATGCAGACGATGCTTCTCAAGTCCCTCTGGTCGGACTGGCATCTATTTTGGCACCGTGTTTCCTCAGCAAGCTGTTGGAGCTGATGAGAGCCAGGAGAGTGACAGATTGCCAGCATGTTATGCTGCACATCTTGGAGTGTTAGACCACAAATCTGCTGAGAGATGAAATGAAACCTATTGACGGGCCAAGTCCCACTTCTGCGATGTGTGAAACTCCCAAGTCAAAGAGCCAAGAGTGAGCTGAGGCAGATAGGAGAAAATCCATTTGGATTTTAATTTTAGGTCTGTGTGAGCAAAGCGAGCCAGTCATGTATGATTCCAAAGCTCCTGTCACATGGAACTAAGACAGAATTAGGCCCTGTGTTTTCACTCTTATGGCATTTATGATGCATCAGCCCTCAAACACTACAGAGGTACTCAGACTACCACCTACTTGTTTTAGCAAATTAGACTACAGGCTACCGCGTACCCAGTGGAGGTTTTAAAAAGCCATTTTAGGCTTTTTCTGGAAAGGATATTGCAAAGTTTCTTGCAGCTAAGACTCTGCCAAGAGAGATGCTGCAAGCCCACGGCATGGGATTATCCCACGGAGAGCGGATTGTACAGAAAGGAGTCGCTGTCTTTCCCCAGCCAGCTGTTTCCACAACGGTTACCTTGCATGGACAACCATGAAGTGGGACAAGAATTGCCCGGCTCCACCGTGCTGCAGCACACTGAGCTCCAGCCTGGGCTGCTGGTGGTTTTGCAAGGCAAAGGCAAGTGGGCTCGGGAGCTGCTGAACCCTGTACAAGGCTCTTTGGAGCCCGGAGGTTTGTCAGGCTGCAAGCTCATCTCCCAGAGGCTTCGGTTTCTGCTGTTGTGCGCTGTCACTGTTTAGGAAATATTTAAACCAATAACCCACAAAGCCTAGGAAAATGCAGGAAGTGTACATGTATGTGAACCCGAACCAGAAATTCCTCCTAAGTCTCTGTGTTTTGAAACAGCTGCGTATGGTGCAGCTACCCTTTTGTGTCCACCAGATGTGCTCCAAGGATCTTGGAAGCAATAATTTGCCGCTCTGGCAGACACGCTCCTTTCTCTGTCTTGCTCTGTGTGCCCAGCTTTGTGAGAGTGTTGTGAGTTCCTGCACTTTTGGGAAATACGTCCAGCTAAAAAGGAGAGGAAATGGTACTTGTTTATTGTCTTTTTCTACAGTGCCTGACTAAGCGATTTCATTGTAAACCACTTTTCACAGCAATTCTCAGTTAGCAAACAATCAAAGCACAAACGTAGACTTGCACTGCAAGCTGGATGTGACAGGAATTATAGTAAGCGTATGGTGGGAAGAGGCAGTTATTTTTAAAAAAGTGTACTGCTCTGAAGTCTGACAGCCAAGGGCCCAATCCTGCACCCACTGAAGTCTGTGGCAAAGCATGAGCTGAAATTAAAAGGGACAAAGACCAAGGCACTTAATAAATTGGGATTTGATTCGAACCTGCAAAGAGCATAGGGTTGACCACTACGTACTGAAATCATTCTTGAGGCTACTTATCATCTCTCACATCAGCAGCAAAATAAGACTGAGATAAATGGGCTGCCCCAGTACCAACGATGCCTTGTCACAGCTCCTGAGATAAGACACACATTTCTTCTTCCACAGGTAATGTTGTACAATAGCAGCGTTCATGTAAAACACTCCGAGATACAAAGGGAGGAGTCTGACCCCAGCTGCAGAATTTTTGCTGATACCACTGGTCTTAGTTCTTTTTTTTTTTTTTAATCCTAGCAGCTCGTGATACTTTTCCCATGCCCTGTGCTCAATTACCAAGCTGTACTGCTCAGACGCAGGTCGGGGGGTACCGTGAGGCTGCCCCAAGCCTAGGAGGGATCTGCTGCGATAGACACATTTCGTTTGCAGGGATTACAGTCAGAAACACAAGGAAATGTTAAGCTTGTATTTTCCTATTCATGTCCTGAAATAACAAGAGTAATGTGTGTCAGGAAAGAACTAGACCTTCAGAATATCTGGATGTTATGCTGCATGCCAGATGATGTCTGGAAGTGGGCAAGTGTTCTTTTTATGTGCTAAAATATGTATATATCATTCAGTTATTGGGGGGAAGTGTGTTAAGATAGGAAATAGCTATCCATGGCCCATTTGGGTTTTTTTTTCCTATCAATAGGCGACTATGTGAATGGAATCTGAAGTGAAGAAGGGGGGGGGGCTGCCCACACTGTACAGCTGAACGTGGGAGAGCGCAGGATTGCCATGGAAACCTGCCATAGTAAACGGGGCTCTCCAGCTGCATGAGAGGATTTATAGCACCGGGCTGGGACTAGGCAATTTAAATCAACAATCTACAGGTAAAATGGCACATTTCCTTGCACATTGTCTCCGTGAACTGTAAAATGGGGAAGGAAGGGGAGGTGGGTGAGGAGAATTACAGGAGTTATGAGGTGTCTTAAAGCCTGACCTAAAACCCACAGAAGCTGATGCAAAGATCTTGGTGGCTTTTGGTGGGGGCTGGACCAGGCACACAATGAGCAGGCGTATGTTCCCTGTGCACCGCAACAGAGCAGGAGACACAAGGATGCACCGTGCCTGTGCCCAACAAACTCAGAGAGAGGAGGAGCAGGCTCTGCTGCCTGCTTGAACAACCCTGCAGAAGGTAGACCTGGCCGCTCAGGAATGTGCCTGGCTTGTGCTTTTGGTTTGGAGCTGGGCAAGAGTCCATCTGGTAAAGGCCCCCAAAGAGCTTGTTACACCTCCAAGTGAGGCAAAGTGTTCTATAAGCTACAGACAGTAACGAGGGATCAGAGAGTGGGGAATGTTACTGTTCTCAGATTCTGCCATTTATTGACACCCAAGCACGGTGACCTAAGGAGCAGTATGAGGCAGCAACAACATTACTTTTGCAGCGCTGCCTTCATCACCACACATCCCCAAGACCTGGGTGACAGTGCCGCATAGTCTTCTCCTGGATCAGGCACCACACACCTCTCTGGTGCTGCTCCCAGCCAAGAGCAGTGGTTTAACTGACATGGAACCACCACGGGGCCACTGTGGTCAGTAGCTCCTCCAGAACTGCATGTGCTTAAGTAACTTGACTTGTTGTCACATCTAACAGAGCTCAAAATCTCCTGGTTTACTATGTGTCCTGAGCTTAACGTGACTGGATTTAAATATGCAGTTCAGTACACACAGGGTGTATTTGTGCCGTTAAATATAAGAAGGAAAATTCCTTTGGGGCTGGAGAATACAGTGTCCTTGGCAGCAAAGACTCAAAGCTCTGTACACTCCTCAGGTGTGTTTTGCTGTGCTCCACAGCTTTTTCTTCAAATGTTACTTTGTTCTGCTTCAACCTTTCAACAAAGCATCCAACAGCTATCAAGAATGGCAAGATTTCAGCCTCTTCCTTCAGAAGAGTTAGATGTTCAAAATCCAAACAGTCAAATGAAAATCTAGGAATTGGGTCCTCCTGTCCATCCTTTGCTGCTGCCTGTTTCTCTGCTGTCAAGTCCTGCCTACGCAGCAGATGCTGCCAGCCCAAGTTCCACTTTCCTTTTGCAGGTTTTCCTCTCCAGAGTGCTTTCCTTGGATCTTCAGTGGCTTTCAAAACCCCTCCTGCCACCTTGCAGTCCTCTATCTCCACTCAGCAATTTCCAGGCCATTAATCTCAGAGCTGCAAATGACATCATGAGAAGCTTATCCAATTACCTGGGTAGAAACTCTTGGGCAGGCTTGTACATTGCGGTGTGTACAGATGCACCGTGACAGAAAACATCTGTCTTGCATGAGAGCTGATCTGCTCAGTCCCAGTTGGGACACCAGTACGGGTGACTACAAGAGGTTATGAGAGCAGAAGAGCTTTATATATCTCACTTACTAAGAACAGTCCCTGGGGCATTAACCCTCTGCTTGTAAATTCACCCGATTTCCCCTTGATTATATTTGTTTTACCACTAAGTGCCAATCCAGAGTATTGTGGATGGAGAAGCAGCAGGGTAAGCTAACACAACAGACTGTCTTCTGCCTTGCTACGCTCTGTCGAGTCAGGCTGCCCTCAGATTTGCCAGACTTTCATTGCTGCTATCCCTTGGGATGCCAGACAGCACAGTCATTTAACCCAAGATCATTTATGACTGTGACTGGAATTTGTTTGTCTAGGCTTTTTTTTTTTTTGCCTTTTCCGTCCTTTCAGCTAATAATGTAAACCGGCAAAAATATTGCCTTGTTATTGACAAAATTAATCTGTATGGAGCTAAGTGCAAACGATAATAGATAATAGCTGCATCCCCATCTCCAATGGAAAATAAACATAGCATGTGTTTGAAGGCTCATTTCTCTGCTGATGTAAAGTGGTGCAGCTCTGTGGCCGTAAATAGAGCTACCCTGGTTTATGTAAGTAGAGAAGCCGACCCTGAGGAATTTCTGTTTGCTTGCAGCAAAGTTGGTGGGCGTGTTACTTCACTGAGTGAAAGAACAGATCCTGGACACCTGGAAATGATGGTTATTTAGGGGCTGAGGCACTGCGAGCAGGGAGTCCCACCACCATGCAAGCCACGCAAGAATTTGGTAGGAAAACATGGACCCGGTTAATTCTGCTGTCTGGTAGAAAGGTAGCGAGTTTGTAGAGACCTAGATACATGAGAGTGAAATGTGCTGTCCTGTGCGTAGCCCAGACGAGAAGGGTTCCCAGATGCCCCTTTCATGTTTCTATGACAACATCATTTAGCAGCTCTCAGTGAAAGTCAAAAGCAGCAGCCGGGAGGTAGAAATGCTGTGCTGAGGAGCGAAGCCGCTATCTTCACTGCCTTTGCTTTTCCGAGGAAAAGTGAGGGGATGGGATTGCAGATACGGACTAAGAGTGTGCTTTACCACTCCTAAACCCTTCATTCAGAAACAGGACTCTGTTCTTTTCCAAGAGGCCAACACAGCCTTCAGGCTGCAATCAACAGAGGACACAAATAGTTGATCTCAAAAGACAGCTTGAGCGAGCGTTAATATTAATTTCACCCCTTAGGCAATTCAGGCTGTTAATCACAGAGTGTGATCGATACTGCAGCACGTGGTACACTAAAAACACGGCTGTCATGTCAACCGTAATTGTGAATTTGCCAACCCAGGAAAAATATCAAATATCAGTAGATAAAACTGATCAATAGGTAAAACAAGAAGAGAGGGCTTGCAGATAACAGAGCAGATTGTCTAATTAGAGTTCGGACCTAATGTAAAACATTGGCAAATGCTGCATCAGGGCCAGAACTTGTGTTTGAATTGCAGCATATTAAAAAACCAGTCTTCCAAAGAGCAGCTAATGCAGGGGTGCACTCAGTTCCTAAGAATGTAGTTGGTCCACTGTCTAATTACCTACATTTAAGCAGTCTGAATTTGCCTACTGCGTGTGCTGGATGTGCCATTTTCTACTGGACTAGAAAGCTTTCCATTCCTAGAAATTTTATTGTCTATAAAGTTCACTGTCACCTAAGATTAAGTTATACCTCCAGACTCATTTAAGCAAGCTTAATCAATTGAGCTGCTAATTTTGCATCACCCCTGTAGCTGATATTTATAGTCTTTGCTGCAGCGTCGCTTTGTGGCCTGACTCTGGGTTTGTTAGCCCCCCGTGCCCCGGTAGACTTTTCACAGCCCCTTCATTGCAGCATCTGCATTTTCATCTTGTTCTTGTCATCAGAATTGTAAATGCAGTGATGGGCTGTGCCGGAATGTCTGCTCCAGAGTGTCCCACCCTGCCCAACAAACCAATCTACCTCTCCCATTAATTATTACTGCTTTTCTAAATTTCACTTTTTAACACAAACTTTACTGTTAATGTCTTAATTCTTATCCTCTAGATCATTGATAAAAACATTGGATAGCACGGAACCAAGGGGAAATAAAAGAAAACACACTAGAAATTCCTCCATCAGATAATTACTTTTAGATGCATGTTACCAAATTTTGCACCCATTTAATATAAGCTACCTTGAGTGTGCCAGGTACCACTTTTAACAGGATGTCATGAAAGATTAAGTCAACTGCTTTGCAGAAGTCTGAGTCTATTATGTCAGCATAATTACTTTTATTAACTGAATTTATAATCTCCTCAAAAGAAAGATTGCTTGTTTGATGAGCAGTTTTCTGGAGCAATGGATTGACATTCCACAGCCCTTTTGACTGTGTCCCATAGTAGCACAGCATCAATATTGGACTAACGAGGCTAATTTACTAGGGTCATCCCAGTTACCTAAGATACTTAATTGCTGTATTAGTCTCTTTTCAGGCCTTTGAAACTTTCCTTGTGTTCTGTTATTTGCTCAAAAATCAGTGCCAGTTATCCGTCCTAAAATGAGAATTACTACTTTTAGAAAACGCTGTTTAATGTCGCTATAATATTGTCCTAGTAGTCTATTAGGATGATCCCAACAGACTTCTCTTCGAGTGAAAGAAATGTAGAAAAAAAAAAAAAAAGAAAGTATATCCTGCCATAAACACTTAGCAGGGTTGAGCTGTAAATGGTGCTATTTTTGCTTTGGCTTTCATTGCTGATTAAGAAATTGCTGGGTTTCGACCTGAGCCTGTGTGGTTAGACTGCAGCACTGGTTCTAACCAGAATGTGTTTCCTGTCACGGAGAGCTGGTCTGGGCAGGGCGAGGGGTGATGCTGGTGCTGCTGCGGGAGCCTCTGTGACCTGGCGCCGTGCCTGGTGACAGCTCCTTCTGCTCCTCTGTCTCTGGTTCTTGAGATGTTGGTTACTCAAAGAGAGACAAACCCCGTCAGTTACACCGGGAGTGTTTGGAAAGCACTTGGAGAAGTTTGACTAAACAATGCAATTAAAGTGTAAATATTGGAAGTCTGGTTTTAGAAACAAATCCAAACACGCTTGCTTGTTATTAGTGTCAGTACCAACAGTTACAACTTAAAAGGGAAATAAAGCCCTCTTCAAAGGTGAAAATGTATTTCCCCTGGGCTTTCAGGTATAACCGCAGATCTTACCTCGGTTAATGCTAACAGGAGGATTTCCCAGACTTCCAGCAGGAGGAATTGGGGTTTTGTCCGTTGACTGTTGGAAACTGAAGCTGATTAAACAAACCCATTGCCATGATTGCAAATACAGGCTGATCATGACTAGGAGCTCTGGGGTATTTGCCTGAGCAATAAAGCTTTGGTAAAGTGTCTCCAGGAAAAGCTCCCTGTTGTTTCCATTCAAGCCTTCCAAGCCAATAAAAAAGCCAGGATATTTCTGATGAACTACAAGAGAGACACCCATCATTCTCTTGGGGGGTTGGCTGAAGTCCTAAGGAGACCTCCTGAAGTAGGCACCTGGCAGACTGTTCTTCTCTCCTGCAGGACCAGCAGGAGCACATGTCCCCAAGCAATGAGAAGTGATGGGGATTTACCAAGAGATGAGAAGGAAGCAGAAATCCCTGTGTTGCTTGAGCATGTCCAGCTCACTGCCAACATCACTGAGATGCCTGGGGGCACGCGTGAGAGGCAACAACGATGCCAAGGCTGTTCGCATCTCCCCTGATGTTTATCAGATATCAACCATCTTGGACATCGTGGTCAGGTCCAGCTTCCCCTCTAGGGCCATCAGCCAGACTGGGCCTCAAGGAATTCATGGCCAAGGCAAAGCCAAGCTGAAACACAGACTGCACCAGCATCCGCTTTGGATTCCAGGCAAAGAGGAAGATAGGTGTGTCTGCAGAGAGCCTGAGCACCCTGCACAGAGCAGCACTGGGCTGCAGTGCCAGGGCAGGCTGGACCAGTCTCCCCATAGCAAGCTGGATCCAGAGAGAGCGATGCCAGGGCAGAGGAGGAGGCTGGCATGAAGGACATCACTGTTACAACACGCATCAGTTGCCTGTGCTTGAAACCTGCTGGGTTCAAAAGCCTTCCCAGGCACTCTGTACAAAGAGTCATTCGGCTGAAGAGGAGGTGTTGGCTGTTGGACATACGGCACAAAGATATTAAGGTAGTACTCTCTGACCTTGCCTAAAACATCCCCATCTACCAAGCAGGCCAAAGCCAGGCCACAGGGTTCCATTGCAGCAAACGAGCCATAAGGCTGAGGGCAAGGGAAAGTTCAGGGTCTCTTGCCATTTATTTAATGAAGGATTTTCAGTCCAGCTTGAAAACTAAAGGAAGCGAGTGAGTTCTGCCTCTTTGTTTGCCTCTTCCGAGGAGTCTTAATGAAAAGGAAATTCAGGGACATCAGAGGCACAGGATGTAAAAATATGCAAAAAAGCTGGAAAGGCCAAATCCTCAACTGCTGCCTGCACCCAGACATAACGAATGCAACTTGTGAAAACTGTTAAGATCTCGATGTGTGTTTTCACACCATACCGGAAGAGCGGGGTGGTGTGAGGGTGGGGAAAGCAAGCTGAGAGGACACTTGCTGTGCTGCTGCCCAGGTTCTGGGAAGGGCTTTGCACCCAGCTTTAGTGCCCAGCAGGCATCTTACCCCCCCCACCGCTGGCTAGCCTGGGCAGCATGACTCTGGGAGCCCTGGGGATGGTCTCTTTGCTCAGCAGTTGTGGCTGTTTCAGGTGTGCACACACACACAGCTAAATTATTCAGGGAAGCTCGTTACCAGAGCTTTTCCCAGGTCTCTGTGCTCCAAGAGGTTTTAAAAGACAAGCACAGTCAGCAAAGCATCTCTTCACTCTCAGATGATCCTTCTTATTTCAGGTATGAATAACATTCCTGGCTGTGAGTCTCTATTACAAGTTATCTGGAGATTGTAGTAACCTTTTGTTCTTCTACTTTGGAGAGAAAATAATGACTTGTCATTGAGTCTACCCTCTGAACAGAGGAGTTTTGTTGCCTTAGGACCAGATTCAGTGGAAAGAAGCATTGCAAAAGCCCTTGAAAGTGGTAATTCCTTTCCAGGTCCTGAACAAAAGCTGTGCAGCACCAGCAGCTCTATTTAGTCCTCTTAAATCTTCCACATGCGTGCAGGGTTCTGTTCCCTGAAGAAAGATATTGAACCTTGTTCTTAATAAGTTGTTTTAAATAACAGGAATGGGTAAGTGCTCCTGCTGAAACCCACCCCTGTCCCCTCATAGGTTTCCTGCATGGCTCTGGGCTGTTCCGAGGAGACTGTCGCTGCAGCTCATGTAATTATGTTTTATGAAAATCCCAAAGCAGCTGTTCCAGGTTCAGGCGGGCTGTGTGTGGCCCCGATTTGCACACCAGCCTTTGCACTCTCCGGGGGAATTTCTGTTACTCCCTTTAACAAGGCTAACTCCACTCTAAATCTTCACACTGCTTTCAGGCTTATTCAAACTACTTTACTCGCAGCTCAGTGATACATTTATGGTCTTCAGACATTAATTCTTGTTCCTTCCCCAGGAGGGGTAGGTAGAAGTTACTTTATTATCTCCACTTTACAACTAGCATAAGGCAGCACCCACAGGGATAGTTCACAAGAGAGCAACCCTGGCCCAGGCTACGCTGCCCACCATCCCCTCCCTTCCAGTCCTGTGTCCATACAGACAAGAAACAGGGGAAGAAATTGATCTAGCTGAAAAATATGCGCTCTGTGTGTGTGTGTGTAGCTTTTGCTGCGGTACTTCTCCCTTGGGTCGGTTCTCTGATTCAGTTCAGTGAGTGGCCACAAGAACGCTTGTGCTGGACCAGTGCTCGGGAACCACAGGGATGGGCCGGGAGAAAGAAAGGAAGCTTTGCTGGCTGAGCTGTTTACTGATCCAAACCAAGGTTAACTGGCCTGGCTGGTGGCACTGCCCTGCTCGGTGATCAAGAAGAGCAGAGGCGATGTAGATCTAAATCTCTGGTCGGAACAAGAAAACTCGCTTGTTTGTTATGTCAAGGTCTTTTGACATCTATGGGGGGTTTTTTTAGTCTGTATTAAAAGTTAAAATACAAAGAACAACACAACAAATGCACATTAGAGTGTGTCTGGCAAGAAAGAGCACGTGCACCAGCCTGGTTGGTCCCACCTTTACAGGTTTTTGTCTTTTCAGTTTTTGCCTTTACCATAGAACTGCTTTTGACAGCCACTGTTGCTTGCTTTGCTTATTCACCTCTACTCACTGTAAACTACTATTGTTGGTTTAAAGGAATTCTGCTAATTATAAACGTGCATCTATCCCCCCTCTCTACACTTCCTGTAACTCAAGCTAGCATTTAGAAGCCTGCACACGAAAGGAAGTTACATCCACGGGATTACTTTGACATTTAAAAGGTGCAAACTTCCTCAAAGATTTGTTTATCTCCACCTAATTCACAGCTGTAAAACCACCTGATATAAGCCAAGACAAAGTTTCCTGAGTTCCACTGTGATTCTTTTTTAGCCTGGTTTAAAACAGTACTATTCTGTGTGCAGAGTAAGATAACCGAGCTGCCTAAAGCATGAAGGAAGGGCATAGGGAAATTATCACCCGCACACACTGTTCAGGTTGTCTGCTTCAACTGATAGCAGATCATTTATAGCCTCTCTAGCCTTCTCCAGTCTGAAAGTGGCCAACTTTCAGTCTTGCTAATAGTTTCAAGATCATTTGGCAAGGGCTGCTGCTGCAAGCTCACTTTCCTGGGTATTTGTCCCTTGTCCCAGGACTCTTAGTTGCATATGAGCTCTAAAACAAGCCACCCTATCTTGCTGCCTGCCTACGAACATCTTCAGCCATGTAACAACACTGGAGTTATCATTGTCCCCTTCTCTTAGCTGGGACAGGAACAGGTCTCTTCATCCTAATGTTTTCTAGAACCTCATATCTTCAAAACCCTTGTTTTTCTGCCAAACTTGCTGAAAGAGAGTTAAGAGTTAAATGCTGGTCAGTGGGGCAGAGCCAGAACTTGGATACACCTGCTTGTGGACAAGGATCACCTGTGCCTTGTCTCACACCATCAAGAGCACGGGAAGAAGTACTGAGTTCTACATCCACAGCAGCAAAGACCATAGCCTGCTTTTCCTTGCAGGCTACCTTTAAAGGAATTCAGAACACGGCAGACTTCTTCCAGCCAGCTGGACAACAGCAGGGTGCTTTCAGAACCTGCCAGTTTGTAAAAAAAAAAAGGCGGTGCGAGGCGATGGTGTTTAATTACAGGTGTTGCCAGTAAGAGCTGGCAATTACAGCACCAGTTCCGTGGTGATTTCAGCTGGGGTCTGTCGGGAATCTGAATTGCAGTGCTCTTTTGCACATAAACCCCAGCAGAGGCCACCAACAATCCATTTCAGGAGCTGCAGGAGAGCTTCCGTGCTATTACGAGAGGGCTTTGTGGTGTTGTGCCTGACTCTTCAGTGTGTCTGGGTGATGAAAACACCGAGGCAGGGGAGGAATGTTCCTCTGTCCTAGCAATCCTTAAATGATTGGCAAAACTTGCTGGGTGACTGCTGTACCGCAGCTCTGGATTACTGCCTCGCTGTCTTCCCTTCAGCTTTCTGGGCCTCACTGCTTTCATGGTTGTCTCTTCGAAGCGGTGGCAAATGTGACAATCGTTAGAGCTCTTTCATACTGTGTCATGATAGCTTTGGGTATCATTTTTTAAAGAAATACTAAAAACTGCTCAAGAAGTTTTACGGATCCTGCGATCCTATTGCTTAGTGTTGTGATTCCGCTTGTGCTTTTAAGTGAAGATGGAGACTACTCAGTAACTAGGAGGGGCAAGATGATGTGCCTGAAGATTGCAGAAGCGAAAGGCTGCTGGAGGTGCAGAGGTATGTAATGTCTGACTAACTAAAGTGAACCCTGCATTGCCTTTGATGGATTTGAGCCCGGTTATTTTGTATCCTACGTTCTCTCTCATCATCCATTCCTCTCTTTGCAGCAGCCCTTTTCATGCTGGAAGATTACTACTCTGCTTCCTCTTGATCTTACCTGAACAAATCAATTTCTCTTACCTTCTTCTCCCAGGTCACACTTGTCACATTCATCTGGAGCCTTTTTGATTGCTCCACGTCCTTCCCAACATGTGACACAACGTGGACACCCTTCACCAGAGGAATTGGTGGCATTTTTAAAGTACTGGGGCTTCCTTCTCTCTGTACTCCTGTTGTTTGCCTGTCTCATTGCAGCTGAGCGATGGACCCAAGCTGTGGCTTAGGCCCAAGTGCTTGCAGGGAGTTTCTTGGCGTGACTGTGTAGGGTTAACCAAACTCAACCCACAGCAAAGTAGTTGAATTATTTCATCTAATGAATTCAAATCTATCGTGACCTGTTTGCCACTTCTGCAAGAAGAAAAAGGAGCTGACTTTGCCAGATGATAAATTATCCATTGCAAATTCATGAATCGGAAGGCCAGAGGGGACCATTATGCTCGTCTTAGCCTGACCTCGTGCAGAACCCGGGCCGTGGAATCTGACCCAGCGATTCCCATGTCCTTAACATGTGGGTGACCCGTTTGCCCAGAGCTCTGTGGAATACCATGTGTCTGGCTGGAGCCCAGACTGGAAGCTGGCCTCCACCCTCCTTTCTTTTTCTCCCCTTTCCAGCATTGTTTCTCCAAAGGGCAATTGCTCTAGCTGCCCACATTCATTAAACGCCGCCCCAGCAAAGCACCCTCTGTCTCCTGCGGTCGAGGAAGGGCTGTAGCCAGCGGCACCAGCAGCTGGTTTTCATCTTTTGCACTGGTATTCTTGAAGAGGGGCTGGGGAGGGGGGAGGCACGAACAAACACACCCCCTGGGAATACCAACATCTCTTAGGGCCGAACAGTTCCTTGTTTCCATGTGCTTGTGGAGAGCTGCTTGTGCCGGGATGTTTGCTGCTGTCAGTGAAACCATAAACCTGGGTAAAAACTGGCTGGTCTGAAGCACAGAGTCCCAGCCTGGCCTGCAGGTTTGACCTTTCAGTGGGGCTTCTGTAGCTGGTTGCTCAGGGGTGCAGAGGGGTTTGTGTTCTGGGAGTGGCGTGGCATGTACCCAGGACACGGCTGTACCTCCTTGGGCGAGGAGACAGCTCTTGGCAGAATGGTTTCAGCTTTCTCTGCTGTGGTTTATCTACAGAAGTGAGACTATTCCTAAGCTAAGACATGGATACAGGTTTGTTTGTGGGTATTTGTTTTGAATTTAAATGCCCAATCAATTAGCTCTTGGGAAAGAGGCTTTTGTGGTTTGCTGCTGGGGTGTTATTGATGATGTTTGTTCCTGAGCAGGATCTCTGCTTGCTCTTAAGAGGGGCTTTTGTGCAGGTCCCCAGGGTGAAACAGTCACATAAGTAGGACACGGCTCTGGATTCCCTCTGACCACAGGGTTCTTGTGTCTGCAGAGCAAGCAGCTAGAATCTGCTGAAAACCAGGTTGGGGTGTCCGTGGCAATAAAGATGTTTAATTTGGTGTTGCTGGATGAGTGGCCCTAATTCAGACAGGCCTCTGCTGGGTGACCAGCTCAGTAACTTTTACAGGAGCATCTCAAGCCTTGGCAAACAGAGGGAGCATTTGAGGATGACCTGCATCCACCTTGAGACATTTGCTTGACAATAAATAAAGGCCTCGAGGTTTAAGAGGAGATGGTTAACACATCCCTTTCCCCCACGGATTCCTGCATACCAAGCACAGCAGCCAGACTTTGCTTTGTGGCTCAGTCTGCCCGTGCACCCTCCCTCCAGACCCACCCGAGGTGAGCAGGTCCCGCTCATCCCAACCGCCTCCAGGTGCACCTACTTTTGAGGACAAAAGGGCGGAGGCTGAGCCAACCAGAGACTTCTTATCATGCCGTTAAGCGGCCACACGTGGGGAGGGTCAGAAGTCAGCGCTGCTGGGGCATTCTTTTCTCGCACGGGCAGGTGGGGATGGTGTCGGTGCTGGCGGGGGGGGGGATGCTGGGGCTCTGTTCGCCCCCGCCATGAAGGCAAGCGCTGAGGTGCTGCAGTGGGGTGGTCAATGCAGGGGACAAAGCGGGACCTGCAGCCCACGCTGCTGCG
>VZZY01012782.1:91317-178609 GCA_013400335.1 Eurystomus gularis
GGTGCCCATGGCGTGTGTGCCCGCCGGGGACAGCCCGGGCTCCGCTGCCCGCCGGCTCTACTCGAGGTGAGCGGGGCTTGAGTGGACGTGGGGGGAAAGCCCGGCCCCGGAGCTGCGCCCGGCAGAGCCCCCGGGGCCGGCCGGGAGGGAGCGGAGCGGGGCCGGGGAGGGTGCGGGTTTTCCGGGGAGGGGAAGGGAGGGAGCGCTCCGCCGTGGGAAGCGAGAAGCTGTTGCACGCCCGGGGACCCAGCGGGAGCAGAGGGAGGGGAAGGACGCGGTGTTTCCTCGGTGGGCAGCGCTGGGGGTGGGCGCGGAGGTTCCTGAGAGGGGCTCGGGGGCTTTCCCCGGCGCTGACCCGCAGCGATCGGCTCCCTCTGCCAAGGAGGCTGATGCTGGAACCTGGTCTGCGCTGGGCGTTTGCATGGGAGGCTGCTGGTCGCACTGCAGGGACTTGAAGTCTCAGCTTTAAAACTAGGCGCTACAGAAATTCACTCAAGGCTGGGATGGAGGAGGGGGGGGGGGAGAAGAAAGCTTCAGGCTGGCAGGCGTTCGTGAAAACATCGTGTCTTGCCCATTCTTTTCAATTGAGACCAAAAAGTCTGAACTGGAGTCAAGTTGAGGCCTTCCGGCGTTGCTTGGAGCGTTGTTCGTGCTGTTCATCCTCACTGTGTTTGATTTCTCCTCCCGCAGTCAGAAGGGGAGGTGATGCAGTATCTGGACTTAAGGAGAAAGACTGCTTGAAGGATATGCAATGTAGTAGCTTTTCATCAGTTCTCTTTGTAGGCTTTGCACAGCAGCCAGTCAGCTGTCTTGTTTAATGAGTGGTGGCTTGTTAGGGCAGCAGGTGTTTCTTGGTTTTGTTGTGCTGTGCAGCAACTCCTGGGAAAATGAAAAGAGGATGTGGAGTTGAAGCTGTTGGTCTACCTGTCGTGATGGAGCTGGAGCTGCAGAGAAACAGGGTGGCTTTGATCAGACTGGATCTGTTGCTTTCTTTCTCTTTTGTTTTTCTTGAAAACTTTTTGGGGAATAGAGTGTGGTTCTTTTTGTGGGGGAAATCCTCCTGTGAAGCTGCATGCTGCTAAAGTGCCCGTCCAGCTTGGTCAGCACTGCTACCAGCTCTTTAGAGGGGAGAATAGAAGAGCAATGGGAAGCACCACTCCTGTGGCTTAGTCCAGGAGGCTCTGGCAGGGCGTGTGGTGGTGGAATCCCCTGTGGTGCTCTGCAGGCCTTCAAAGTGTGTACCAATGGAGCCTCTCTGCCTTTACTCCATGGTTAACTGGAGTTGTAACTTAGAGTTTCTTTCTTAACTCCACTTGTATCACAGTGTAGAAACTTCTAACTTGAAGGAAATGACTCTAAACTCCATCCAGTAGCATACCTGGGGCTACAGGTGGAATCTCAGCTGACTGTTCAGGTGGTACAGCCATAAGGACTGGTATCAAAGTCTTACTTAGTGTGGTTTGTTTTGCCTGAGAGCAGCGACTTGGGTGTAAGAACTGTGGAAGGTGCCTATGCAGGCTGGGAGCGGCAGAACCCTTATCTGGGGGGGCTGGGGGAGGTAAATTCCTTCTAGGAAGAGGGATGGGGTGGAAGGAAGCATGCTGCAAGGAAACGAAAGTGTGTGTTCATTTTACTACATCCCTTGGTATTTCCCTAAATTCAGCCCATCCTGAACAAAGGCTTCTGTTCTGTTTCTGTGCTCGCAGCAGACAATCCGGGTGCTGACTGGGCCAAACTCTTCTGTTTACAGCGACCAGAGTCGGGAGTGTCTCTGCTACAGCAGTAATGTACCATATGCATTTTTAGAGACTTGGTCCTGTGCAGCTCTCCCGGTCCATTCTTGCTAAATGTTCTGATGCTATTTATTTCATTGCTGTTGCTACGGCAGAAATGTTAATCTTGTGGGTGATTTGTTGGAAGTACAGGGCTTTGGGAGCAGTTGTGACTCTGCAGGACTCATGCGTCTGCAGTGGCCAGAATGTAGAATCTCTGGTGGGACTTGCTGGAAGTGTTGAGTTCTGCGGTAGTGCTCCACAAACTTGAGCAAGCATAACATGAGCCTGAGCTAATGCTTTACCTTTCGTGAATTTTTATCTGGTCCTAGTTTAAGTGCATCCAGCTCAGCTGTGTGTAACCTCGAAGGACTTTGGTTGGACAGGACCCAGGCTGTGGGAGCTGTGACACCAGCTTGCAGCCGCTGCCCTGCTCTTCTCTGCTGCTGCAGAGTCTCACCCGCCTTTTTAGGCTGGCTGGCTGACGGACCCTGAGCACATAGGAAACACCAAGTTCACCAAATGGTTGCCCTGGACCATGGTTCCTGAGCATGTGTGTGTGAAGCTTATGCTGGGGACAAGTCTGCCAGTGTCCAGAGATCTCCCCTGCATTTGGCCCTGTGCTGTTTTTTAAAAGTGTTTTGGCCACTCTGGGGATTTCTGAGTCTGGGAGTGAGGCATGGGCATGTTCAGGGGAAACCATCACTGTACTGCATTGACATCACAGAGACGTTATTGATCCCACACAGAAAGAACATTAGATAACGCTGCAATCAGATCAGAAATGTATGAATCTGATGTGAAAATTCAGGTAAGACTACGTCCTGTTACTCCCTCCTGGGCCTCCCTGTCCCTTCCCTCTCTCCTCCTTCTCTTGCAGTGCTACATATTTTCAATAGAGCTGTTGGCTTTGCTAATGTTTACTAACTTCCCTTGATTGTGTCATAAACAGTCTCCATCTCGCTCATTAATGTTGCTACAGCGGGTACCTGACCTGAATGCACATCGGGCAATTAGAGCGCTCACTGAGCACCACGGAGCTTTCTGGAGAAGGCAACTTTCTCCTGTTCTGACTGAAAACTGAGATGGTAGAATCGTTGGCCTTCTGACGTGGCAGGCAGTGAGAAGGGGCATAGCTCAGCGTGGTGGTGAAGGCAGAATAAACTGGTGTTTGCAAAGCAGATTGGGAAGAACATCCACCCTTGGTGTGCACCTCCCTCTGGAGTGGTTTCTGTTCCTTTCGCACGTATCCAGGGGATCGCAACACCGTGAAATATTCCGATAATTTTCCAGCCGCTAGTACTTGTAAACTTTCAAAATGGTGTAAGTCTGAGCTAAAAGTGTTGCCTTTTGTTCATTCAAAAGGAAAAAAGTTACATATTGCTTTCTTTTAAGATAGAATGAAAGACCATATTTTAGAAAGAAGGTCAATATTTCCATCAGCCTCAGAGGTGACAATTAACACCACCCCAGCAGTGCTAGTTTTGGTGTTCATTAGGAATTTTACTGAATATTCAAGTGAATAAGCCTTCTGGTGACAACTACCAGCTCTGTATTAGCTGGGGCTGGATTTGAGCAGCAGTGTGGTGACAAAGAGCTTTGTGCCTTGCTTCAAATCCTCTGAGCCTGAGGGCTGGAGAGGTGTTGGCTCACAGGCAGGTGGAAGAGGAAGAGTGTGATTATCTTGTGCTATGAGACCGGGAAGGGGCTCAGGTGGAGGGATCCCTTTGAACTTGCCACAGATACCTCTGACTTCTGCAGCAGCAGCTGGTTGTGGTGCTGAGGTGGTGACGGAGGTCAGGAGAGGGAGGACACCTTGCCCAAGCCAGGAGCTCGCAGGGCTGGCTGGGTGCTGATGCCTCAGGGTAGCTCTTGGTGGATGGATGGAAAGTAACCACCTGTGCATCTCTGCCTTATAGAAATACCTGGGGCTGGTGCAGATGACATCTGTTATGTAAGCAGGACCTACACAGAAAATACAATGTTTATGTGATTTTAGCCCATTTGGGCTCACGGGCTATTTTACCTGCTCTTTGTGTCTTTGACTTCGTGGGCAGATTTCTCCTGTCTCCCTGTTCTGATGTTTCAAGTTGTTCCAGCTGTTCTCATGTCTTCAGGTCAGGATTTTCCTGTGGAAAATGACAGTGTGGTGAAAGCTGTGGCTGAAGAGGGTCTGTCCTGGATGGGCAGGCTTGTGGAGTGGGGGCTGGTTGGCATCACAGTGCATGTGGGGTGTTCTGCACTACCAGGAAGCCAGGAGTGACCCTCCTTGGTCTCTCTTTGCTCCATAGATTAAATTTGAAATTGCTTATTGTATTTGAGAGTGCTGTTGTAGAGGTTTCTAAAAGATTATCATTTTTCTTTTGTAGGCCTATGCAGTCAGTCTCCACTAGGCAGAACGATGTGAAAAACGGGACAACCATTTCTAAAATAGCTGTGCTGTCTAATAGGGGGCTTGAGCAAAAATTATATGATAGCTTAGCGTGCAGCGCTGGGTTTGTTGACATCTGTTTTGGGACATTTTGAACAACTGGTAGTTTCAGCATTCGTGAGTAATGTGGTCAGGCCGAGGAGGAGCCAGGCAGAACATCTAGCCTGCAGTGCAGCAGGGAGAGGGACCCTTGCTGGTCAGATCCTGGACCTGGGAATCAGTGTTGGGTTTTGTAGCAGGTTTCCCCAGGACCTTGGGTATCCTTTTGGATTCTTCTGTGTTTCACCTTGTGGGATGTGGAGAGAGAAGTTCTCTTTCCCTCCTGCCTGTGGTTTCCGATGTTAAATGGGTAGGGGATGCGCCTTGTATCTGTATGGTGCCTAGCACAGCATGGTCTTCATCTTGCTTCTAACCTCTAGGTGCTGCTGCAATCCAAACTTGTCTTCAGGGCGTTAATTTGACTGGTACATGCACGTGTAAATCAAGTTGAGATGATACCTGCTTTGTCCCTGTGCTGACTTGCACTTCGCTGACTCAGTTCATGCCAGACCTCCTGCTTGTGCCTCACGCTCCTGAGGCACGAGCTGTGTCCCTCTGGATTCTTTATCCCAAAATACTTCACATTGTACAAGTCATTTGTGCCAAGTGGACTAGAAAGAGAACTTTGTGCCTTGGCCACATGTTTGTGGGTTATACGGTGTTTGCTGCTGTGTCAACTGAAGTGAAATAAGCTTCTGTGACTCGTGTGTGGCCTGAGGGCACTCCTGGAAGCCAGTTCCCTGTGAGATGAACATTAACACTCCCTTTGGTCACCCCAGGGCCTAACTGAATGGAGAGTTGGGTCTGGAAGCACAGCAGCCTTGACCCTTCCCAGCTGGGATGTTGTCTGTGAAGCAGCAGTGAGCCACACTCCTCGGGGCTCCGTGACTAGCTGCTGAGGTGCCTTTTGCTAGCTGTGGCTTTAGTCATCAGATGCAGCCCTCCTGGGAAAGTGTCTGAAAGAGCTTGTGGCTTACAAGGGAGAAAGGACACTGGGGAAAAAAAACAACCAGGAGATTGGTGGGGGCCAGGCTGGGCCAGTGCTAAGGACAGAGAAACAAAATCCTTGGGGCTTGTGATGGTAACAAGGCCCTCCTACCACTGCATTGTGGTTGGATCATGGTGACCAAGTGCTGCAATGTGGTTGCCTTCCTGGGTTCCATTCTGGTTCCTGCTGGATCCAGGTCTTGTCAGAGCTTTGGCTGTGACTTACGCCACATGAAAATCTTGTGTGTGACTAATTTCTGTTTTCCTGGTGGATGTAGCTAATTAGGGATCTGCTGCCTTTTATTTTCAAAGTAAGCTAGGGTAGCAATGCCTACTGCACCAACGGGTGAAAACTCTGTGTGAAGGCGGAGAAATTGATTTGTTATAGAAGAGTGATTTTGAAATTCCTTTGTGGCCATTCCTCTCTTCAGCCAAATGCAGCTGAACCATGACTGCTCTGGTGATGACAGCAGAGATTTGGGAGGTGGTGGGAGACTAGAAATACCTGAGTGAAGGAGACAGGAGCAGGCTGCATAGCTCAGCTGGCATTCCCCTCCTCCAGCTCAGCAACGAGAGTGCCCCAGACATTGGGTTTATTCCTGGTCCATTACATAAACCACAGGGGAAAGCCTTGCCTTGGTGTGCACCTGAAGGACGAGCAACAGCAAAAGCAAACAGCAGCAAAGCTTAAAATTGGATATGTTGGTAAAAGGCCAGAGAATTGGTTTCTTTCTCCATTGATGGAGGCTTGCAGGCTTGGGAGGGAGCATCTGCAATATGCTGTGCAGATAGGAAAGGACATTTTTATGGACTGGAGATAGAAGAATGACTTTTTTTTCATTAAATTAAGCTTATCCGGATGGAAGGTGTCCTGCCTGAATTTGAATGAGTAGTGTGTGTGTGTATGTTCCCATTAGAGCAAGAGGTCTTCAGAGCTGGCAGTCCCAGGGCAGGGCAGCTCTTCCCTGGCAGCTCTGCGGGACCACCCTGCTGCCACCTGCCCAGCCCTCCTCATCCTGCCCTGGGGTGGATCTGAGGTGACCCTGGCTTGTGTCCTGGCTCCCCTGCACAACCCGTGACGTCCTAGGTTGTCCTATGGCTTCCCATGTCCATACTGTTTTAATGTGTCCCCAGGGCACAACTTGGCTACTGCACCATAACCACGTTGCAGTTTGTGCTCTCTGTAGAGCAAATACTCGTTGTCTCAAGCCTGTCTGCTTGTACTATTCTTCCAGCTCTATGCTGTTGCCTCCTCTCCAGCAGATCGGATCTTCTGCCCCCAGGGAATATAGACTGTATTTTTTTGTGCTGGTGTGGTTGCTTTTTTGCTGTCTTGTATTTTTGCACTTTAGGTGATGTTCAAACTTGCATTCAGTGTTGCTTTCAAAGAGCAGGCTTGAACTCTGTCAGGTCTTAAGCTGCAAGCAAGTTCCTTGACCTGGAGGGATGCATCTTACTTAACTCTTGATGCTCTTCTGCTTGAAGAGCAATTTTATCTCCAGATTTGCTGCTCATGTATACCTAGTCCTCCCCACTTCCAGTCCTGCTCTGTGTTTCGCTTTGATCAGCCAGCCCCGCTTCCAGAATTCAAAGCCACTTCCCTGTTGTAAGAAAACATGCCAACCGAAGCCATGAAACAAGAATTCCTCCTACGTCTGGGCATACAGACTGCAGAGCCCCACCACGAAGTGGGGCTGCTGAATTCTGGGCCTGGGCTATTTATATTGTCAGTGGGAAAGCTTTCCATTGACCAAGCTGCTCCCTCACGAAAGATACTTTTAATTACATGTTTTTTGACAGATTGAACTTTCTAACTGGCTTACATTTAACAGTAGCAATGGAATATTTTTTTCCCCCCACTGAAAGCTGAAGAAAGTAGGAATAATCTTGTTGGAAGGATAGTTGCATTCAGAGTCACATCTATCTGTTGTTTAATGTATTAAGCTGATGGAGTGTGGAAAAAAACCACCCCGTGACCCAAAAGGTAACGGTCCTGGCAGTGTGTGGGGAGGAGAAGGGGAAGGGGACACGAGCTGCCCCTGGCTTGGAGCGCAGCAGCTCTCTAAACAATGCCCAGCAACGTTACGCAACTACCTAGGGAAGGAAGTGAAAATTTATCATTACAGTGCAGTTTCAAGGGCAATATTAAATGAGCAATTTGCAGCACAACCCTGTATTTAACTGACTTAACTTCTCCTGGGATAAAATGACAGGGCTGGTGAGGGCAGTAGCCACAGCCTCTGCTCCCACCAGCGGTGGAGTAAATGCAGGCTCTGTTTTAGAACTGGATCTGAGGCATTGGACTGAGAGCCTTCAAAGTGGGCAGCCAAACCCCGAACCAGCACTATGGCCTGATCCTGCAAGTGCCTGACTGATTCCTGTCCCACTGAAGCCTGGGAAGGTGGGAGCAAGCACGTGCTGAAGCATCTGATGGATAACTGATTGCTCCTCCTTATTTCAGTAGAAGCTATAAAAAGACCCCTCTGCAAGGCCCTAGACACTGAAGCAGCAACACAAACCCTGAATGAATTACTTGGAAGGCAGTGCTACTCTCTGATCACTTCCTTGAGAGTAGAAGTAAATAGCTTAAAGATTTTCTGCTGTTCCCAGTCTTCTTTCAGCAAAAGGCTTTTGCCCAGAGGTGGCAGGCACTGGAACCACAGGCTTTTCCTTTTTGACTCTGAGATTAGAAAAGATAGATCTAAAGAAGCTTCACTCCTGTGAGTCAGCGGCTCTGTGTAGCTGCTAAACCTGAAGGAATTTTGAGTGAAGAATACTGGGTTGTCTTGTCTCTCCTCATGCTTTTCTGGAGCAGCCAGAGGGGCTTTTCTCTGGGAGTCTGGGGCTAATGCATCTTTCCTCCAGATGCTGCAGGAGAAAGGTTAAGAAAATGGATTTAAAGCAGGGAAAACACCTACATTATTAGTACAACACAACACCGTGTAGAAGCCATTTCGTGTTGAGCCCTGGCTCCACCCGAGACCAGATGTTTTGTCTTGGAAGCTGCTTTTAAAAATGGATGGGTAAAACTTAGTACCGTCAGTTGATACATGCAGTTTGCTCTCTGAGCTGTGGAAAATGACGGCTGTGTGATGCTCCTGGGAGGCAGCTTTGAACATGTGCCACATGGCAGGGCTCCTTTTCTGCCCTGGGGATCCAGCTCCGCTTCCCTCCCACGCTCTGGCTGCCGGGGAGCAGAGCGAGGTGACTGGTGTGAAAGCAAAGCATTGCCCTTTGCTGGACGCTGCACAGAGCTTGCTGCGGACACGGCTCTGGCTGCTGATCCACCATGAGACCTGAGACAGGTTATTTGATTTGCAGCCTCCTTTGTATTTGGAGGGATGACTTCTGCAACAGGATTGCAGCAAACTCAACACAGTGTGACAAGCTTTGCCATGGGACTTGTAAGTGTTGTGGCATCACAAGGAATCAGTAGTTGCGTTGAGTTCCCGAGGGGAAGCTCCAGCACGCTGCTGGGACAGGCAAGTGGTCTGTGTGTGTGGTGGAGTTTCTCCATGTCTTGATTCAAAACAACCACTGTGCATATTTACAAGTAGAAGGGAGGGGTTTGCTGACCCAAATGGCTTTGGCAGGTTACATGTTTCCATGGATTTCTTGATGTTGCTGTGAATTCACAGATGCTGGGCTATGTTTGCTCTTTGTTGGGTATCCCAGCAGGTGCCTTTTCTGAGAGTTGGCCCGGTGCAGCACACAGGGGCTTGGCTGGTGGCCGCTCCCTGGGCGCTCTGAAAACAGCTACGGTTTCCTGTGCTCTGGTGTGGAGCAGCTTGAGTGCATATTAGCTGTGGGGCAAGTTTCTCCTGTGATCCACGCTGCAAAGTTGAGGTTGTCCATCTGTGGAGTATCCATTTGTAGAATCACAGAATGGTTTGGGTTGGAGAGGACCTTAAAGATCATCTAGTTCCAACCCCCCTGCCATAGCAGGGACACCTCCCACCAGACCAGCTTGCTCAAAGCCCCGTCCAACCTGGCCTTGAACCACCTCCAGGGATGGAGCATCCACAGATTCCCTGGACAACCTGTGCCGGTGTCTCACCACCCTCACGGTGAAAAACTTCTTCCTTACATCTAATCTAATTTTCCCCTCTTTCTGTTTGAAGCCGTTACCCCTCATCCTGTTGCTACAAGTCCTTGTAGAAAGTCCCTCCCCAGCTCCTCATGCCTGAGGAGAGCTGGAAAGTACCGATTAATATTAGTCTCTCGGGGGCTATTTGTTAATTACCGTTATTAATGGTTTGTATTACGGTACTGCCTCGTGTCCCACTCCGCTGCACCAGAGCCAGTGGATCCCGGAAGGGTTATATCCGTTCCAGGGCTTCAGAGTGCTTGGTAAACACAGTATTTTACTGCAGCCTTTCTGGGAAATACTGTTGCTGTTTTCAAGGGTGAGAAATTGTATAATCTTCAGGGTGAATGAGAATCTAGGTGGCAAAGCTGGGAGCTGAATGTCCTGACTCCCACTCCTTCCCTTCAGCACTTCCTCACCCATGTCACAGCGAGGTTAACTGTGAATTGCGGAGGAGACCTTGGCTTTGTCCTTTACTGAACCATGCAGGGCAGCACAGCGCTTGCATGGCACGATATTACAATGGTTCTGCTGTTCTGCTTAATATGGGAGGGAGCAAAAGGTTGTTGAGAAGGAAGTTACCAGCTGATGAGTTAAATACCAGGCTGTGCCCGTGTGCAAGGTGGTCCTTGAGAATGTGGTGGGAATGCTGCAAACCACAGGCCCTGGGAGAGGAGGAGGAGCAGCCTGGGTGGCCATGGGGCTGGTCACCATGAAGAGCCCCAATCTGGGTATTGGCTTGAAGAGAAGAGAACAGCCCTGCGTTGTTCAGAGTGCTCAGGCACTTGTGACTCTACATAGTTATCAGTCTGTCAGGCTTTGAGGAGAGAGCAGTTAATTTAAAAAGGAACAGAGGGACATAGAGAAAAATGTCCCCTGTCAGAAAATCACCTGCAAGTTAAATCACATAAGAACTGAGCGGAGTTTCTGGGTGCCCTGCCTTCAGGGATGGTTGTCATGGGGCTATGGTGAGAGATGGGGAGAGAAAAACATGCGTCTCAATTCTTATAGTCAGGCAGGAAGCTTTTGTATGGGCAATGAGTGCTGTGCTTTGGGGAGAGTCTTCTCCTCACTGTGCTCCAGCTATGCTTTCGTACAGTTATTGTACCATCAGGTACTGCATCAGAAAACAGCCCCTTTCTAGCGACTGTCTGCAGAGATTTGTACTGAGAAAATGGCACTGGGGAGCGTGTCTTGCTGCAGAACACCGAGGCCATCAGATCTGACTTGTGTACTGGCCAAGCTTTCTGCTGCACGAAGGCAGGAATATAAACCACTGGTGATCAAATGAATGAAAATATTTAGCATCATAAACGATGTGTGTTTCTCTTTCCTTTCTGGCAAATGCTCCCTCTGATTTCAGTGAGTAGCAGCTTGCTTGGGAAACCCGTGGGCCAACATCTCATGGCGAGCGAATATACATACATAAACGCTAATGAATGTCTTGGAACCATGAGGCTCCACGTGTGCCTCGAGGCATTTCCTGGTCTGAAAGTTCAGCCGAGTGTCTGAGCTCCTGCACTGGTCTAAATAAAAAACCATATGAGTTCACTGCGACACACCCAGAATTTTAAGGCTGCAGCCCTTGGCCAGCTCTTGTATCAGTTGCTTCCATCAGGGCTCTCATCCAGGGAGCTGCAAGCATGGGCTAGTTGGTTGACTGGAGGCTGTGGTTTGGTGCTTTCCTGGGTAAAGGCACTGGAGAAAGGAAGGCTCTTGTGTTATCTGCGTTCGTCACTCTCGCGGGTACTGCTGGGGGTGCCAACGGCAAAAGTCTGCCAGCAAATACCACAGGCTGCGCGAGGAGACCCTGTTCAACGGGGAGCTTGGACAATGTGTTAACTACAGAGTTCACAATGAAACGGGTGAAAATACCCACTTTTCCCTCTGCCGTTCTGGAAGAAAATGAAAACTCACTCTGCAATTTCCTTCAATAAAGCCATTCTTTGGCATCCGTGTTTTTGGCAGGAAGTTGTCATCAGTCATGCCATTGAGCGAGCGTTTTGCAGAGTTGTGTGAGAGACAAGCAGTGAAAAAAGAAAGCCTGTGAAAGCTGCATGGGTGGCTGAGCCGCGGGACTCCCGCAGCGTGTCCTGCCGTGCTGTGTGTCTGCAGGAAGGAGTGCCAGGGCTTGTGCTGTGGCTCCGTCCTGCTGCATGGCTGACGAGCAGGTCAGCTCACCAGCGAGCAAGAGTCCTCTGTGACATGGCCCATGATCTCTGAGACCAGACCAGTCCTGGCCCTGGCATGCAGGACTATCGCTGTCCTTGTTTTAAAGCCAAACACGCGGTGACATGAGGATGGGGAGTGAGCAGAGACTCTGTTGTGTGACTTGCTCTGTTGGCTTCACGCTGTGAACAAAAAGGATGTTCTCCTGTGGTGGAAATCTCTCTGAAGAACCCTGGGTAAGGGTCTGATCAGAGTGATTTTGGGGAGTCCTTTCAGGTTTGCTGAAGCAGGGTCAGACTCCAGCTGTGCTCGGGGAAGCTCCAAGCCCATGTGCAGAGCTCACCTGCCCAGGGTGGTTGTGCTACCAGCAGCCTGAGGAAGGGGAGGAAGGAGATGCTGCACAGATCTGGCTCCAAGTGAGAACTGAGTCACTTGTTAAGGCTGGCGGCTCTCTCTGAGCTGCTTGCCTCAGGCTAACATGGCACGCAGACAGGAGACATAAAAATACATCTATCTCTATACATACACAGAGGAGAGGAAAATAACAGCTCAAAACATGTGACTGGAATTAAAATATAAAAAAGAATTCCCAATTAAAGCCATGTGTGTTGGAGGATGGAGCCGCTCCCAAAAGGCTCGTGGAGGCTGTTTGTACAGCAAAACGCAGCCACTCCGTGACACTCTGGGTTAAAACAGGCCGGTGTCTCCAGCACGTGAAATCCATGTGGAAGCGACGTCGTTCCTGTGTGTCAGCAGCTTCCCCAGCCCACCACCCTTATGGGTGAAGGTAAGGAGCTCTCTTGTCACCTGTCTCGTCCCCCCATCTCTGCTGCCTGCGCTCCTGAAGCACGTCTCTCCCTGCAGCCTGTTGTGCCATGTCTGTCTTCCACTGCTAAATGATGCTGTCTCTGTGCAGGAACAGACTTTTTTCTGAAGGCATCCATAATTTACTAGTCGGGATAAATGAACTCCCTTGATTTGAGCGTGTGTGTAACCCTGATGCTGTATCCTCCCTTCTTTCACCAGTTAAGGGAGGAGGGAGCAGTGAATTCTTTCAGTGAACAGTGAAGGCACAACATCCTGGTCAGCTGAGGATCTTCTCCTGCTCCCAGCAGGACTTGAAGCCTCTCCTGGTGTCCTGGGGATGGGAAAGTGTCTGCTCCGGCATTACACTAGCTGCTGTGTCAGACTGGGGAGAGAAGTGCTGAGGTTTGGAGGGAGGCTAGGATATTTTGCTGGAGTTGGATGTGCTGCAGCCCTTTACCCTACTTTGTGAGGAAAACAGAGGAAGCTTTTTGGTGTAGAAAAGCTTAAAGATCTGATGCTTTGTCCTTCTATTCCCCTTACCAGAGACTCAATGCCAAGAAACATATAAAAGAACGTAACTTAATTTTTTCTTGTAATAGCTTTTGCAACTCATGAAAAGAAAATCATTATATGGACTAACTCAAGATCTTGTGATAGCAGTGAGAAGGTTATTGGGATAGTACTGGTGTTCTTGGAAGACTTTCCAAGGAATACAATGTTTATACAAATTCCTCCCATGGAAGAACAGGGTCAGAGCCCATTTCACAGATGCAAAGACGTACCATGCTTTGATCTGTGCAGCAAGCTCACAGAGTGATATAGGCTTGCCTGCTATTTACACTGTGGTTGAATTACACAAATACCACAGTGCTGGAGCAAAATGTGGTGTGTAGCTGCGTCAGGGAGGAGAGGACTTGCCTCTATGCGTGTGATTAGTATAGACATTCTGTGCAGCGGTGCCAGGCTTTTCCAGGGTAGGTGTTATCCGTGGAGCTATATTAGGACAGAAGTGCTAAAAATTTGGGAAAATGCGATGGAGGACTAAGTCCCAAGATCCTCTGGAAGAAGTGAAAGCAGCTTGTAGGATGCTGGAGCTGCAGGGTTCCCTGCAGAGGCAGCAGACACCTGCCACAGACTGTGCCTCACAGTGCTAGACGCTGGGTCTGTTCTCCTTGGATTAACAAAGCAGAGCTTAATTCTCACCTTGCATGCGAGCTGCATTGCTGTGAGGAGATGGCCTGGCCTTCTAGGAGCTCTGCTGCACTCTGATTTATAGGCTTGTGGGTGAAGCTGATGGCACACACAGATTTTTCCATAATGCCACGAAGAGCCCAAAAACACTTTTGCTACTGTTCTACTGAGCCTGGGTTTGCAGGGAGGAGCTGCAGAAACTGCCTAGAGATGCTGGCAGGAGCTGCAGAGCAGCCCTGGCTGATACCTGAGCTCTTGGGGAGCCTCTGTTGTCTGTTTTTTTCAGACCGATGTGGAATATTATCTTTACAAAATCCAGAGAGGTGCCCTGTGGCTCTGCAAGAGCCGGGGAGGACGGCAGCACCCGAGCTCTCCTGCTGTTTGCCAAGGCAGCCTCTTACATGCACGAGTGTGTCTGGGCTGATTTCCGATTTTTAACACCCCTGGAATTTTCAGGGAGAGCACAACAACGCTTTTAACAGCCCTCAGAGCATGAGACAGCTGCAGAAAAACAATGCCGAATTGGTGCAATCTGCTCTGCTACAGCTTTGCTAATGAAAATCTGTCCTAGGGTCTGGCGTCGCTTCCAGCCTGGACACAAGCTCTGCCCACCTGCTCTTTGAGACCTCGGAGAACCACCGTGTCTGTTCTTCTTTGTGGCTTTCTCTGGTTTGGGCACCAAGGGCTGTAATCACCGAGGGAGGAGCTGTCATGAGTTCCCTCTGGCTTGATGTCACCCTCTTTAGTGGCTTTGCCAAGTGGAAGTTTGAAAAGGGTTTGAAAAAAGGGTTGAAACTGCTTGTTTGGATTTGCTGGGCTTGATTGCTTGGCTCCTGCTAATTGCTTTTCAATGAGTTCTACAGAAGGTGAAGGAGGGCCAGGTCCATGATGTTTCTGTCATGAAGATCCCATCCAGATCCCTTTCAAGTGTGAGTGTTGGTGCAGAGCATCCTGGGCAGTCTCCTGGTGAGCTGCGATCACTCAGCATCTCCCTGGCTCAAAGCCTGGATGGCCCAGGAGCAGGAGACCAGGGCGTGTGTTTTCAGATAGATCCCAACTGTCTCTCTCTTGGCTTTCAATACTTGGCCTGGGGCTGAAAGGAAGCAGATGAGACAGAAAGGGAACAGAACCAAACTGGCTGTTGATTGCTGCAGAGTCAGTGGAAAAACTGCGGTGTGAACTTTGTCATGGTTGCCTTTTACCCTGCATCACCCCAACAGCCCGGGTGCCGTGCCCCAAGCCTGGATGGGTGGTTTGCGTGGGTACGTGGCGAGGAAAGAAGTGGCATGTAGGGTGTGCGTGACTGCTGGCGCTGGGCAGATGCAGGGGAGCTCCGGGATGGGGAGCCATGGGCAAGGCGTTGGGTGGCTGGGACAGGCAGAGCTGGCTTCCTTTGTCCAGCCAGGTTGAAGCATCACGCAGTCCCAAGTGTTGATAGGACTTGGCAGCATCTCTTCAAGATGCAGTTGTTTTTCTGCTGCAAGTCTGTGCTCAAAGGCAGGAGCAATTGGCAGGTTGGGAGAGGAAGGAGCAGGAGGGGGGCTGCAGTTGGAGGGGTTTTCAAGCAGCTTGAACTGGGAAAAGACTTGAGCCTGTGGCCTCTATTTCTGGGAAGACAAGACTTGCTTTCAGAAAGCTAGTCTGGGCGTGCAGGAAAGGAAACCTCAGGAGGCCTCTCAGCCTGTGCAGTTGCACAGCGCAACTGGAACAATTGTGCTGGGTGGCATTTGTGGGACTGAGCTTGACCCTGCCAGCAGCTGGGGGGGTGGCAGGAACCTGGGGCGGGATTTAGGAGAGGCTGTGATGCCTTGCAGTCAAAGCTGTCTCATAGCTTGAATCCCAAGCTGTGCGTGCTGGCTTTGTCTAATCTAAGCTGGCACCACTGCGTTGTAGCTCCACTGTGGGCTATGAGGACTCATCCTGGCTCTGATGAAGGGGACAGGAGGGGCAGGGCAGTCCCATCTCCCATCCTGGGAGAGCAGCTGGGCTGGGAGCTGGCTGCTGAGCCCCCGCTGTGTCTGTGTAGGGTGGTTGTAGAGAAGAGGTGTCTGAATCTGGACATCTTTCTTCTCATTTACAGTGCTTCTGAATTTGGAAAGATAATCCCTCAAACCAAAATCCAGCCATTTTCAGTGACAGGTTTGGCATAAGTGAACCCCTGTATATTAGTGGGTAGTAGAAGCTGAATAGCATTAAAAATAAGGGTAATAAATTGGATGTTTTCATTGTATTCGTGTTGATAAGCCAACTATTTGTTTTTCTGAAGTATATAATAATTGTAACTCAGTATCTTCTGTAGCAGAAGCAGTATGCTGATTTAAAGCACAGCATATATTTTAGTGAGAGGATGTGTTGACCTAATTGCAAAAGTAATGTTCTAATGAAAAGCCATTCAGACTGCATGTCCTCTCTTGCCCTCTGGTTTCTGGAAGTGACTGAAGGAAATAGCACTTTGCTTCTGGTGAAATCATCCCAAGAGTGTTGTTTCTTTGCAGTGTGATGGAACCATTTCATTGAAGGCACTAGCATTGTACAAGAAAGCAAAATGCTCTTGGAAAACGCAGGAGCTGTTTGTGCCAAGTTCATTTCAAGCATCCTCAGTGACAAAATATCCCTAAAAATGCACCCTGCTGCAGGTGCTGGTTTGCTGGATGCTGTGTGGCGGATCTCGGATGTTAGAGCTGTTACCTTTGGCTGGTTTGCAGGTATCGGGGTGACACAAACTACTGACAGAAGAGATGGAGCATCTTCCTTTGTGCCTCCTGGGAAGGAGGGAGTCCCTGAACAGGCTGCCAGGGAGGTGGTTGAGTCACCAATCTTGGATGTGTTCAAAAGCCGTCTAGATGAGGTGCTCAGGGATATGATGTAGAAGTGGTCTGGTAGAGATAGATAATGGTTGGACTTGATGATCTTGAAGGTCCTTTCCAACCACAGAGATTCTGTGATTCTGTGACATGAGCATCATTAGTCAGCTGGCATGTGGCAAGCTGGTGCTGCTGGCCTCTACACCTACCTTCCTTCAGCTCCCATGGCAGGTGGTGGTGGGCTTGATGAGACATGCAAAGAGATTAAGTCCTAGGCTCTTTGGAAAGTTTCATTCTTGCTCTTCTTGAAAGTGAGTTCTCCTGCACGGTCCCCCTTCACCTTGATTAGTTCATGTGTTTGGTGGATTTATTTTTATTATTTGGAAGTCAGAACATGTTTTAATGAATTAATTTTCAAACTGCTATCTCCTTCATCATCATTTCCTTAGACCTCGGGAAGCATTTGCATCTTAGAATTCCAATGCTTTGAAACTGGGCATCAAGTGTTAACCAGGATGAGATGAATTCACATTTGCACCTTAATCCCATCTGAGCTTTCTCAAATGCTGCAAGTTAATTACATCTCATCATGATCCTTTGATATTTGAGTCATTTTGGAGCTCGTTGCCTTTTAGAGGTTTCACTCCTCAGGTGACACAGGAAAATGTCATTGCGTTCTCTGTTCTTGCTGTGGGTTAAGTTGTGTTTGTGGGAAGGATTTGGTACCTGGATTCAAGACAATTGTCACCAATGTATAATTTATTGAGAGCCCAGTCCTTCCAGGCGTGGAGCAGGTTTCTAGAGCTCACGAGTATCTTAAGCTCTTTGAGCTGGGACATCTCTTTGGGCAGATTTAGACCTTCAGTGATTGTTTGGTATCATGTTGAGCTAATGGCAGGGGCTGTGTGAGCATCCTTGCCCGGGTGGAAAATGCTGCATCTCCTCCCTGACAGAGCAGCTCTAGTCTGAGTGGTTCACTTGGGGCTTGCAAGGGAGGACCTGGCAGAGGTGCTGGGAGCCTGGGCTCCTTTCCGTTCTCTGCAGCTGACTCACTATGGGCAAGTTATGTCTTGCTGTATCTTAGCTCCCCGATCACAAAATGGAGCGATAGCTACCCTCGCACCTTGGCAAATATTTTGCAGTCCTTAGGTTGAGAAGCTTTTACACATACCGGTTCAGCATCATAAGTTGCTCCACAAAATGCTGCTAAACCAGCAAATAACTCCCATCTGCCTTCGCTTCTCCCCATCCCCATGGATCAGAGCCACAGAGGCAGTTGTTCTGTGAGGCCCTTGGTCAAAGGGAGAGTTCTGTGCAGGTACTGGGGAGTTGTGTAAGTGGAGGGCTGGATGACTTTTGCTTTCAAGCAGGCAACAGGGAGTTTGAATTTGAATTTCTGACAATGACACAGCTTGTCAGAGCCGTTATGAATTGAAATGGGGTCTTATTCAGCTCTGCTAATAAGAGGGTAAATGCAACTAAATACAGCTGTCTTCCTTGCTGTCATTTGGTATTTATTAGCAAATATGCAGTGGAATTGAATCCCTTGTAAGTACTCTGCAGCTAATGGTAGATAGCAATTAACCGAAATGACTACTGTTGAGCACTGATGCTACCGTCAGTGAGTGGAAGAGGAAATCTGGAGCCAGCACAGACCCAGCAGCTTCCAGAACTCCCTGTAGATTTCCCCTCTGGATTCCCTGTTTCACAGCCTCATCAAAAGAGTGCGGTGCAAACCGCTTCATCTTGGTGCTCCCTGGAGCTCCAGCCTGAGCAAACACTTCTCAAGCAGCAGTACGTGTGTGTGTATATAGATATTATTTTATTATTTTCGGTTTGGAGGTCACTTAAAGGGCTCACAGCTATACTAGTACCAGTGAGAGTGTGTGGAATGGAAACCTGCTCTCCTCCAGATGTGCTGGTGGCACAGAGCTGCCTCTGCAGCACCTCGTATTCTTCCAGAGATGTGAAGGAAACCGGCCCAAACACTTGGAACTAATTCAGAAGCTGGGAAAGACTGGGTGCAGCATTCATTGTTTCATCTTTGGCCTTTCCTCTCCAAACAGAAGAGGAGGTTTTGTTCTCTTCCCCTCACTAATAAGGTGACACACGGGTCAAAGTGCCCCAGATGTTCTGCCCTCCATTAACAGGATGGAAACCAGCTTCTGTGTGCTGGTTTCAAACTACCAGAATTCGTTTGTGTTGGGCTAATTTCATCTATATCTTCGTTTGTTTGTCACCCTTCCCTGCCAGCCTGTGGTTGATACGGTGCCTTGTGGGGTGTCAAGAGGGGATTAGTGATGGGGTTGCGATACCGGTGGGAAGCGAGGGACTGTGCTGCAAGGAGAGCTGTCAGCAGGGTGGAGAGGCATCGCTGGCCACGTTACACAAGAACTTGTCTTGGGAATGAGCTAATTGAGGATTTTCATTAGTGCCCTCCCTGCAAAAGAGAGCAGGTTGCTGATGGGTGTGTTGGTGATAGGGGGTATAAGCAGAGCAGGGGCGGATGAGTGTTGAATAGGAAGGACTGAAGGATTGCTAGGTCTGCTGTCATGGCAGTGTGGTGATATTTACTGGCATGAAGTTGCAAGCACAGGTACTTCAGAGCTGGTAGTACGATTTTCTTCCCTAAGATGGGAGCTCAGCACTTGGGAGCAGGTGAGAGAGAGTGGCAGCTGTGGATGTGCTGGTGGTACCATGATGTGAGGAAGGTTGCTTGATGGGGAGTGAGAGCCCTGCATGGGGCAGAGTAGCCAGAGAGAAACTGCCCAAAACATGTTGTGAGAGTGCCCAAGGCAGAGCAGAGCAGTCTAGTCCTGCTCACAGCTCTGGCCCGAGGCTAAACAGGTATAAATTCACTGTGATTAAATTTGAGCTGTGCATCAGGAGGATGTGGGATAGCTTCCCTCGTGTAGAGAAGCCCACAGAGAAGCCCACGGAGAAGCCCACACCCTTTGTGAAGTTAAGGCAGTGCTTTGGCACAGGACAAGCATGAGCTGGGTCGTGTGGGATGTGAGCTCCCTCTGTCCTGTCTCCATGCAGTGAAGGGCAACCATCCCTGGGGAGCTGGAGCTGCTCCTGCCCAGCTGGGTTGTCTGGTGGGTCAGTCGGTGGTGGCTTTTCAGGTACAGGAGCTCTGCAAAGGCTGGGGAAGGAAATTACTGGAGAGGAATAATTCCCAGCTTGATCACTTTCTTCAAGGATGTGCTGCTAGTCAGTTATTTAAATGCATATTTAGTTTGTTAAGGCAGTGGATGTACATTCCCACTGAGCACCTGGTAAACCTGATCCCTTTTGATTGGGGAAAAAATGGTTAATTGCCCCTGTCATCAGTGCTCTGAAATTACGTTTATTTTTGTATAAAATTCAGTCACATTGCAAGATGCAAAAATCTGTTGCTTCATTAATTCACATCAATAGATATACTAAGGGGTTTTTTTACCACCGTTGGTGTTTTTAGTAGGTTTTTTTCTGCCTTACCTTCTGTCTAAAAGCGTGAATTTTATTCCTGACTTGAGAACTACAGCAGCTCTGATTGGGAATGAGCTTTGCAATCACAACACTAATAGGAATCAAATACCTGTAAATACTTTTATTATTACTATTTTTAAAGGCAGTTTCACCTCATGGCAGGAAGAGGCTCTCTCACCCTGTGAGCTTCACCATATTTGAGGCAGCAGGCACTGTCTCCTAGCTCTGTCTTGAGACATGATTATTTTCTGCGTGGCTTGATGGATTTGTTGTGGGCAGGGTAAGTGCTGTGAGCAGGACACACCAAACAAGGCATCCCCGAATGTGTGAAGGGGAAGGCTGGATGGAGGAGCATAAGTTTAATTGCTGGACACTGTACAGTCTCCTCTTTTTCTGCATGCCTGGAGCAGATGTGGGGCTGAGATGCAGACCTGAGAGGTGGGATGTCACGATGTCCTACTCCGGCTTCTGTGGCCGTATCTCCTGGGCTGTGGGAGCTGCAGCCATGGGCATCGTCAGGTCGGTGCAGAGCCCATGGTCCTGCAGAACAGCTCTTGGCTAAACGCAGCTTGTGCTGTTCTTTTCCAGCCTATCAAAGCGAGGACAAGTGTGATGTTGTCCTTGCGGCATTATTTTCTTGGAATATTTGGCAAGGGAGACACAAGATTTAGGGGAGAATGAGGTGTAGCTCCAAGCTTCTGAACACACGTTATGAGTAGGGACCTGTATCCTCACCCAAGCCCTAATTATAGTGCTGTTCTGACAGCAGCCGTGGTGATTATTGTTAATGGCATCGATAACACCTTGTGCTGTTTGTTTTATTTCTTACTTGGCAGTGTTCTCACCATCCCCAGTGCTCCTGGGACCCTCACTGCCTTCTCTGTATTGCTGTGATGCTTGAAAATATTTGATGTATGAGAGACTTTGCATTTTGCCTGGGCACCTTTTGTAAAGGAACGTTTTGGCTCTTTAATTCTTTCAGCTACTTGCAAGGCAGCCAAAGGGCAGCCTGTGATACAGATCATCATTAGCTGCTCTCTGACAGTGAGGAATGACCCCGGGGAATGTTGTTAAAGGCAGTATCTGCTCTTCCTGTTCTTCTCTTTCTGCCTTCAGATCAGTTATCCTTTAAAGAAGACATTAAGGGTGAGGGAGGGTGGCCCTGCCCTGTGTTGGATTGGGAAGAGACTTCCTCATCCCTGTCATGGCGTGGTGGAAGGTCACCCTTTTCTGCCTCATATGAGTGTCAGCAACAACATCCATTCCCAGACCTGAGATCTGCAGCTCTCACATTGATGGGGATGGAGGGATCTGCCAGCGTTGTGATGCTGCTCACCCATTGCCCTGGCAGGAGGCTGTGCAGATTGCCCAGCTCATTTGTGGCCAAACACCGCGTTTACATTTGCCCTCTTAGCGCTTCTAAAACATTTGTTCTTGTTGTTGTTTCCTAAACACAAATATTGCCCTTTTTGAAGAAGGTTTTGCAAAAGGATCTCAAAGTGCTCAGGGACCCCTTTCATTGTTTTTTTACACGTGTGTGACCCAGGGTGTGGAGGAGCTGCAGGACTTGCTTAATGCTCCAGTTGGGAACTGATGCTGGGACTCATTGCTGTACAAACCAGCACTAGATTTCTAGATTACAACTGATGTCTTCAAAGCTTGGTTCTTATCTGGCCAGACTTGACATGGTCTGTCATATCCATGCATTCAGAAGAGAACATTTTGCTGTACGTGGTGTAGTCTTCTTTTGGTGTGGGGCTTGATCTGGGAAGGTTGTCAGACCTTCTGGGAAGGTTGTCAGACCTTCCTGGCTGCTTTTGTGGTGGGCCTGGATGTGACTTCTGTGAACTCTTGGAAATCCTGCCTGTCTGGAGGAACACACAAATCTGTGAGTGGTTTGCACTGATTTAGGGCAAGACTTATGAACAGGGGCCACTTCAGGTTAGCTTCCCCCTTCTCCACGTCTTTGTTCAAACCCAGAGCCAGGGCCATGCTGTGCTGTTAGCTGAGAGGTTGAGCGTGGTGGGAGAATTGCATTAACAAGCTGCAGCATCCTAGCTGTGGAAAAGCAGCTCGTGTTCTGCAGTGTCTCTCTTCTGAACCACACCATATGGCCAAGCCCAGCCCCTCAGCTTGTCAGCAGTGATTTGCTGGCTCTGGAGGGACTGAATCTTCTTTTCTGGTATTAAGACATGAATAGTAGGTACTTGCTGAGGGGGTACAGGCCCAGGCGTGTTGCCTGTGTGTCAGCAGAGGAGAAACTTAATACCCGGCAGCCGGGGGGTAGAAGGCTGTGCCTCCTCAAATGAGGATGGTTCAGAGCCTATTTAAATGGGCAGGGATGTGCTCTTTAGGATCCACCTTCTCTTGCTTTTCCCCAGTCTGAGAACTGCTCAGATAGTTTCTGGAACTTGCAAAGCTTCCTGGGTGGCAGGCGGATGAGGTTTCTTTGGATCCTGTCAAATTACCGTGTGCTTCTGCCCACGGTAGAAGCACACTCTTCTCTTTTGGAGGAACCCTGAGCTCCTCACCTGACAAGGAGAGGTTCGTAGCAGCAGAAATCCTTCTGCTCTTGGAGCAAAGAGGCACCAACAGGAATAGCTGATGTGACCACAGAGGCAAAGTGCTTTGGGAAGAGACCGATTCAGAAAGGAGGGAGCTGCTTGCCTTTGACTGTGGCCATCTCACGAACTCTTCTAGGGCCCTTTTTCTTGGGCAGTGCTGAAAATATGTGAATGAACCAAGACATTCTCTTGTTTCTGGATTTCAGCTGTGAACTCGCCTGTCTGGTACCTGAAACCAACAGTGGACTAAAGGATACTGTATTTCTTAGAGAAAAGAGGACACTACTTTCTCTAGGTCTCTGGAAACAAAAGCAATGCTCCTTTCCCCTTCCTTTTCAAGGGCAGCATATGGAGAGAAAAAAAGTGTCCCAGATAAAGTTCAAGATTCCAGCAGCTTACTGGTAACGTTGCCTAAGCAGATGGAGTGAAAACTGGAGAGCAGTGCATGTTGTCCGGGCATGAAGCTGCCATCAGCATCTTCAAAACCCTGGATCCTACCTGTGAACTTAACAGAGAGACCTGTCTGCAAAATTGTCCCAAGTAGACCTCAGCCCCGCTGCGTCCTTCTGCCAGTGGGCTTGGAGCTCTGGGTTTACGTTCAGAAAATGCGCAACCTGCAGAAGAAGAGGTAGGGGAGAGATCAGACATGTGCTATGGGAGGAACTGGGGCTGTAGCTCGACTTATTGACTGTTTTTTCCTTCACCAGTCAGTCCAGGTGGTTCAGGTTGGCTCACCTGAACAGCAGATTCCTGTCTTCTGCCTAAATTGCCTATCTAACCTTTTCTTACGGCCAGTTGAGCCATGGCCTTGTATGTGGAGCGCTGTAGTGTGCTTGCCTTTGTTCATTGACCTTTGGTTGGTCCCTCTGCCCGTGGTGTTGTGTTTCTGAGAGCTTTTAATCCCGCAGTGACTGAACTGTGAAGTTGCTTCCCAGAATTCGCTCTGATTGTGGGGCCCCAAGGGAAGGGCGGTGGGAGGGGCAGGTGGGTTTGGGAAGTGGGTTGTGTTTCTATTAATAATTGCTATCCTTGACTCTTGTCCCTTTCCATGGCAGCAGAGGCTTGGCAGAGTGTGATGAGGAGAAAAAGCCTCCTCTCCCTTCCCCTCATTTGCTTAGGTCCCGAACTGGGCAGTGATGTTAATTAGATAAGTCAGATACTCTGTGGAGCAGCATGTTCAAGGACAAACAGATTTTAATACAAGGCTGTGTGCACTGGAGGGTCATGTCACCGCGTTGGGCCTGAATAGTTACTATGGGAACACCCGGAGAGCGCAAGTGTGTGTGTGTAGCGGAATGTGGGCCCAGAGGCACAGATTCCACGGCTGGTTATGTTTCTGCTGGCAAATATGGCCCGAGCAAGATGCCACCCTTGGAGCCTGCAGCTGGGTTCTGCTGCTGTGGGGTTTGCCTTGCGTGGATGGGAACCCTCGCTTCAGGCTATTCACATTTGATCCGTGCTAGACTGCAATGTCCTGGACTGGGGAAACTGCTCTCCAGCTCAGTTTTAGACTGTTTACAGTTAATGTGGCCTCTTTAAGAGACCCTGGATATTGGGAAGAGTTTTGTTTGAGTTGAAGTTTGAACTGAAATTTGCTTCTCTCTCTGCTGCCTTCTGACTGGAACTCAAGGTTAGTTCCTGTGAGAGTGGCTCGTTCCTGTGTTTCAAGTCCTCTCAAGATTCATCTCTGTTAAGCTGCCTAAACTTAATCTTGCTAATTTGAGTACAAGGTGTTCCTTGGCTTTCTTCAGTCCCAAGCTGCCTTCCAGCTGCTCTGGATGTATCAGCAGAGACCTGTCAATGCCTGATGATGACGCCAGATAACTACTCTAGGGATCTACAAACTATAAATGTGACTTGGAATTGCTGGAAGTTTGGGATGATCCCAAAATGGGTCCCTCTAGTTCAACGTGCTGTAGCAGAAGCTCATTCTTACTCATTTTCCTGTGGTCTAGGAAGAGGATCAGTGGAGAGAAATTAAGCTTGTAGTATTAACAGTCATAATATTTTTATTTCCCCTGTCAAACGGAAGGTGAGGCAAGGACTGATGCTGCACTGGCACTGCGAGCAGCCTTCTTGCGCAAGAGAAATAGCCACTCACATGTAGGCTCTGCAACGAGCTTGAAATCAAATATTTGTGTGGGAGTTTGAGGTGGGAGCTCAAATAAGCTGCTTCACAATCCCCTTCTCCGTCTTGTTACTCGATGGTTCTGGGGACAAATGACCAGTGAGACAGGAGAGGTCACAAGTGTGGTTGGAAGGAGAGTCCGAAACCAGATTTTTGCCTGGTTTTCAGTTTGGACAGTCACACTTTGGAGGATGCTGTTGGGCTGCCAAGTGCTGGGTGTTTGGACCCACACAGAGCCAAGTCGGCAGGGAGGTTGCCAGGCAAATAGGATTGGATTTTAGACAGTTTATGCACTGCTCGTAGAGGAACTGGCTTTGTTTCCTGGCAGCTGAGCAAACACCATTCTGCTTGTCTGTAGGAAAAACGGATCAGGATTGGTATTTTGTACATGCATCTCCCTGTGCCCTTTTGTGGCAGGAGACAGCAAGTGCTGGGTGCAGACCTGAGCAGAAGATGCTGGAGCACAGACCTGGAGCAGGAGGAACCCTGCCCTGAAGTCAGTGTGCACTGGAGGTGTGGGTGCCAGAAGGCAGGTTGTGCCCTCAGGGAGAGAAGCCAGAGCAGCGCAGAGTGCCCTGGCTTGGCCAGCACAGCTCAGCCTTGGTCTGCAGAGACCCCGGCTGCAGGGGCTGGGCCTCGGCTCGTTGTAAGGGTGGCTTTGGGAAGCATCTTCTAGGGCTCAGCAGGAAATGGCTGCAGGAGATGTCATCTGGGCTGCTGCTATCACAGTGATGATGAGCGAGTTGTTGGTACCACAGTCAAACTTCCTGCAAGTGCTCTTTGCCCGTGAACGAGGTAGAAACCACCTTTGAACATTTATTATCTTTTGTCTGACCCTCGCTTTTCTCACTCTGGACAAGTGAGCTGTGCTTTTCTGAGCAGATATCCACCTTTGACCTAGATGGTTTTGACTTTTAAAATACATTAAGCACAAATGAAAAAGCCAAAAAGAGCAGAGAGAAGCATCTGACTAGAGGAGCAGGAACACGCTGTGTCCATCCGCCTCATGAAGGGGCTGACTTTGCAGCAGGCAAGACATTTCCAGTGTGAGCTTTCAAAGGCGTGCTCTGTCCCTCTGAGAACTTTGGATACACGTGGGCTAACAGGGACAGCTGTGACTTAGAGGAGCACTCAAAGGAGCACGTTTCCTTTCTCTCGAAGCAGTATGGCTGGTCTCACTCCTCTCTGCTGGCTCGCGCTGACAGCACGGCATGCGGCATTGCCAGAGGTGTCGAGACATGCAAGGGAGGAAAGCAAGCCTGGAGACTAATGTGCAGAGCGCCTGTGGAAAAAGTGACAGCAGGAGAGTTAATGAAAAGCAGACAGTGAGCACTGGAGGCTGCGCAGCCAAGAAATTCTGCACAGTCCAGGGTTTTCTCTGGTATCCAGTAAAACTGTGCTCCAGTTTGGCTGCCCTCCCTGTTACCCCGGGGAAAGTGGTGCAGGCACGAGTAGCCTGGGTACGTGGCTTCTGAGCTGTGCACCACCTGGAAGAAAAACAGATGCTGTGTTACTCTTGTGATATGAGTCTATATCTTTAGAGCCAGGAGCCCAGAGTTTCTTGTCCAGATTCCTACTGGGAACCCAGGGGCTGCCTTTGGCCATTTGTAGATGTGGTCTGTAGATCTGGATGCTCCTCTGCAGGTTTCTCAGAGGGCCTGAGTGCCCACCATGTCCACTGAAAGCTGGTGTCCACACCGCTGAGGTGTTCTAGCTACATGTTCTCAAGTTATCACCCAAACAGTGTTTGACGTGGGGCTGGTGCCTTGGTGCTTGGGGCTGAACACAGAGAGGCAGCTGCTGCCAGGAGACTGGCTCCCTCCAAGGTCTTGGTTTTGTAGGATTTTTTTCTGGTGTGGTGAGTAATTAAAGGTGTAAAATGAAATAAACTTTTAACCATCACATAGCAGCGTGGGTGCACTGCAGTCTAACTCCTCTAGAAATGACGATCTTGTTTTTGGCAGAATGGAGGCATCCTGCCTGGAACTGGCCCTGGAAGGAGAGCGCTTGTGCAAGGCTGGGGACTTCAAAGCTGGGGCAGCTTTCTTCGAAGCAGCCGTTCAGGTGGGGACAGAGGACCTGAAGACTCTCAGTGCCATCTACAGTCAGCTGGGCAATGCCTATTTCTACCTAAAGGAGTACTCCAAGGCCCTGGAGTACCATAAACACGACCTTACCCTGGCCAGGTAAGCATGGCAGCAGTGCTTCATCCAGATACGACCCAACCTGTCAGGGCTTGAGCAAAGGCAACTTCTGTGGGGTCTGAACCCAGCAGCCTGAGGGAATCTGCCCCAGGAATAAGCATCCAAAACTAGCCCTGAAGTATGGGGTGACTGTCTTGTGGAGAACCTGGGAGAGACAGCAAGAATGGGCCAGCCACCTTCAGAACAGGGAGGTGGAGGAAGGGATATGGGAGTGAGGAGGGTGCTTGGAGCAAAACCAGAGCAGTGTCCCATTCTCCTGTCCCCAGGTACTCATTATAAGGACAATTGAAGTCGTTAGAGCAGCTCACCAGAGAGAGCAAAACAGGGAGCAAGGCTCTGTCTTCAAAGTTGAGAGTGCCTCTATGAAGCACTCCATCCAGACACATGTGCTGGGAGCGGCTGGATGTGGTGTACTTACCATGCAGCGCTTGCTGCAGCTTGAATTCTGCCTCCAACAGGTGGTGAAGAGAAGTCTGCGAGCTTTTTAACACCTCTCTTCCTTTCTCTGCTCATCTTGTAGAACCATTGGGGACCGCATCGGAGAAGCCAAGGCAAGTGGCAACCTTGGGAATACATTGAAAATACTTGGGCAGTTTGATGAAGCTGTTGTCTGTTGCCAGAGACACTTGGACATTTCTCAGGAGCAGGGAGACAAGGTAATTGGTTCGGGGCATCCAGCAGGAAATATTGCCTAGCTTTAAAAAGAATATGTCTCCAAGTCAGTAAATGTGGTGTGGTGAAGCTGGGCTTTGGAAGGAGGTGGAGTGTAAAGCTCTCCCTTCTGGCTGCCATCACAGGTCTCATGCTGCTGACAGTAACAGCTGCCATGACAGCGAAGATGGGAAAGGAAAATGTGGGCCTCCTGGCTTTGACCATCTCTGCCCAGCAATGGAAAGGTCCACACTGGGATGCGAAGTGTAATTAATACCTTGCTGCTCCCTGTTCTTCTTCCCTTTAGGTAGGTGAAGCCAGAGCACTCTATAATATAGGAAATGTTTACCATGCAAAGGGAAAGCACTTATCTTGGAACATGGCCCAAGACCCAGGCCACCTGCCTCAAGAAGTCAAGGAGACGCTACAGAAAGCTTCAGAATATTATGAGTAAGTATTCAAGCTTGGCCAACCCTTCCTCCTGCAGGGAACAGAGCTGGTCAGGCATCAGGGATTGCCGCAGTGCGCACAGGTACACCCTTGAGTTTATCCTGCTCAGATAATAATCTGCATTTGTGGCATTCCTGTTCTGCTGACAGCTTTCAGGGTCTGCTGAGGGCTGAGTTCTGATAACCGTTAGGCTAATGATAGCTGCGTGGGTGCAAGATGACAATTTTTACTAACTCCTGTTGGAAGCTTTTCTCATAGAGGGGATTTATTTCCTGGGTCACTGAGGATTTGGGAGCTCTGGAAGATGTTTGGTGCAAAAAACGTGAGACTGTGGGGTCAATGTTGTTGAAAATCAGGCCACTGAATGAGATACAGCGTGTTATAATGAATTAGGAATATTCCCCTGAGATGGCAAATTAATCTCAAGGAAGGTGAGAGAGGGCTTGCAAGCTTTTCTAAAATCAGAGCTAAAATTCATGCTGGCATTGCCTTGGTAAAACTTACGGTAGTTTGAAGTATGATCATGCAATTAAGTTAAATAGTCTGCTCCTTCTCAGAGCCCTATTTGGAAGCTAAACTACTAGCTCCTGTAGCCCCTGCTGCTCTCTGCTGGCCTGGATGAGAATGGATCCCTGTGTCTCCATCGCTGGGGCCATGAGCAGAGACCCTCCTTCACCCCAGGGAAGAGGCTTTCACTTGAAGCCCCAGTTCTCCTTCTCATGGATCTGTGCTTTATCTTGCTCGGAACATCCTTCCTCTTCCTAGTTTCAAAGATCACTCTGATGTCCTAACAGGAAGGTTATCACCAGACTTTTGGGCACATGTTTTTCTCCTCATACTTCACAGTTCTGCTTCAATAATGCAGGGTTTCTAAGTCTTCACATTAAATGAAGAGAGTGACAGGATCTTTTATCTGTCTCCTCATACCTGAGGATGTGATAGTGCCTATATATAGCTCACCATCCTTTCTCCAAAGCTTGGTGCATGTAGCATAGCCAGTGGGTAAATCTGTGCCAGCCTGGAGCTCTGCACTTCCCTGCATGTGCTGGGTGTGTAAAGGAGTGGAAAACCACGTAAAGGAATGCTGGGAAGCTCCATGAGCAGACCTCGACATGGGACTGTGGATCTTGCCCCTCTCCTGCTGTAGGTTATCTCCTTTCTCCTGTGCTCCTGGCTCTTCCCGCACAGTGAGGTGGCCATTTCTTACTTCATGTGGGATCCTGTCAGACCATGGTGGTGTGAGCAGTCCCTGTACACCAGCTGCAGGTTGCCTGGGGCTGAGAGAGCAGCAGGGACTTAGACCGCTGGATCTGCAGGAGCTGCAGCTAGCATAGATCACTGGCCTTCCTTTGCCGTGTCTGCTGCAGAGAGCATTGGCTGTGTCTCACCAGATGTACTGCTCTGCTTTCTTTCAGGAGGAACCTCTCCCTGGTGAAGGAGCTGGGGGACAGAGCTGCGCAGGGCCGTGCTTATGGCAACCTTGGCAACACCCAGTACTTGCTTGGCAACTTCAGTGAAGCTATAGGCTTCCACAAGGAGGTAGGAAACTGCCGTGCCTTCTTCCTGGGGTCAAGGGCTGAGACTAGCTGTTGGGGAGCAGCATTTCTTCTCACCACAGCCCAGGAAGTACAGGGAGATGGTTTTCCCCCAGCTGTTTTTCTCCCTCCTCAGACCTTAGGGTCTTGGCCCTGTTGTACTAACTCATGCTGAGGAACATCTTACTCTAATCCCCATCAGCACCTAATAAGCAGCTTGAGGGAAAGGTGCTGTTGGCTTGGAAACCAAAGGAGATATCTGAGGGTAAATTGCAGCTCTTAATTTGTATCAGTTTAGATTTTAATAAATGCAAGCCATGAATTTAAGCTGTTGAAAGAGCTGTTGATCAGGAATAAATGTTGCCTATGAACTTTCTGTAAAGCTTTACAGCGGGGTGAGGTGACACAGTCCCTGCCCAGATTCAAATGCAATTTAGCTACTCTTTCAGAGTATGTATCGATTTCCTTGCAGTGGAAGGAGCTCAGCACTTCTAAATGCTGGGAGACAGCAGCCAGCAGCACTGTGAGAGAAGGGGCTTGAAAAGGGGCAGGAAAACTGTTCAGTATTTGGGACCAGGAGCAGGTGCTGCAAAGTGGAGAGTGAGAGGTGGGGAAGCCTGGGGAGCAGAGGGACATCAGAGGAGACAGGACCGAGGTGTGGGCAGGGGCAGAGGTCTGAGGAGCAGCGGCAGTGCAGATGGTGAGATGCGGTGAGTGCACGTGCGTTCTGCGCCACGGCGCCGTGCAGAGCAACAGCCTGGTTCCTGCACACTCATCTGCAGGTCAACCGCATCCCTTCACACCCTGACCCACAGCTCTGGAAAATCCTCTTTATTCAGCTGCTGAAGTGTGGGCGTAGCTCCTTTTGCAGTTTAGCTCAAGAGCTGTGTACGGACCAGGCTGGAGTTAGAGGAGGTCGCGACATTCCTCCCACTTTTCCAAAGGCCCTTCCTGATGCTGAGTTACCAAACAGGGAGAGATTTCCTGCTGCATCCAGCCCTGATAGGAATGTGCACCTTCCCCTTGCTGGGTGGGAGCTTTGCAAACCGAGTTTTCTCCCAGAAAAGTCATGGTGTAACAAAAACCTGGCGATGGCCAGCCTGTCCTCACTGCTCTGTCTGCTGCAGCGCCTTGCTATTGCTAAGGAGTTTGGGGACAAGGCGGCCGAGCGGAGAGCGTACAGCAACCTGGGCAACGCGCACATCTTCCTTGGGAGGTTCGACATCTCTGCTGAGTACTACAAGTAAGTGCCAGGGGCTAAGGGAGGCTCAGGGCACACGTTCCCTGGAAATGCTGACCTGTTGTGGTGAATTCGTAGGCTCAGGGGGATGTGACAAGGGACCTGGAGGCCAATTGTGTGTGCGGGGCTCAGCAGTGGCGAGTGATGCAGCCACCTGACGGCCTGCAGCGTGTTACAGGCAGCGACTTACCACAGTGCACACCAAAGTGGTGACTTCCCTGGTGCCTTGCAGTGACCAGTCTCTTCATTCCCACCTCCTCCATGCAGGAAAACACTCCAACTCTCCAGGCAACTCAAAGACCAAGCAGTAGAAGCCCAGGCTTGCTACAGCCTTGGAAACACATACACGCTGCTTCAAGACTATGAAAGAGCCATCGAGTACCACCTAAAACACCTGGTGATAGCACAGGAGCTGGGAGACAGGTAAAGGACCTGCCTCAGGAGGTGGTTAACTCTGCTCTGGTGGGTTCAGAGCACTGACCCTTCCATGTAGACTTTCTGTTCTTTACTGCTGGGGTTAAACACAGTGACGGGTAATTGTGAAAATCTTTAGAAATCTCTCAGAAGTCAAGCCTTAGTCCAGTCATCTGTCAAAAATGTAACATGATTGACACCTTTATCACATCATTCAAACCTGGAGATTGTGGTCTTAATGCAATGTCTGCGTGGGCTGAGTGAGATTTCAAATAAGAGGTACTTCAGGAAAATGCATTGTATTGAGTGCTTTGTCCCGTGGCTACTGCCGTTTTATCCCAGAAGGGCCTCTCTGAAGCTCCCTCGAGTTCACAAAAAAATGTTATCTTCATTAGAAACAGTGTGATTAGGTGTACATACCTGTCAGTTTGTCCTGTTGCTCAGCATGCTGGAAACTTCCATGTAGGAGCAGATGATGTTACATAGAGTATATGGAGGTGGTAAATTTTGCTTCTTGCCCTCATTCCTTCTTCTTGAGGTGGCTTGGCCTCTCTTTTTTAAATTATTTTTTTAAGAGAGGTTGGTTCCTGTCTCCTGGATGCTGTCTCTGTGATCCTGGAGCACTCTTGTAGCTGACACTGCAGCCACCGTGTTCATCAGCGTTCCTGCTGATGGCTCTTGGGAAGCTGGGTGTCCTCCACTAGATGGAGCAGAGACATTAGGATGGGAGCTCTGTGGCACTACCCGGGCAGTATCTGCTCAGAGAAGGTATAATCCCACCCCAGGGTGAATCATGCTGTGGGGGTTGCAGGCCTGTGGGCTCCTGCGTTTCTGGGAACACACCCTATGAGCAGAAGGTATTGAGCAGGGTGACAAGAAAAATGTTGAAATGCTGATCAACCCGCCCAAACCTCTGAAAAGGGAGTTGCAGTCATGCTGAACCTCCCCCCGCGCCCCCATGGGCTTTTTTTAGCCCATCGCCCCCCACATCTGCTCGTTTGCAGAGCTGAGCAGGCTCTGATGAGCAGCAGGTCTCTGCCTGCTTGTGCAAACAGGTGCTGAAACCTGCTCCAGAGACACCAGGTTCTGGTGCGGGCTGGCCGCGCTCAGGGCTGGGGCTGAGGGCTGCCCAGGGCAGGTTTCACGTTCTCCTGCTTTCCCTGGCTTCTGGGAACAAGAAGCAGCCCTGGAGGCCTTGTGGCAATAGGTCACTGTTTCCTTGGCTGCCACATGCAGTTTCAGTTGTGCGTGCAGCTTGGTGCTGGTGTTCAGCAGGAGAAGGTTGCATGCCTGCAATGTTCTCTCCTTGACCTGTTCTTGCTCTCAGCTGTTGTTGAACAAAAGGGCTGGATATTACGTGTCCTCTTGATGCATTGTGCATCTCTGGAGAGGAAGCGTTGCTGTGCAAGGTGGAAGCTTCACGGGAGCTCTGGCTTCTGCTCTCAGCCTGCTGCTCACAAATGAAGCCAAACCAATTCTGGGCCCTTGCTACGCTGCTTAGCTCTTTGCCATTGTGGGTGCAGAGCTGCTGCTGAGGCTGTTGCCCATCCCCTGATCTTGCTGATCTCAGCATAAGCAGAGTTTAAAGTGTACACTGCATTTCATTTGCCTTTGTAGAACCTTTCAGTAGGTGAAAACACAGCTAGGAGGCTTGGCCGTTGGTGCTCTGGAGAAGGAGGCCCTGAAAGGGCTGCTGTGCTGCTGGGTCTTGCCCAGCATTTCTGTGGTTGACAGTTTCCTGTTTTGCAGGGTGGGAGAAGGAAGAGCCTGCTGGAGTCTCGGAAATGCCTATGTCTCCTTGGGGAGCCATGAGCAAGCTTTGCAATTTGCAAGGAAACATCTTGAAATCTCCCAAGAGGTAAGAGAAGCTGGTTCAGATCAGAGGGAATCAGTCCTCCCTGTTGAGACGAAGACTATTTTATACCACCAAGTTATATTAATGTAGGTCTTCTTTTGCTCTGACTGCTCTGGAAAGCCCTTGTCTATGTCCTGTTTCAATGGTGTCTTTAGGAACTGCAGAGCTTGGCTGGAAAATGTTCTTTTATGGGAGTCTGTCAGCCTTCCCCTTAATTACAGCTAATATTTGTTGTATGTTGATCTTAACTGGGCAAGAAAGGACCTGGGGTTTAGTTGTCCAGTCTGCTGGCCAAGGTGTTGTGCACCCAGCTAGTGTGAAGTGACTCAGATAGCTCTTGGTGTCCAGTCTGTTAGTAAGACCCTCCTTTCCCGAGTGCAAGGCTGTGAGATCCTGACTGAGATGGACTTTTTGGTTCTAGGTGTGGTCTGACCCAGTTTGCTGGCAGGTTAAGTGCCTGGAGGAAACGAGGTCAGCATCTCCCAGTGGCTGGGTGCTCTGAATGTGCTGGAGTTCACACTGGAGTGTACGTTTGAGAAGTAATTCCTTCTGTATGGAGTTGGCGGGGGGTCCCAGCTGTGAGGTGGTGAACTCCAACGTTGTCCTGATGCAATTGATGGCTGACGCTGGTGGAGCTCAGCCTGCAGCTAGCCCTGTATGAAAGGCTGGGGTTTCGTGCGTGCAGCCACTCTGCTTTTCACAGACGGACTTGCCCAGCTAGCTGCAGCTTTCCTGGTGTAAGACCTTACAGCATTTTTAGGTGGCTCAGAAGTACGGAAAGCAAGAATTCCATTGCTTGCTCTTTCCAGGGTGTTAGGAGGAAATCGTCCGGGGCCTCTTTAGTCTTCCCCGATGAAGAAATTGCCCTATTGAAGCACTAATTGAAGTCACCGTATGTACGTGCTTTGTGTGCTCTCCTGCCTGTCTGTTAGGTTGGCTAAAGCTTGGGGTAGGGCTGACATACCGGCCTAATTATGTATTTAATTGTACTTTTCAGACACGCAGAAGAAATACTGTTCTTTGTACATTTTAGGACAAATTAACTCTTTTAGCTTCAGTCTGCTCAGACCGTTGCAGTGTGGGGCTGATGGAGCTCACCGATGTGCAGTGTGGATGTGGAGTGATGGAAGGACCAGAGCTGTAGTGGTCCTGGTGACTTCTGGGGGTGGAGGGGAAACCCAACGGGGAGGGGGTTCACAGCGTTCTCATTCTGGGGTGATGGCTGCGATTACAGGGCACGTCAGGAGAAGGTTACTCATGGCAGGTGGTTGATAAGCTCCCCCACATCACTAATTACGGAACAGTGCAGAGCCTGTCCGTTTGTGAGGAAGAGCCTGCATTAGCTTCTAGCAGCTGGTGATTCTGTTGCAACACTGATGGCTTATTTTAGCCTTGGGACCCAAGTGAGCTGCTTCTGCCGTCATAGCAGGCACCAGCGTTCTGCCCAGGAAAACCCGGTGAAGTTAAATCTTTGCACCCTGATGTTTGTTACTTGCCTCCCATCGCCCTTTTCCACCAACAAAATTCTGATGGTGACATTTGAATCCAAATGAAATCTGCTCAGGGTAACCACATTAGAAGCTACTGCAGGGTGGTCAGAGGTAACTGAAACCTCTAAAACAGCTAGAATAAAGTGTGTGTGCCTAAAAAACCATGGAAGCTGCTCCACTTCTCAGATATTGCTCCAGAGTAGCTTTTCCATCTTTGGGTGTGCCGGGGGGCTCCTGAGACATCTGTGCTGAGGGCAGAGATCAGGTGTGTGTGGTAGGTCCTGTCTGGGATCCTTGTCCTGCCAGCATGCTCCTCTGAAGTTAATAGGGCCTTGGGGATGATCTGGAATGAGTGGAAGTCACAGAAGCACTTAACAGCATCAAGGACTGCAAGACCTAACCAGGACATAGTAATTTCTCTGGAGATGATGCCAACAGCAAATCTCTTGCAATTGGCAGGGTTTTAAGCCTGATAAACTGTTTGATCTGCCTCCCTTCGCTAGTACTTGGGGCTTTGTCATAAATAATGTGGGGATTTATTATTTTGTTCTAGGATGGCTCACGCTGCAGCCTATCTCCAAGGACCACAACCGAGCTGTTGTGAGGCATTTAATAGGTCTCTCCAAGGGAGCAGCCAAGGTCTTCCTCTGCCAGAGAGGCTGCTGTTCCTCTGAGGATTGGAGGCTTGTTTCTGAGTGACCTCTCTGTGCTCACTGATGTCGTGCAGCGCAGTAATTTTTTTGTTTGGTTAAACTTTGAGGCAGCATGTCTTATGACTCCCCGTTTTTAAGTAGCAGGAGCAGTTGGACAGATCTCTTCCTGAACGTGTAACATCAGCTTCCTTGGCCTCAGGCCAGTGAGAGATGGGAATTGGGAAAATTTGGACTCCAAAAGATTTTTGGAGTCTTGTGTGGGTAGATCACTAGGAACAACTCAAAGCTGTATGGATCTGAGCCAGGAGAGAAGGGCTTTCGGAGCATCTAAGCCCTGAGTGAGACACTGCCCACGTGGCTGGTAGTAGTGTGGCTGTCTGGTGCTCAGTAACTATGGAGATGCTTGAGGAAGGGGGCTGAGAGTTTCAGGGCTCTCTGTGAAGCCAGACGTAGCTACAGGATGGACCAGATGTGCACATTTGCCTCTGTCCATGTTCTGTAGCAATGGACAAGCTGTGCCCCCGCAGTTCCTGGTACCAAACTCTGCAGAGATGTGTTTTGGAGGTGCAGCCAGGACACAGCACGTGTGGCCCCTCTCCCAAATTACCCTGAGGAATAGTTTTGGAGAGTTGCTTTGGCGTTCAAAGCTGGGCTCCGTGGTCTCCCAGGGAGTCTCCAAGCTCTCTCTTGGCTGTCTGTGTGTTCGCTTTGATACGAGACTGGCAAACCCTTTACTAAGGGCTGTTTGCTCAGAGCATGTTGCCTTTTAACCGGCTGCCCTGTTGATTTTCACCCTGTAGATCGGGGACTGGACTGGTGAGCTGACAGCGCAGGTGAACATGGCCCAGCTCAAGCTGGCCCTCGGCTTGGGCCCCGGGGACGAGGACATGGGTACAGCTCATTCCTGTTCTGGCTATGAGGCACAAGGTGAGTTTTGGGATTTGCTGGCATGGAAGGTCTCGTGGTGTGGTATGGTGTGTGGGGAGGGGGCTGTTTGCCGGCAGCGTGGGACGAAATCTGGGTGCCAGAGCCAGATGAGGCTATCGAGTCTGTTACCAGAAAGGAGACTGTGATATGTTTGCTCTGTGCTTTCCACAAAGCTGCCAGGACAGAGAAAGATCCGCCCCAAAAAGGACACAGAACGAGTTAATGGAATTAATCTGCATTGGGAATGAAATTCCAATTTGCCAAGCAGCAAATCAGCTTTTGTCTCTTTTAAAGCTCTGCAGGGCCCTTCTGACTGATGTGACTGATAAAGCAAGCTTTCAAAAGGGGGGCTGGCAGGGATTTTTGGCTGCTCTCGCTCTAATTAGCACCCAAGGAACAAGCCTACAGCGTGGGCTGAGGGCGGGCTGTGAGCATCCGCGCGCTGGGCGCCGTCTCACCCTGGTCACCGGGTGCAGTGACACCCAGCTTGGACACAAAGCAGTGGCAGGGCTTGGTCACAGCAGGCACCACCATCAGCCTGACGTGTGTCCCCAGCTCGGGACTGTCTGCCTGGCCTGGAACTGCCCGCTGCAGACGTCGGTGGGTGCCTGGCACGGGGCGCTTCCAGCTGGTCGCTCTGTGGCTGTGGACGCACTGATTAATTCACACAGACGACACTGCATCCCGGGAGGTGCCGGCTGATTAAATATGACCTTGTTAGTGCAGACAGGGTTTCTGAGGCGGTATGCTCCCTTTCCCGTTGGTAGGACTGACGTAGGGAAGGTGATGCTGGGTTTGAGGCACGGTGTTCTGGGAGGGAGAGAGGCTGGCTGTAGTGTGCTCTCTCTATTGATCTTGCAGGCGTAGCCTGTTCCGTCAGTGCTGAAGCTTTTCCTGAGCAGGGGAGCTGTGGTGAGGAAGCCAGCGTGACCTGCCATGCCCCGTCCCGAGCTGTGCTGGGGCTGAGCTGGTTCCTCAAAGGCTGTGTGGCCACAACGGCTGCCCCAGCCTCCTCCTGCACATCAGCTGCATCATTGGGAAACTTGTTAGCTGGGGCCTCCCGTTCATTCCTGGCATCTCGTTAGGGGCTTCCTTTTGGCAAATTATTTTGCTCCGACAGGGGAACAGGAAATTAACCTTGACGTTGGTGCTGCTCCTGGGACAGTGAGGTGTGGAGGAAAGGAGCTGATGGGGTGCCAGGTCCCTTGGGCTGGCGGATGGAGGGGTGAAGGAGGAGGGCAGTGCCAAGGACCACATGGGCATGAGAGCACTGCATGCTGAGACATGATTGACTGGATGTGTGAGATCTCGTGTGGAACAGCTGCGATGGGAGGGTTGAGCCAGATTTACCTGGGAGAAGGACTCTGCAGCTCTGGCCATGTTGCATGACCATGAGTGCACAGGCTTTTCTTAGCTGGAAATAATTGAAAAAATAGGACAAGGTGGTCTCTGCTCTCATAATACACTCCATGTGGAATCTGAGCTTGAATGCAACCTGCTGTGGACTGGTCTGGTGTTGTGTCTGAGCAGAGCCCTTCCTGGGGAGAGCTGAGCCTCGTGTGTGGCAGTGCCCACCACATGGGTGGTGACCCAGCTTCACAACCTCCTTGGCACAGCCCCACAGACCCCATCTCAGTGTGAGACTCAGAGAGCAAGTAGCACTGGAAGGCTGAGATCTTCCCTCAGGGGACGTGATGAGCCTGGTCAGTCGCTGGGCTGAGCTCTGAGGGTGAGGCAGGGCAAGGCAGAGCCAGCGTGTGGCCCGTGGGCTGCTCGCTGCCCTCCAGTGATCCAGATGTGTCCATGCTGTGTTAACATCTGGAGCCAGGAGTGATTTTTCTCTCATCAGCCAGAGCCATGTTGGTCTGTGTGTGCTCGCTGGAGGGTGGGAAGAGGGGCTGAGCAGCTGCAGTCAGAGGCAGCATTTGCTGGAGGTTGCAGTGACCCTGTAAAGCTGTGGAGCCATTGCTCAAGTTCCCAAGGCCGGGGCTGTTGTCAACAGAAGGATAAAGTGTTCTCTGGTGGAGGAAAAACAGCAAATGACTGGGGCTTGCAGTGTGGGAGAGGGGCCCAGGGCAGGTTCCCTTGCAGAGTAGGACTTCCCTCGTTGGCTGGACGTGATGGATGCTGCCCTTCGCTGGGGCCTGGGAACCTGCTAGGGAGGTAAAAATCAGCTGCCCCTGTGTTTTGTGAGCTGGGACTGTGCAGCAGCATCTTGCTGGAGGAAAGGGAGTGTGAGTGGAGCAGCTCTTAGCCACGTGCACGCTGTTACACATGCATCTCAGGTGGGAAAGGTGCTGTGCCTGTTGCATAGAGATTTGGAGAGGATGGGTCTGCAGGGACAGCCTGTGGCGAGGAGCCTGGCTCCCCTGAGTTCTCCTTAGCTGTTATTCTTCCTGCAGCTCTCTTATCCTGAACTTCAGTGGAGGATAAGAGAGGCCATCAATGCGCCTCTGAGCACTTGAGAAGAAGGGAGATGTATTTAATGGCTGCCAGGAACATTGGTACCCTCCTGTGCACCTATTAAATGATTAGAAAAGCATAATTACTTATATTATTAATAGCAGCAATTTACAGCAAGAGGAACACCTGTTTCTGTAGTAGGAAGCAGGTGCGAGAGTTGAGACCCAAGCTGACTTCTGAACCAGCCGTGCCTTTTGATGTCAACAAATCTCGTGGTGAGGAGACATTTCTTTTTTTTTTTTTTCCCCTTCAGATTACTTTCCCTGCTTAAGGTTATAAAATGGCTGCAGATTCTTCAGGATGCTAAAATCATCTGATAAGGCAGGCGTGTTATAAAACACATTAATTTCATCAAGCGGGTAGAATAAAGTGTCATAGCAAACATGTTCTGGGACAGTCTGTACCGTTGGCTGAGAAACCCTGAGCCAGACCATCAGCCTGAGGTGTCCTTCACGGTTCCTTCTGCTTCTGAGTCTTGGGCATTGTCCTCCAGCGGGGGCATGGGGGTGGAAGGAGTGTCTGATGTTTTCCTCTGCTGGTTTGGCTCCTCTTGCTGAGCCCTTTGTGATTTTTAATTAATATTCTGAGAGCAATTGGATGTCAGAAGACAAAGCTGGAGGCCAGGGAAATGGGGCAGTGCTGCAAAAGTCTTGTGAAAGCAACGACCTTGTCAAGAAACACAAACACAGGGAGCTTAAAGCAACAAACAAACTGAAAGAAGCTACAGAGTAGCTAAAACATGCAGCAAATAAACAGAGGTTGTGTCTGTTTATCCAAACAACCAAAAATGTGGCCCTGAAAACCAGTCCTGCCCGCTTTCACACACCGCAAGATAAGAACCGAGTTCTGGTAGGACTTTGCCTTTGGAGAGAAGTAAGGGAACGTGCTGTGGCTGTCGGGGCTGTTTTGCAGGGGTGATGCACCCATGAGCAAGCAGCTGGTGCTGGGAGATGTCCCACGCCCTCGGCACTGCTGCTGGACGTGGAGTTGGGAGCTCTGGCTGCCCTTTTCCAGATGGGTTGGTTTGGGCAGAGGTTGCAGCATCTGCTCAGCAAGGAGCAGGCTGTGCCTAGTGCTCTACAGGCAGCAGTGAATGGGGAGCACTGAGCTGAGACCCCCAGCCAACCTCACCTGGGATGGTTCCAGGGTTGGGGCATCGACCACCTCTCTGCACAACCTGGGCCAGGGGCTCACCATTCTCAGTGTAAAAAATGTCTTCTTTCTATATAGTTTTAAGCTCCTCTCTTTTAGTTTAAAACCATCACCCCTTGTCCTGTCACAACTCCCTGATAAAAAGGCTGTCCCCATCTTTCTGATAGACCCCCTTTAAGTACTGGAAGGTCACAAGAAGGTCTCTCTGGAGTCTTCTCTTCTCCAGGCTGAACAACCCCAACTCTCTCAGCTGTTCTTCATAAGAGACATGTTCTAGCTCTTGGATGATTTTTGGCCCTCACAAAGAAGGGGCTCACCCACCACCAAAGGGATGGAGGTGCTGGACAGGAGGCAGGGAGCAGCCCTGACCAGCCGCAGAGCCTCTCTGAAGCAAAAACTGACTCTGGGCTGCTTTTCTTCTGCTCTCAGCAGCATGTCAGCCTCAGTTGTCATCTCTGATGGCAGGGGTAGTCTTAGGAGACACTGAGGAACACCACTCGTGGCAGCTGGGTGTAGGTAGGGAGGGATGCAGGTGTTCCAGAAGGTGCTGGCATGTGGATGCTTTCAGAGCATTGTGAGCTGGTTCCTGGCGTGGTTTCTGTGCCGTTTGCAGTACACAGATGCTGCTGCCCAGCCGTGCTCAACAAGCTCTGAGGGCAGGAAAGGCCTCGGCTGTGAGCCTCCACTCTGCGCATCTCCTGCTGAGAAGGGTAGGCACAGGGCTGCTCTGCTTGTTTCGTGTTCAGGAGCCTCCGTGCTGGGTACTGTTCATCCCAGCACGAGCAGCAGCCATGCTTAGATTGTCTTCTCCAGTGGTGAAGTGGGCAGCTGAGCCTGGGTGGGCATGAAATCCCACCCCTCCTGAGCAGCGATCAGCTCTGGGTGGCTTTGAACGTGGGTCTTTGCATCCTTGATGCCGTTTTGAGCTTGCCTTCTTCACAGGAATCTTTGAACCCTTGAATCAATTAGACAGGGATAGAAGAAATCTGCTTTTATGTTTCCCAGCCTGTTTGTTTTCGTTTGCTTGCTTGCTTTAAATATCTTTGAAGTATGTAAGAAGTGTTTCGGGCTGCTGAAATGTGCTGGGTTGACCAGCCCTCTCCCAGCGCGAAGCCGGGAGGCGGCCGTGCTGCGAATGCAGGTCAGCTTCTGCCCAGGGACAGCGAGGTGCCTTCTCCGTGGTTTGCTCAATGCTCCTGCAAAGGGCTGTGCTGGGTGACAGCCAGAGATGTGACCCTCTGAGACTCTTGACAGCAGGCCAGCCCTGCTCCCTGGGGCTGTGATTTTGGTGTCTAGGTAGCGTTTGCCTTCCACTTGGACAAGTACAGGGGTCACATCACTAATGGCTTCCACATGGAGCCGACCCTGTTCTTGCCAGTCAGACTTAGCATAGTAATTGGAATTGCTTAATGTTAAGTATCCTCAACTGTATTTTATTTTTCCCAAGAGCTGATGGGCTGCAGCTCAGCCTTTTTTCATTCTGAAAATGAAAGCCTGGGGCCATGCTGGTTAATTGTACCTGCTTAAGCAGAGTTGTGATGGATGAGGTTGTTGACTGGAGCAGAGTAGCTCTTGGCCAAGTGCAAGGCAGAATGCAAGGTGGTCTGGTTGCTTTACTTTGCTCTAACAGATGCTCAGTGGAGCTTGAGCATCCAAGCTCAGAGGAGTGCTGGTGCAAATGTTCCCACTGCCTCGCAGGAAGGTGTCCAAAAACACCCGGGTCCGTGGCAGTCCTTGCTGTGGTGATGTGTAAGGGAGCAGGAAGGTGATGTGTAAGGAAGGACAGGAGTGCTGCTTGCACAAGGGGCTTCTTGGGTGAACATTTAGGACTTCTAAAGGCTGCCTCTTCCTTATCTTTATAATGAGTTTTTCTAAATCTGAGTAACCTCTGCTGTTGCAGCTGTTAAATCGTTCCAGCAGCACTGATGGGGGGGATGAACCTCTGAGTCATTTGGATTTAAACCGAGTAATTTAGCACTCACTTCAGACTGCCCCTGTACTGGCTTTATGAGGTTTTAAAATACTCTTCTCAAAGCTTTAAGAAGTATTTAATGTTCTTCTCTCATCTTGCTCTGAACACGAGCTTCCTTCCCAGCGTCAGTGTAAAGTACAGCAAGACTTCTAAGCTCACAGCAGAGGAAATGCTCCGGGACTGGAGGAGAAGATTCTGTGCTAATAAACTCAGGTGCTTGTTTCATCTTGATGCCAGGGGAGACTACAAGTGCTGGAAAGGAGGATGAGGAAGAGGCTAGTACTTGAAGCCTGTGGCAAAGAAAGTACAACGTGGCTTTTGGCAAAGCCATCCATTAATTCAAGGGATCTCTTGCGAGGAGAGCTAATTTTTTTGGAAGTTGTCAGTTCCTTACACAAACTCCTGCTCCAAGCTGCGAAGCCCGCAGTTCCCTTTGGCTGCTGTTCCAGGCTCCTGCAGCCATCCCAGCTCTGGTGTGTGCCACCTGGTTCCCAAAAGCACTTTCCACAGGCAGCTCCCTTTGGTAGCCAACGTGTAGGAAATGTTTATGGTTATGGTGATCTTCTGTCTAACAGCACAGTATCACTGTTAGGAGCAAGATGCCTCTGCTTACTGATTTTTCTTGCAGCACAGAGCGAGACAGAGGCTGAGAAGAAGAGAGTTCTTTCTCACCCAGCTAGAATTACTTTTAAAAATCTTTTAGAGATTTTTGGATGGATGACCACGGTCTGCTTTGGCACTTCACTGAGCAAGGCAAGGCCAGACCCTCCGCCTGAGTCACCATTATCTCTTGACTGACCTTGCCTGGCAGGGACAAGCACTCAGACAACTGACTTTTGTTTAGCAAAGAGACCTGGCAGCTTGTAGAGACAGAGCTCATGGATTCAGAGTCCAGCGTGGCCAGCTGTGTCTCAGGAGCTGGGAAGTGCCTGGCTGCTGCAAGCTGGGGACTGATTCACAACAGCATCCAGGAGGAGGGATCGAGTACCTTGCCCCTCTTTTTTTTGAGGGTTTTACTGTGAGTAATCGCTGCAAGGCTCTGACATGTGTCTTACTCTTCCCCTTGCCCTCCCTGAGTCCGTGTTTAGGGGACAGCTGCCATAACCGGGCTTGTCTAGCTGCTGGTGTTGCCTCTGTTAATCACTGTGTGTCACTTCAGCTCAAACTGAGTTTCTTTTTGATCTCTGCTTGTTCCACACAAGCTGATAATGGAAGATGGAAGGTCTGCTATATGTTGGCAGAGAAAATCTGCTCTTAGAAGCAAGCCAGGTGTTCCAGCCAAGCCTTTCATGGCTGTTCTTAAATTAGCCCCCAGGTTACATGCCTCTTCCCAGCCTGCTCCACCCAGTTCAGTTTATCTCCCAGAAAACCCTCCTGTCCCTACAACTGTTCATCTGTTAAGTAGACCATTGCCTGGAGGAGATTAAGGTTATAGGAGGCCTCCTTTAACGTGGCTCCAAGCTTCCTACAAGCTCCAAGGCTTGTATTTGACTACCTGTTGGATGTTGTATGATTGGGTGCTCTGTATTTTCTACATCCTGCAAATACACACCAAAACACATGCACGTGTCCTGGACTGCATCAAAAGAAATGTGACCTGGGAGGTGATTTCCCACTCTGCTCTGCTCTCTGGGGCACTGTGTCCAGCTCTGGGGCTTCTAGTGTAAGAAAGACATGGACCTGCTCAAGTAGGTCCAGAAGAGGCCGTGAAGATGATCTGAGGGCTGGAACCCCTCTGCTGAGAGCGTTGGGGTTGTTCAGCCTGGACAAGGCTCCATGGAGACCTTATTGTGGCCCTGGAAGTGTTCAAGGTCAAGCTGGTTGGGACTGTGGGCAACTGATCCCTTCCTATGGTAGTGGGGTCAGAACTAGATGATCTTTAAGGTCCCTTCCAACCCAAACCATTCTTTGATTCTATGAAAATATTTCATTCTTTGGCCTGAATTGTCAATACTTCATCTGCAAATAAGCTTTATTCCAGCCTTGCTCAGTTAGAGAAAAGCTAATGCCCAGTGCACATGTGGGGGGAAAAATGGAACCAAAGACGTTCCCAGCATCATGGCAATTAGTGCGTAAGGCTACAAGATGTAAACTCACCTTGTTACTCCAAGATTGCAGCTTTCCTGCGCTACCTCAGTTTTGCCCCCACTGTGGGAAGGTAACTCCCTTGTGCCATCTCTATCTCCAAGGAGGACTTTTGCTCCAAGTCTCACCTCTTCCATGTGAGCGTGAAGGCTCTTCTGGCACGTGGTCCGGAGTATCTCCTCTCTCCCCAGCGGAGAAGCCTCAGTTTGAGCTGCTCACCTTGAATGCAGTCAGCCAAATGTCAAGGGGCTCCTGGGTGCCGTGGAGATGTGCAGTATTACTGTTATTTTCCGCCAGTTGTTCAGCTGTCAGACTGGGTTCTGGAGGATGTGTAACTCGGGTGACACATACACAAAGCATCTTCTGCCAAATCAGGCAGACGAGCATCTTGATTCAAAAGTAATTTCTTTTTATTACCGCATATTGTATGCACTTTTTTTTTTTAAAGGAACAGTTTTGCCACAGAGAAAAAAAAAAAACCTGCAAAATTGTTATTCTGGAGAAGATTTTTGTAGTGCTCAGGATCTGTCTGGAAGGCTGATATTTGCTCAGCTGTGTGCTGTCTGTGTGCCAATGAATACAGCGCGTCAGAGCAAACACGCTGGAGCCCGGTCTTCCCAGCAGAAGAGGTTTCATTCCTGTCCTTTTGCCTCCCAGTTCTGACACTGGAGAGCTGAGGATGAAGAGCCTTGCACGGGACCAAAGCGTTCCTGAGGAAGTCTGATGTGACACCATGTTGAAAACAACCTCCCCACATCTTTCCCTGGCCCGTAGCTGTGGGTTAATTTTTTTATTTCCATGTGCACTCTCTTTTCTGTTGTAGCCACACCTGTTCTTGGCTTTTGTCTGGGCTCTGCAGGCAGAAAAGCCCTCAAATAACTGATGGGCAAACCAACGTTTTTCTCCCCATCTAGCTATGTCCTCAGACACAGGAGGAGTCAGCTGTCAGGAGTCCCCTGGTCCTCTCCTGTCTGAAGGATTGTGGGGTAAGCAGATGGTCCTCCCCATGGATCGACCCACAGCAGCTTGGTGCCAGCATCTTGTGGTGCAGTCATAAATAACTGTTGTTATTTGCTTTCTCTGTTTAGAGAAAAGTATTGTTCTATCCCAGTAACAACTAGGAAAACAAACGCCAGCATTTATCGTGCAAGTGCTGGCAATAATAGAGGTCAAGTGGATTTATAGTGCCAGAACCCATTATGTGTTTGAAGACTAATTAAAGCCTTAAATGAGATGCTTGTCCTACTGGAGGCTGCTGCCTTTCTTTTTTTTTCCTCCTTTCTTTTCTTGCTGCTGTGCTTGCAATTTTTTTTTTTTTCTTCCTCCTTTCCTCTGTGTAGAGCTTGCTGTAATAATGGAACACTAGCTTGACAGAGCTTTCCTGATTAGATGTCAGTAGCGTATGATTTGAGATGCTCTGTGAGCGTTTGGGTTGCTGGACCGTATCTCCACTGTCACTTCTGAGCTTGGTAGGACCAGTCTTCCACCCCAAACAACTGCCTGGCTGGTCTAATTTAACTGTGTTGAACAATATTTAGAGCTGTTGGCCAAAATCAAGGTTGTAAAATGCTGGGGTCCGTGCAAATGTGGGGAGGCAACATCCTGGGCTGGAAGAACTCGCCCAAAAGACAAGTCAGTATCTCGGGTAATACAGGTATGGAGAGAAGTGACCTTTTCATGAAGATACAGCAAGTGCTTATGCCAAGATGTGTCGTGTTCTCTGGGGTGCAAAGCTTGTGCTCCAGGGGGTAACTGCTGCCGCTGAGCTGTGCGTGCTGCTCAGCCGGGAGCATGGGAGGCAGAGGGGGATGATGTTGGCCGTATGACCTTTCCCTGTCTGTCTTCTGCAGAGTCCACTGTCAGGTTTAATTCTGCTTCCTCTGGTATAGCCACCCCAGAGGGATAGAGCGTGTTCCCAGCCTGCAAATAGAACTGTCGCTCGATCCACGGCGGGGGGGTTTGCTTCATCTCGGATGGGGATGGAGTAGGCAGCTCTCCAAGCTGCTGGAGATGGGGGAGAGCCTAGGAGTTATCAAAGCACATGTCAACTTGATGAGAGCTCCTGGCAGGGCTCCCCGAGTCGCTGCTACACGTTCTGATCGCTCTTGTCAACTCTGAAATCTCAGGAGCGCCAGTTGGATATGAAGACTGTCCATCGAGGAACAAAGCTGCCCACACTGTCTACCTAGCACTGCCCTACTGCAAATTTGTGGGAGGATCCCACCGCCATCCTACGATAAAACACCTCCTTGTGATTTACTTTGTAGCAAGGTACTGCTAAAGAAATTTCGCTATGTGAGCATTTCCTCTCTAATTGCACCCTGAAAACTGAGGACTTGCCTGTTGGAGGGCACAGGAGCAGAGTCCTTCCTTCTGGAGACCATACTGATCCTGCCCTTCCAGGCAGTGTGGGGCTGGTGAGAGATACCCAGGGCACAGGAGAAGGAGGGGGTAGATGCTGAGCTTGCTTCCTGCACCATGTCTGGTTTAGCCTCTCCATCAGGCATGCAGGGCCTGGTGTGTAGCTCTACACTGATCAGCCTAAGCCCAAGGAACGTAGGGAGCATGCACTGCTGAACTTCTGGCTGTGAAGAAGAGGCTGTAGTTAAAGGTTCCTGTATCTATGTCCTCACAGGTAGCACAAGGCTGTGCAGAGCGGCCATCCCCATCTCAGGGTGGGGATGTGAGACAGAGGAAAAAAGGTGGGTCTCGGTAGGTATCTGACATGGGTTAGTGTCCCAAAGATAGAAGAATGGGGAGTATTTGTGAAATGAACGGATGTGAGGGAGTTGGGGGAAGGAAGGATGTCTCGCATGCTTGCAGGCAAGCACACAAGCATCACTCTCTGCTCTGTTGCTGTGAACTTCCCCCTCCCCAGAGTTCCTTCCAGGAGGGGAGGTGGCTGCTTTGTTGAATTTTAAAATACACATGTATGAAAACCGTTAAACTCACCTCAGGAACCAAATGGCAAAAGCAAAAAGTAAAAAAAGTCCCCTTGGTTCCTGGTGGTGTTGAGATCAGGGGTGGAGAGGGAAAGAGATTTTGAAAAAAAATATTTTAAAAAGAAAAAACAACCCTGAGCCTGAGCAGTGAAAAGAGCAACATCTGAAGAGCTCCAGGAAAACAAGGCATGAATACAGCCAGTCAGTAGCGTTGCTCAGCTGATGTTCACAAGAAGGTTTCAACTTGCTCTATTAGAGACCTCAGTAAACCTTAAAGACAGAGAGAGCATTTAGAAATGCCCCTGAGGTTTTCCGTTACTCTGCAGTAGGCTTGGTAAACATGCCAATAAATACTGGAGAGAGAGGAAAAAACCCTCCAGAGGAACAGACCCAGGTTTTGAGCTGGTCGGTCTTTTGCATCCACGGCTGCTGCTGTTGATCGGGGAGAAAGAGCAGAGTTGAACTTTTTCTGAGTATAAGGTGGTGCTACAGGTATTTCTGGGAAAAAATAACTTAGAGGAGGCCGAAAGTTTTATGTCTGGAGCCATCTGAGGGAATGTCCTGGTTGGAGACAGAAAATTAATGGGAGTCCTTCTGTCGTGGGCTGCTTGTGAGTATGGAAATCTCTCTGCTCTCCTGGAAGACGAGTATGTGCAGGTTACTGAGTGGAGTGGAGAAGCTCCCGCAGGCGCGGTAGGAATTGCTGCCCATATTGATCTGATTTACGATAGCCCTGACTGATGGGGAGCCTCTTAATTCCTGTAGCTGCTCGTTTTAATGGTGCTGCTTGTTCCAGCTCCGGTGAGTGGGGATGGCAGGACCGGGGGCTTTGGCAAGAGCAGGGTTTGGCCCCAGCGCTGGTTGTGTTTTCTTCTGGACTAGCTGAGTTGGACAGCTCTGAAGTTGAGTTGGTAACTCCCGACTTCTCCCTCACTCAGCTCAAGTAAATGTACAATCCACACAGTAACAGAGGAACGGCAGCGTCAAAACAGCCAAAAAAGACAAATTGTTCTGCGTGCCCTAATTGCTGGGGCAGTCTCAGCTGACTGCCTGGATTGAATTAACAAAGGGGAAGGCAGGTTTTCTCAGATCAGAGATTAATGGTTCCTGGCCAGCGGTTTAATGCTATTGCAAACGTACAAAAGCACCTGAGGACGGAGGTGTATAATTAACGACTCTTCAGACTGTTGAAATATGGGTCTTTTATCTAACCAGACGCACTTTGCTTCTTTCTTGCTTTCCTGGAAGTGGCCGTTAAAAGCCACCGTGACGCACGCTCGCTTCCAGGCTGCTCTCGCCTCTTGGGCATTGCTTTGAAACCCAAACGTAGCATCTGATTAAGTGTTTGTAGGTGGCTTTTATTCCAGACCCACCTTGCTGCTCCACACACAAAACGAGGTTATCCTGAGGGAAGTTAAGAGCCACGAGCACCCGTAGCAATGTCCAGAACGTTGTCACTTGTGCCCAGGAGCCACTGGGCACAACCTGCCTGACCGATGTGGCAGCAGCCAAAAGCCCTTCAATCGCTTGGCAGTGTGAGAAGAGATCTTGGGCCACCCTGCTGCTGCTTGGCCACCTTTTCCGTGCTGATGCCCATGGGTTGCTGGTGGGAGCGTGGTGGAGCAATGGGAGCTGGGTGTAGGTTATCTTCTGTCACCCATGGAGCTGCTACAAGAGTTGTGAGCTTTAAGAGCTCTGGGTCCTCCCAGCTGAAGCTGGTATCACTGGTGCCCTGGGGAAGCATAAGCTTGGGTGGTGGTTAGCACAGGGAAGGAGGGTCCTGTATGGAGTGAACTGGTGTCTCTGGCAGGGTGGTGGACCCTCACCATGTTATGGGAGGGCTCAGGCTTGATGGTTTCAGTTGTCTTCATGGCTGAGTGTACATCCAGCCTGTGATAATAGATGTGTTCGGCTACTGAATAACTGCTGTTTTTTCATTGGTATCCAAGAGTGTGAGCCTTCCCCATCCTGCTCACAGGAGGTGCTTAGGATATGTTAGCAAACATAAGGTACCTCTGATAGCTTAGTAAACGTTAGCAAAGACTGGAATAAAACCTGTAAAATCGAGAGCTCTGCCTGCTTTGCTGAGGGCAGTAGATTCCTTTTCTCCTGCCCGCTCCAAAGGGACGGCAGCCCCGTGTCTGAACCCTCGCTGACCTTCGGGGGTCAAACCCTGTTGTTACTGACCTGCTGCCACGCGAGCAACTGGCTTTGCAGTGTGGAGGGGGGTAGAGTTTGGTAGAAACAACAACAGCTTATTGTTAGGTGTTGTCCTTGCTCTCTGTGCATTCCCATCAATGTCTGTTCTGCACTTACTCACCAACCCTGATGTCAGTCCCTTCTAAACTCAAAGCCCAGTAATGAAGTCACCTTAAAATGGAGCTGGTGCTGACGTGCTTTTTTGGAGTAGAGACACAGAAAAGTGCAGAAATGTTTTGCTGATTTGAGTCTTTATGAGTCAAAAGACATTTTGAGTCTTATGGCAGCAAAAAGGAAATTGCTTTAGGGTAGCGAGTGGCAGTGAAATTAACTTCAGGTCATTTATAACTAGGGTGCAATATATGTGCATGACCCTTAGTGAAGTCTCACCTGGTCTGAGCTTGTCTTGTTTTTCATGGAGCTGAGCAAGGTTGAACTTTTCAAAGCAGCGGTGTCTGTAGAGTTGGGGCAGCTCAGATACAACTGTGGTCATCCCTGGAGCCCCGGCTGAGCTGGAGATGTCTTAGCGCAGGAATCTCTGCTGCCTGGTGGCCTTTTTCCATTCTGCTTACAGTCAGTCTTGAATTAGTGTGTGAATTTTGTGCCTTCTCTCTCATTGTTTGTCCAGTGAGCAGCTCACTGGCACCCTGGGTTTGAATGGGGTCCATGGGGCTGCTGTAACATAACCAACAGTGCTGGGTGGTGGTGGGAATCTCCAAATTTGGTGAGTTTGCTGTTGCAGGAACCACACAAAGCTCGGTGGTTTCCGTTCTCAGGGCACAGCGTGGGGATGGGTTTCAACTCGCATGCATTGGTTCACCCTCCCCCAGGATTTGCCCTGAAGCTTGGAAGTTGTCTTGGGACAAGTTAATGGGACAGCTTTGAGCCCAAAGGCTTCAGTTCTGCCTTGGTTGATGTTGCTGGTGGGGGATGTCATGTGGTGCTCAGGCAAACCGAACCTTCAGGACAGATCAGGGAAGGGAAGCAGGAGTGAAAGAGCAGAAGTTTTCCCAGATGTGGTGAAGGCATCTCAAGGCCATCTGGTAAATCCTGGCTGTGTCAGTGAGCAGGGCAATAGCAGCTGGAAGCAGGTTGGAGGGAGACGTGGTGCTAAAGGGAGTATAGAAAGCAGGAGTCAGAGCTGAACTGTTTCACCGGCTCTGTTATTGCTGCAATACTACATTAAAATGAATGTTATGAAATCTCAAATAAATATCGGTAGTGCTGCCAAAGTTTGATTTCTCTGTCAGGTTCAGGGCAAGGTTTCGCTCCCCTCAAGGCTGTGCCTGTGATAATAAGAAAATATTTGCTCCTTCACTTCGTTTTCCAGCCCTTGTGACTGTAGAGAAACACTCAAAGCTGCGTCACAGATACATTCTTTAAGTTAAAAACATGAAGATAAAGCAATAAACCCCCAGATGTATTAAACTATATTTTTGTTATGATTTTTCTCAATGCCAGTCTCCTGACTTTTGCGGTTTAGCGTGGGGTTGGTAACTCCTGAATTCCAGAGACCTCTGTTGAGATCAGGGTCGTAGTGTGACCCAGCCGCTGGTTCGGTAGCAAAAGCTTCACACAGCCCCCGCTGCTGACTGTGCTGTGATAGTGTTTTGAAAAAGACCCAAAGCAACAGAGAAAAAACCCACGCTTGAGTCTCAAGGACGGCACAGCTGCAAGATCCCGTCCTCTTGACTTTGTAGTGAAGAGGAGCGGAGGGTCTGCCGTGGTTTGAGTTTTGTCTGTGTGACGTTAGTGCCGTCGGTGAGTGACCCCCTCCTGATGCGAGAGTGTTGTTTTGCAGGAGCCAGGCCAAAGAGGCTCCAACGGAACAGCATGGACAGCTTAGACCTCCTGAAGTTCCCTTCTGAAAAGGTAAGCAAAGATGTCTGGCCTCAGAAGATTAAGTATCAGTAGGAATCTGTAACGGCTTGTTGACTGGCTTCGATTGCAGGGAAGTATGCAATTAGCAGATATCGCTGGAGTCAATGGGATTAACCAAAGAGGGTTTCGAGAGAGCTTGGAGGAGAGGAACAGCTGGTCCAACTAAAAAGGCACTTAACAACTGAAAGCTGGAAAAGCCATTTCTATGCCTTATTTTTTTAAAAAAAAAAAAAAAGGAAAAAAACCAGCCGTTTATTGAGAGGATAATCCTCAGCACGTTAGCCCCTTTAGTGGCTGGTGGCACAGCCCGGTGCCTGATGAGCCCGGAGCGTGGCATTGCACAGGGAGGGGAGGTGGGAAGCAGGAGCTGGTGCATTGCAGGAGGCAGAGGGTTTTGTTCCAAGGGACTCTGAGCATTGTCTCTGCTCTGGTTCACCGCTGGAAATGTCAGCGCCAAGCAGATCAGCATTTTCTCAGTCTCCCCAGGGCAAAGGCTGTTTCTGCAGTCAGCTGGGAGGCACTGAGCTGTTCCGCCTACAGGGATCATTTAATTTTCTTGGAAAATCTGGCACGGGATCGCTGGCTCTGCCCAGCAGCAGGCACCAGTGCTGCCATGGGGCTTGGTGATGCCTGTTCCCAGAGGAGGTGGCCAGGCAGGCAGCCGTGCTCTGCCTTTTTGGGATGTCTTTGGCACAAATAATTTATATTCAGCCAGCGCTTTCCAGGCACAGCTCTCCTGAGTGTCCCCGGGAGCATTTCCCCTTTTACAGAAGTGTTACAGAGAGAACAAACTTGCCCAAATGGCAGGAAGGTGCAGATGATCAATGGGAAACAACCTCAGGCTTGCCAAACCATCTGGGTGCCTAAACATCCCAGTAAGCACTGGGAGGGGCAGACAAAAGCTCCTCCCTGAATTAACCCTCTTTGGGAGTTAAATGCCAAACACGCTTACATATTTTTGGTTTTTTTCCCAAGTGCCCACTGGCTGTTCTGGCTCCTCCCCACTTTAACCAGCACAGCTCCATCCCTGGGGCGTAGCAGGGACAGTGGTGCCCAGTGCCAGGGAGACACTTGATGGTGTCTCCTCATCAGAGCAGCGTGGCCCAGAGGATGCTGGCAGGGAGCGTTTTGCTGATGGGTCGTTTGCTGCCAGTGCTGTTGATGCTGTTGGTTTCCTACTCTGGGCTGTAAAAGCTGAGCCTCATTCAATCACTCGGGCAGCTTTATGGGATTTCATGGGGAGGGTGGAGTAAACAGGAGCTTTGGGTAACCGTGGAGTCAGACACGAGTAGTCCCATTCCCCCTTCAGTGGTCCTGTCGGGTGTGTGTGAGTTCACGCCTTCTTGTGAGAGTGTTTTGGATGCAATTCCCCTTCCCCTCCCCTGCTGCACTCCCAGGGAGAGGCGATTACACCCATGGGAGTGGGATCTTTGCTTCCAGCTTGCTATGGTGAGGGTGATAAGACTGGAAAGAATAAATCAGTGGAGTGAGCTGTGCTCTCTCCAGCACCCTCTCACGATTGCCTCACCCTCTGTGCCAGAGGCAGCCTTTGAAGCCAGTGGGGACCCAGTTAGCCAGGAGCTCTTGTCCAATGCCTCTGCATGGAGTCGAGTGTCTGGGAGCACCCGTGTCGGCTCTGAACGCCCCAGCAGATACCAGGAAAGCTGCTTCCCTGTCACCCTGCTCTCTCCAACCTGTGCCGCCTTCTGAGCTTCTCTGGTTTTAGCTCCCAGCCATTGTTCCTTGTTTCTTCCTCTCTCTACCAGACTAAAAATCTCTTTATCACATGCTGGTTTCTACTCCGAAGGTGCTTACACACCGTAACTGAGTCATCTATCCTTTTTGTCATGAACTAAACAGTTTGAGGCTTCTAACTAAGGCAGTAAGGCATTGGAAGGCAGTTTCTCTCCAGTTCTGAAATCTACTTTTGCAGCAGCTTTTCAAAGCATGGACACAGGCCTGGCTGCGGGTGGTCCCATCAGTAGCATCTAGGAAGATGAATGTCCTCTTACGTGTTCTCACTGTTCCTGTTTGTATTGCATGGAAAGGAAAAGTCCTTTTGGCTACAGCACGCTGCTGTGCTCTTGGTGTGCAGTGGACTCAGATCCTGTTTGGTGTCTTTGGCTTTCTGCTGAACGTGCCCTAAAACCCCAACCTCGTGGGCTCTTGGGTCATCTCCTGAGCTGTGCTCGAGCTTCTTTCACCTGCATGTAGTTGCTGCAATGAGGATGCCCTGGGAAGTCCCTTCAGTGCTTTGTGTATGATAAAAAGGTGGTTTGCAGCCTGGAAACACCAAAGCCCAAAGCATCAAGCAGGTTTAGGCACTCAGCTCCCACCGGTTACTTGGAAAGCGCCTGGTGCCTTTACTAAGCGTCTTTGGAGCTAAATGCTGGTGGTTCTGCTGGTGCTTTGGTACGAGGGCCACATCTTCGTGACAGCAGCAGCGAGGCTGTGGTGATAATACAGGCAGGGCCACTGACCCGAGTGTTTTGACAGAGAAGGGATAGAGTTGTGTGTGTCTTATGGGAAGGGAATGAGAATGGAGGAGCCACGCATGGGCCAGGGCCTGGAAAAGCAAAGTGAGGAGCTGCAGGGAGAAGGGACAAACACTAGTGTCCAGGAGATGTGTAATCTCTGTCACCTCGGTTTCCCCAAGTGTTACACGGGGGTGATAGTCCTGTATTTTATACGGCCATGGGAGCACCGAGCACAAGCATGTAAGAGAGCAGAGGACAGCAGTGAGAGAACGGGCCACTGCTTGTAACCATCTGCTGTAGTTAGTGATGTTACCCTGTGGTCCCCACGTGCTCCTGGTAGCGTGAGGGTTGGCCAAAGAGCTGAATGGGATTCCAACCATTCATGTTGATCTGCCTTTTAGGCAAGGGCTCTTCTTGCTGAGGCCAGTGGGAGACACTGAGGTAGGCAATGCTCTATCTGCTGGGAGCCAAGTCCTTGAGGTGGGAAATGCTGAGGAGGTCTAGCACAGCCATGTTCCCTGAGGTGTGGTTGGGTTTCCATGGTTCTGTGTGGGCTGCTGCATGGCTGGGTGCTGGGAAGAAGGGGGGATACAGCAAGTGAAGGGACTTGTGCCAAGAGCCTGGTGTCCTGGGCAAGAGGAGCTTGTCCCTCTGTTTGGAAGAGGTTTTTATTAGTGCAGTTGCCACGAATCGTTAGCAGCAGTGACTGCTTCTGGACCTTTCATCCATCGTTCCCTGTGCCTGTAAATATACCAGCCGTGCTTCTACCTGCACACCTGGGGTTTTTGAGAGGATGCTGCCTTTCCCTGTGGAGAATCTGACTACTGTGTATTGTTTGGGTGATGCTTCCTCTCCGCTCATTAAAATCACATGCTGCGGAGATAAACAAAATGTCCTCACTCAACCTCATGCACATGAGTGGCAACTCACACCATCTAAACTCCACATTAACTTCTTGCTTCTGTGCGTCTCCCGTTCTGCAGATACTTGCCAAAAGAACTCCACGTAAACCTGAGACAGGCAATTTGTGCAATGACTGTTTCTTGCTTTCCCAAGGACCAGAATGGGGACAGCCATCATGTGGGAGACCTGAAGATCTCGGGGAAAGAGTTCTTATCGTTACCTGCAAGGTCAAAGAAATACCGGGAGCATCAATCCAGTTCAGAGAGAAAGTCCCAGGGGTCAAGTACATCACCACTGGATACCAGCGAAGTCCGAGTCCAAGTGTCACAGTCGGTAGGAAGATGTTTTGTTGTTTGGTTTTTTTTTTCCCAGTACTGATCTGGGAGTTTATTATAGTGTGTTTGTTCTTACCTTATTTCTAATGTGCTGTGGTGGTGGCTGTGGAAAACAGAGCCTGCACTGAGCTCTGCTGCTGACTGTTTGGGCAACTGTAGGCAAATCATTTTGCATTTTTGAGCCTCAGCAGCACTTACCCGTTCGACGGAACAATGGTACCAATCTCCATCATGGAGTGGTTTGTGAGAGCTTGGTATTTAGTGGTGGTATTTGTAACCTTTTATTGAGGGGCGGGAGTCTAGACCTGGACTTCCCTGAGTTTGGGACTGTCAGGATGTGATGTCTTGAATTCCAGAAGAACACAGCAATTTGGAGCTCTTGCTGGGGAGCCCAATATGGAGCCTGTGTTGATCCTGGGGCCATGAGGAGTGGGTTTGTTGCCTTCAAGAAATTCTTTTCAGGTTTTTGGTGAGGAACCCAAAATACTAGTTGCCTTTGCCAAATCTGGAGCCTTAGGTCCTGTTCCCTCTCATCTCCTGATCACGTTGATGATCTCCAGAGTGCAGTGTGCAGAGCGGTCTCTGAATCCACAAATCATTTAGCAGAGATGATAGAAAATCATTGTCTAGGAGCTTCTCTTTGGAAGCAGGTTAGGTGGAGTGTGCTTCTAAAGAGCAGGAGCTGGCCCTGATGTCAGTGATTTATGGGTTACTGGCATGCGGCAAGTCCTGTGTTGGGTGTTGAATTGCTCTGACTCAGTCTGTGCTTGTCTCCCCAGAGGGTGGTGGGGATCCGTGCCCTGGAAGGCACTCTGTGTGCCTTTTTGATGTCTTTAGCCTGAACAACTGAGCTGTTTGTTAGGCCGTTATCTTCCGGTTGTGTTATTCAATGTACCAGCGAGGTTTCCTGCAGCTGTGTTGGTTTTGTTCTCAGTCCTGGAGACAGGGATCACACCCACAAATGATGGCGTGTTTCTGGATCGTAGGAGGGGGCTTGGAGGTATTTGAACTCAGAGATCTCAAGTGAGAAGCCCCAAGTCCTCAGCTTGTTGTTGCCAGGAGTGTAACAGCAAAGGTTTAATGATCGCACGGGTGTTTGAGAGTATTTGGGCTCTTGCTTTTTACTGAGACTGTAACACACTATACAGTCCTGTGATCATGCAGTGATTCCAGATGGAATAAATCCCAGCCAGGAAAGATAGGCCTATTTTTTATTGACATTTAAGAAAAGCAAGATAAAGTATTTTCATGCTGGGTAAGAAAGAGTCTGAGCTGCAGAGATTGGGATGAAGCCTGTCTGTAGAGCTGGGGATGCTTGAAAGTGTTTCTAGCACTGAGTCCTTTGTTCCTGGTCTGTGGATCACGGGGAGGACATATCCTGCTGTACCTGTGTGCATGTGCACACATACACAACCCTTTTTGACCACAAACATTCCCGATTTTCAGTTCTTGGACCACTGGAGACAGGATCTTTACACCAACTGGGTTTTTTTTAGACTTCTCTGAGCTCATTCTTCATTCCCAACAGCGTTTGTGGAAGTGGCCTAATAGGAAAAACATTTCCTACTGCTCACCGGTGCAAACATGATCATTGAGAGGGAAAACAAAGCTCATCTGAGCCAGAAAGGAGACAGCAGCACAGGGGCATCCAAGGCAATACAAATGCAGAAAAAACCTCACTTCTGCCAGAAATAGCTTTGTATTTTTAACTTGGACGTTCAGCCAGAAACCAAACAAAAGCCATGCTCCATCAAGAGCAAGGCGAAAAGCATTCCTCAGGAGCGCGGCTGCGAGTACATAGAGGCTGTGTCTAAGAAAGGTCCCCTGGTACATTGCCAACCACCGGTGACCTCGTGACAGCACACATGGGGCTTTGGTGAGCGTCTATGAAAGAGCGAGTGGAGACATGCACGCTCCGGTCACAGGAGGTGCCTTTGAGACTCCCCCAGGTTCACACTGTTCCTGACTGATGGAAGTGTGAGCAGTCAAGGGACATGCTGCTCCTCCCACCCTTCAGGAGACCACGCAGCAGGGATGCAGATTCCAGGGTTTGCTCTTGCAGAAGTGGCTCAAGCTCCACCTGCAGTGTAGTTCTTTCACCAGCTCTTCTCCCAAGGCCTCTTCCCTGCATGTTCTGACTTTGCAGTGTGTGTGTATTAGCTCCCTGCGCGCTCTGGATTTGTGAGCTGAGCCCCAAAGAGTCCATTTTTAGTTCACTTCCCAGGCATGCCTGATGCACATGGTGGTGGAACAGCGTAGAGTGAATCCAACAGCAGCAGTGTGTGCAGTAAAAATGGTATCTGCCTCCTGGCAGACGTTAAACACATCCTGTTTTATCCCAAGAGAGAACAGGTCAATGCACTCAACAGTGCTCATGGCTGGAGGAGAAGACAGCTGCCTGTCTTACGTTTTAAATAATGCCCCTTATTTGGTGTCTAATGAACCATAATCCGTATCCCATAAAAATGGCAGTGACAAGTGTTTTATTGGGTTTTTCTTCAGGGCCAACAGCTATACAGAGTTAAGTAGCACAATTGGGGTTGTGGTCTTTGTGCTCGGAATGGCAGAGGGGAGTTTGCTCAGCAAAATGCAGGTGGGACACCAAAGTCTCCCGGCATTGCTCTCAGCAGGGCATCCTGCCATCCTTCCTTGCTGAGGAGACCAGAACCCCCAGCTAGGTTTTGGAACCACCTGTGCACCCGCGAAATGAAAGCAGGTGTATTTATATCCCCTTTCCTAAACTTTTCCAAAGCTCCTTCGGAAATGCAGAAGCTCCCCAGAAGCCAGAGCTGGAGAAGCTCAAGAGGTGTTTGAAATTGCTCCCCGATCTCTCAGTTCCTGGCAGTGTTGTGTGTGCGCTGTCTGTCCAGGCACGGCAATAAATGGTCCCTCACCCTGGCTGCCAGCAGCACGTGGCTTACACCAACTGGCTGTCTCCAGACCGTGCCCTGCCACACGTGAAATACCCTCCAGAAAGGGCTCTTTTGCCAGGAGAATGTCTCTGCAGCATGCTCTGGTGGATGAGGCTGGGTCACTTCAGGTGAATTTTGTTTGGTGTCGGTGCTGCCAGCTGACAGTTCCTCCAGCCTGACTCTGTAGCATAGGCCAGACCTCAGAATGTTCAAAGTCAACATTGTCTTGCAGGTCCTTGCCAAAAGCAAAGCAGACCCTTGCCTTGTGCTCTGCGTTCGTCCCCGTCTGTCAGGGGCTGCCACGGCCACGTCGGTCTGTTGTGTGGGACTGTGGGTGGGCTTTTTTGAAAAGCTGTAATTCCCACCCATGTGAGACTTTTTAAATCAAAGGTAGCAAATTCGAGACAGGAGAAAAGCTTTCCCTTTTCAGACAAGAATCCCCCCATTCCTCCTTTTGCAAGCAAAAATCCTCTAAGCCATCACTAAACAGCAAGTCCTTAATTAGAGGTGAGCTTTGATGGTTGATTTAAGGTGCTTTTATGGGATGCCACAGTACCCGCTGTCCCATCGGAAGGCGGGAACTCAGACTGGGCATGCAGTCCCGAGCGCTGCTCTCCCATGGTCATCTTGCAGAGGGGAACCGAGGCTGTGCACAGGGATGCCCAGGAAAAACCCTCATCCCAGGACTCCCAGGCCCCAAGGCAAGTGATGTAACCTCTGGATAAGTCTTGCTGTCAACACAACCACCGACCTCCTTTCAAAGGGACCTGGGACAGGGAGGTCCCGTAGGTGCGGTGCCCAAGTCAGAGCTCCTGGGTGTGCTGCCCATCTCTGCCACTGACTGCCTCTTGTTTACCTCGCTCTTCCCCATCTGTGTGATGGGGTAATGCTGCTTCCCTGGCTACCCTGGGGAGCTTACAGAGGCGTGATGATGGCTGTAAAGTTGTTTGAGCTTTGGATGGCAGGAGCTCTGGTGGTGTTATTAGCATTGGTGATGATGCTAATTACTGAGCTGCTGGGAAACTCCCCATGGGAGGAGGCGGGAGAGAGGAGGGGAGGCAGAGAAAAGTGAAGGGAGGTGAAGTGAGCTTGGGGATGGAGAGGAGCCTGTCCCTGCTGGCAGCTCTGTCGGGCACTGGGAGAAGGGCTCAGCCTGTTGGCAAAACCGTGGGGATGCTGGGATCGGTAGGAGAAGCCATGGCCCAGGTGCTGCGTAAGGTAGGAGAGCGTGCCAGGGCCCGCGGCAGGTCTCTCTGAGTGGCTTAGACCTTCCTGCCACCACTGTGCAAGAGGCTGGTGTTGCATATGATGGAGAGCTCATGCAGGAGGGTTGTGTCTCTGGTGGGGCAGTGAGACAGGCTTCCTTACCTGTCCTGTGGCCCTGGGAAATGGGGGGATTTCCCAGCCATGGCTGGTGGCCACTGGGAGGAGAAGGACCGGCACTGCCTGGGTCTGGGAGATGGGCAAGAGCAGGGTCCTCTTCACCTTTTGAGGTCAGGTCTGGAGCTCCTGTGGGAATACTCAGGGCTGTGCCTGGTTCTCCACAAGCAGAGCAAAGGTGGAGCTAATCTGGGAGAAGATGGTGAGGATGAGATGTATTTGGTCACATTTTCCATCTGTTGCAGCAGAAACCTGAGCAGAAGTAGCTGCATTAGAGCTTGGTCCCTGTAAGTAGCTGCATTAGAGCTTGGTCCCTGTACTCACGGTTGTGGGTGGCAAGATCCGAGCACTCCCTGGGACTCGTGCTCCTCACACATTCTGAGTTTCCTCTCTTTTAAAAAAGTAACATCAAAGCAGAAGGTTTTGTACCACATGAAGCTTGCAGACATCAAAGGCTAGCTCATAAAATTAACCCCCCTGCTCTGCGGTGGAAAGGGTCATAACGCTCCAGCTCTTGGTTTTCTTGATAACAGCTGTATTTTAGAGGGTTAGTAGAAGGATGGGATTTTAATAACACTTCAGCAATACCAGAGGTTGTGTGTCCCTCACCCCTCTCTCTGAGACATCAACCACTGTGCAAAAAGGAGAAGGTCTGTGGAAGAAAGGGGCTGTCTGTTCCTGAAGAGACTGCCTGGGGAGGGGCTGGGAACCTGCCTCAGTTCTGGGCCTTGCGTTTCACTGTGCACGTGCCAGAGTTCCAGGGATAAAGCGCTTTATTGGGTCAAGGTCCAACATTTGGAGCAAAAACCATGGAGAAAGGTAAGTGTCAAACCCAGTCCTCTCCCCTCCTTGGGGATCCATGCTCTAGAAATGGCCGTGTTCTCCTGGACTCTCCTCTTCCCAGGGAAGTCCATCAGTGGGGAGAACTTCCCTGCTCTTCAGACCTGTTCTCCACCCTGTCCTCTCAAAGACCATTTATAGTCAAGAGAAAGAGGAGCCGTGTTTGGTTGCAGTGATGACTTGCAGGGATGGGTTGTTGATGTATTTAGACACTGAATGATTTGCAAGCACACGGCATCGCCAAACATTCCCTAGGACAAATGTTTTTATAAGACCTCTTTTATGATTACAGTGAGAAGCAACCATAAAAGAAGGGAGAATTTTGTAGATCATCACCCCTGCTGCCCCAAAGGCAGGTTGCCAGAGCTCTTTTGGTGGTTTTGCCTCTCATGACTTACTGGGGGTTTGTCACGTTGCAGGAGCGATGAGCAGAGCACATGCTCATGGCTGACCCTCTGCCTGGCCCGCAAGTACAAGGGTTCAGTTCCTGGTGTCACTGGGCAGGGAGCAGAGCTGGAGGGCAGCGTGGCATCCGTGGCAGAGCTGGGCAGGGAGGTCCTGCCTGGCACTGCTGACTCAGGTGCCGTGCAGGAGCACTGGGATGTCAGGTGTCCTGTGACTGCACTGTGCAGAACTGGTCAGAGGGATGCTGGGTGCAAGGATCAGCACAGTCCCGGGGGCTTCCCCCTGGGCACTTGTGCTCTGGTCCCCAAGCATCTTTCTCCTGTTTGTCTTGTCTTGTTTGAGAGAAGATTGAATTATACTTCCTTGCAGTCCCTCAGGAGCTTGAACATGAGGGGCTGCACCAGGCAGGCTTTGCTGCTCAGTGGTGGCGATCTGTGCATCTTCCCTCTCTTTTAAGATGAAATCTCACCGATGTGTAAACTACCGCAACGCAAGGGCAGTGCAAACGCACACCCTCCTTTATCCCACAGCCTTTATGTTCCTGTTTAACTGCGTGGGTATAATTATGCCATCATCGCTGGTCAGACTTTCTGGTGTAAACGTGCTCCAAGAATCCCAGAGCGAGGGGGATGGAGCCAAAGAGTGAAGCTGGAGTCAGGGAGAGGGAAGGCAGCTGCTGCTAAATTTAAGACTGTTCCTATGACACCTGGAGGCTGCTGTGCTGGTGTCAGTCCTGGAGCGGAGCAGGTAAACACTGAGCTGCGGCTCGTTCTTGTAACGCTTTATCTTCCTGTTCAGTTTGTGGGATGTTCTGTGGTGCTTCGGGCAGATGCAGACCTGAGAGAGAGGCTGCACTGAGATGTTTCCTAGCTGGGGGCAGGATGCGCTGGAAAATTTTTTGGAAGGCTCAAGTCTGACAAGTACCGGGAGGCTTTTCCAGGGGGTTTGGCTGTTTGGAGAAGCAGCCGGTGATCTGGTTGCATCCCTAGAGTCATGTGAAATTGTCTGACCTTTCTTTCCATGTGTCTGTACGAGTCTCTTTGTTAAGCTCTAGGGCCCTTCTTTTCTTTAGCTCCTCTTCTGTGGCTCAGGTGGGCTGGTTGTGCCGATGCTGCGTGAGCCAGGGGAGATGGAGAAAACACTCTCGCGAACGTAGAGCACCGCAGAGCCAGAGCCAAGACTCTGGTGAGTTTTGCAGCGCAGAGCCCTGACACGCTGCTCCTCGCTGGGACTTTGGTGTGAGCGTGAGAGGCAGGGAAATAAACGGGTAGATGGAAAATCTCTGCAAAGTAACTGCACAGAGGTGGTGGGGGGAGGCGTCAGCATTTTCTGGCTTGTGCTGCCTCTGCTGCATTCATTGCCTCAGAGGGAAATTAGCAGTTTCTTCCTTAAATATTAGCAGCTGCCAGGTAATGAATTCCCTCTCTCTGTTTTATAATGGCACTAAAATTGGGATTTGCCTTGGTTTTCTCTGTAATTATCCAATGAGAGTGTGTGAGTGAGAGGGAGGAATGGCAGAGCGGGGCCTTGCAGGCTCTGCTGCAGGCAAGGGTCGTGCCCGGGGGACCGAACCCAGACACGACCCTTCCCCAGCAGCTCGGCTGAGTGGGGCTGGGGCTGCACAAGCAGTTACCTGAGGCTTGTGGGTTTACGATCCCTCAGTAAGTTACTTTTTCCCATGCAGAGGGGTGGGCTTGGGAGGCACGAAGTTGGAGTAAAAGCCAGAATTACCTGCCAGGCTCCCCAGCATTCCCTGGAGGAGAAGCTGGTCCTGGTGAGGTGTGGTTGGGAGAGCATGTAGGGAGGCAGCAGCATCCCTGGCAGGGAGAGGTGAGGCAAGAGCTGTGCTGATCCCCCAGAATGCTGGGGTCGAATGTTGTGCCTGCTCTTTCTGGGCAACCCCCTCCTCGCTGGGGGTGACACCTGCATTTTGGGCAACTCTGTGACTTGAGGTTTGGGTTTGTGTGAGGCCAGCTGCCTTCAAGGAGCTGTGCGTGGTTCTCTGAGCTCTGCACAACAGTCCGTGTTGTGCCAGCCCAAGGCTTTTCCTTTGCATCCTCTGCCTTGCTTGTCTGGGTGGCCAGAGGAAGCTGCCTTAAAACCAGCCCTGTAGAGTCCGAAATGGGAGTCCAGAGACTCTGCCTGAGGTGCTTTGGGTGGCAGCTGGCTGCCTGGCTTGATTTGACACACAGCTTTGGTCCCAGGATGTCTCTGCTCAGAGATGCTGCTGCTTTCATTTTGGAAAAATGACTGCTCTGCTACGGAGCCCCTGAAGGTGCTGTGAATGGTTTTGACATGTCTTAATTTAAGCCAGAAAAAGGCCAGACTGATCTCTGTGAGTCACCTGTGAGTATTTGACCCTTTTGGGTGCTGAAGCAGGAGAAATGACCCCTACAAGGTGCGCTGAGTAGCACAGGACGAGCGTTAACTTTCCTCCCCACCTTGTCCTGCCTGGGACGTGGAGAACAGAAGCCAAGCAGAAAAGAGAAGCCGTCACCACTTGCGAGGCAGGCAACTCCACACGTGCTGCGGGACGGGACTGGTGCTGGCAGGGCAGATGGTGTCTGTATGGGCTGCAGCATGACCAGTATCCTTTATCTGGGGCGGCGGAGGGCTGCTTGCTCAGGGCTTGTCCCAGAGCTGCCCTTGCAGTGTCCTGCCCACATCTTGCTCTGGACAGAAGCAGGGCAGAGGTATCGCTGCCTCTGTGCCTTGGTATCAGCCCCTGGGCCTTTGTCCTTGGTGAGATACCTCAGTGCTTAAGGTCCCAGAGATAAAGCTGAATTTCTTATCTTCCTGTCTTTGGGACGGTCTTGTTCCTGGTATATCCCCTTCCTGCTTCTTCCCACCAAGCCTGTCCCTTGTTTCTCCTCCTCCCAGGCTGAGGTCAGGCTGTGAATCGAAGCTGTGCTGTGGAAAGAGGATGGGAGGCAGGATTTAACACAAGCCTGTGCTTGTGCGTCAACCACACGCAGAAAAAAAGGAATGTAGTGGCTGCCCTGCGTGCAGGATGGTTGTCCAAGCCCTCAGCCCTGTAGAAGTTACACCAAGGACCCCCAAGGTCTAGATGCTTCTCAGATCCCTTGGGCTGAGCATCAGGAATGTGGGAAAGCACATCTGAGACCCCGTATTCCGTCTATAACTGGCCAAGTGTGGAGGCTGAGTTTGGAGCTAGAAAACTGTAAGAGAGAACCTCTTACCAGAGGAACCTGCCCTAGAAAGGAGGTAAAAACTGAACTGGTAGTCCAAGGTCCCCCAGCAGGCTTCTGCTGGAGGTTACGACAGAAGCTCTGCAGACCAGCTGGTCCAGTGGTCCAGGCTGGAGCTGACTAACCAAGCTACCGCAATACATTCTTCTTGCCCTGACACATTGTAACTGAGTTTTCAGTTATTGGCGCTTTGAAGCCGTAATTGAGGTCTGCTTTCCTCCTCGCACAGCCTTTCTCCCGGCAAATCGTCAGCCATTAAGTGGTATGAGACAGTAAAAGAGATGTTAGCGCTCGCCATTTCCTAGAAACTGTCACTTTAAAGAGAACGGTGCTAAAAAGAGGGATGAATTGAAGCCAGACCCAGAGCAATAAAACTCTAAATGTTTGACTTCTCTCAAAATCTGGAACCCTTCACTCATTTCTGGGGTCTGTGCCGTGCCTGGGGCACTTTGTACATTCACAGTTCCGGCTTCTCACAGGTAATAACCCGCACATGCCAGAAAAGCTTTAAAAAGAAAGGGAAAAAAATCATAGTCCAGGTTCTGTTTGGCTGTAAATCAGCATAACTCCACTTAAATCATGGAGCTGTGATGTCACGGGATGACACCGGGGCTGCTGGTGACGGGGATTTTGTTTGGTTTTCTCGCACGACTGTCTCTTGCTGAGGCACAGGCGGGGGCAAGAGGACCCGTGGCTGTGCCCGTGTTTGAGCAGGGTGCCAGCAGCGAGCCGTGTCCGTGCCAGCGCCGGGGGCTGAGCTGGTGGGACCTGGCCAGTAAGGGATGGAGCAGCTCCTGGATCCAGCCGGTCCCTGTGCGTGGACTGAGGCTGGGAAGGGAGCGTAGATAATCTTTTCTGTACCGGTAACTTGTCTTTCTCTTTGTATGAAGTATGTTTAAACGCGTGAGGTTTGGGTTTCACTTAAGGACAGGCCTGTAGCAGTGCAGGAGCCTGTGTAATCAGACTGGTTTTGTCTGTGCCTTATCTGATAGCGGCTGTTACCAGCTGCTGGACGGGGGCTATGGCGCTGGAGGCTCTCCCAGAAATCACAAACCCAGCCTTGGGGCAAGCTTGACTTTTGCCTGTTATTGCCCAGCTTTGGGGAGGTCGGATGGCAGCCTGTGAGCAGCTTGTCCTGTGGGGTCACTTGGACATCCTGCCCAGAGGCCACCCCACTGCGTTTGCCCATCACCAGCGCAGCTCTGTCCCCAGTGTGTGTTTGTGGTCAGGCTGGAGAGCTCACTGACCCAGGCGATGGGCAGTAACCTCCTCTAACCCACTGGTTATGGATCGACAGGATCCCATCCAATGCCCATCCTATCTCCTGGATTTAGGATAGTCTTCTTGGAGGTTTTGGGGTCTCTCTGGGCTGTCCTTGTGTCTGTGCTTGGACTTAGGTGCAGGAAACCGAGTCTCCCTGGGAGCTGGGTGAGGGTCCTCCAAGGCTGCAGGAGGAAGGAGGAGGATGTGAATCCATAAATCAAAGGAGCTTGAAATGAGGAAGGTTCAAGGGCTGTTTCTTGGAGCTCTCAAAAACCTGTCTTGGCACCAGGAAGGCTCCCTCAGCCCCTGTATGAGCAGCTGTCAAGTGGGATGTCAGGGTTAGAAGTTCAGGCAGGCAAATCCCAGCTGGACAGGAGAAGGCCTCCCTGCTTTTGGCAGTCGCTGCTGGCACAACCTGCACCCAGGGTTAATGTGGCAGCAAGGAGCCTCTGCTCACACCTCACCTTCAGCCTGCCTCCACGTTTCCCATTAGCAGTGCTATTTTTGAGCCTCCCAAGGCAATTAACACCAATTAATCTAAGAAAGCCTAAATGATGGTTTTTTCAGAGCCCCCGGCTCCTTTCTGTTCCCCGTGTGGCCCCAGAAGACTGCAGCCTGACCCTGGCAGAGAGCTGAGCCTGGTCAAGGGCTTCGTGCACAGGGACTGCTGGGGAGGCTTCTTGGGAAGATGTGCAATTAGAGAAGGGCCCTGAACAATCCCATGGATCCAGATTTTCCATCCTGGGTCTGTGTCTGCACCACAGAGAGCATTGCAGTTCCCTGCAACCAGAGGAGAGGGGGAACCAGCTTCTGGAGGCTGGTGCAGCCTCCTCTTGAGAGCCAGCAAAGAGTGAGACGCTGCATATGCTTGGGTGCAGGAGGTGCAACTCCTCTGGGACGGGCAGAAAAGTCCACGGGGGAGTTTTTTTGCCTGTATCTAAAACCATTTGCACCCCAGTAATCTCTGGGCACTGTGATGTGGAGCAAATCCACCACCCCATCTTTGCCTTCCCCAAACAAGGCGTAGGTTCATCTTGCCCTTTTAAACAGCATGTACCAGAGCAAGAGCTGCTTTTGGCCGATAGCAGAAAGCTGTTTGCATGTGATTTTTTTTATGCCTTACCTGTTTAATCTCTTCTGAGAAGGGCTGTGTCTGACTGTCGCTGGAATGGTAAACCTGCAGGTACCATCCCCGGGACCCTCCCTGCCCCCAGCATGGCCGGGGTTTCATGTTTTCTGGGGTGCTTTGCATAACAAGGCCTTGATCTTGAGCGTGGCCCTCAGGCATCGCTGGAATATGAGTAAATAATAATTAAGATTTGGGCGTTCGCTGCAGCGAAGGGTGTTTATAAGAAGGCGGGATGTGCGTGATGGGTGCTAAGGTGGATGGGTGTGTGCGGATCCACTGACCGACTTGCCCCATCGCCACCACCCCTGGTAAGGGTTGCTGCGTCTGTTCGGCTGCTTTTTAAAACAGTGCCGTGCCAAGAGCAAGTAGGTGTCTAAATAAAAGTGCGTTTCGAAAAACTAGCACAATTTTGGCAATCCGGAGACAAGCAGGCTTTTTTGCAACGCTAATTTTTTCAAAGCAAATTGCCAGTAGGTTCCAATTTCAGCGGCACCGAGTGCAGTATGTTGTGGGGAGGAGGGTCTATCTGCTGCCGGGGGAGCGTTGGATCATCTCCATCGCTGAAGAGAAGTGTGTCCTTCTCTGGCAGGGAGCTTACGGGCACCTGTCTCCTCCATCACCTCCTACTCCTCGGCAGGGCTGGAAGCAGGGAGGTGGTGGTACGGTCTAGTGGATAGAGGAGGTGACTGGGAGTTGAGCCCTATATATTAACCTTGGCTTCTGTGCTAATTAGTCAGGAATATGGGTTATATCCTTTAAAGCAACGGAGTTATTTCGGTTTAGCAAATTACTGCTGCTCAGCTGAGACTCAACAGCTGAGCGTGGTCCTAGTTCCACCCGCCCCCACCTGCAAAGTCGCTCGCTGCTACTAGTAGTGGCTACAACATGGTGCTTTGTTGCTTGGGTGTGTTATGGCGTGCACGGCCAGACACCGCAGCTCTGTGTGTCGGGGAGCATTGGTGATGCTCCAGGAACTTACTCCTTGCTGGCATCTACCCATAACCTGAATTGTTTCGAGCATCTAGTTCAGGTTCACTCCCAGTTTTGGTGTTTAAGGGATGCTTCAGGTCTTTGATGGGCCAAATTGGCCTCTGGAGTTTCCCATCTTCTTCTGCAGACTGGAGAGGCCGACCTGGAATGGTAACACTTCTAACTTGGCTCCTTAGTCATTTAAGCTGTAGGTGCTAAATCCAGGCTTGTGTGTTCCTATTAAATGGTGACAGGGAAACCCAGCCTGGCATGGTAAAGGCTGTCAAAACCTGTGTGGAAAAGTTGCTACTTTAACTACAAAGTGTTGCTATAGCTCTTTGAGGACTCTTTGAATACGCTGACTTCATACGTTGTCTCCCAAAGAGAAGCCCAGAAGCAGTTTCCATGCTATGAACGCGCTGGTCTCAGTGGAGGGCTGACCCGTGATTGCAGCGTAGGTGACAGCGTAGCTGGGGAAAAAGTGTCACCCCAGAATGAATGAAGGTTGTTGCACAGAGTGGCCAAACCTGAGCGCGGTGGCCCTGGCTTTCAGGCACCGGGTCGGCACGGCGGGTCGCAGAGGTGTCGGTAGCGCGTCGGCCCACGCAGGCACATCACGCTCCGTCGCGGAATAACAGCCCAAATGGTTTTGTCACCCGCTGTTGCTCCAAAGGCGCGGGTTTAAGGCACGTGTGGCAGTCGGGCACGCTCCCAACAGGTCAGCAGCTCCTGTATTAAGGAAGGAGGGAGCGTGGGTGAGTTATTTTGATTTTGTTTGAAACAATAAACCTCAAGTTATTTGAAATCTTAACAACAGAACCAGCTTTTAGCACCGGCGTTTATAGGGATGAGTGGGCGAGTTGTTTAAAGGGAAAGAAAAAAAAGAAATAATCTTTGAAAACAGTCCAAGCGAGGGTGATAATTTGGTGGTGCAAGGGAAGCGCGCTGTGCCCGTCCCGTGGGTGGGCAGCTGTGCACGCTCGGCAGCGGGGCCGGGCTGCCCACGCTGCAGGGCACACTCGCCGAGGGCACACTCAGGCACACACTCACAGCTCCTCGGCGTGGGAGCTGGAGACTTGAAGCTGCAGGTGGTATCTCCACAGATCACGGACGTCTCACTCGCTTTCCTTTACTGCATCCTAACCCCAAACGCAAAAAGGCATTTCCTTTTGCGGTTCCAAGCACTGACCTCCTGCGTGGGGGCTCTGCTCCTGTGTTGTACTTGTCTTCTGCACATCACCCTCAATACCAGCTTCTGATGCCTCTTTTCAGAGCTGTCCCAGCTCTTCAGATAAGGGGCGGATTCTCAGTTCTGGTTCCTTCCTCTCTCCACCGAGGTATCCCCATCACTCAGCCCCAGCAGTGCAGCCGCAGGGAAGCGGTGCCCGCAGCACAGACTTCGGCAGCATCTACGCCCTACCCCTCGCCTTGCCTTGCCCCATCTTCCCCTCCTCACTTGCTGTAGCATTTTAAAAAATTAAATCACAAACTAAATTGAAGTTTAATATGTGAGCTCCCCAGGCAGCAGCTTAGTTTGAGGCCAATTCCCGATTGTCTCTTCCCTTCCATAGCCTGGGGCACCAGAACAAAATAGGTGCGGAGTAATTGCCTTTTGTCTGCTCTGTCCCGGTGCGAGGATTTTTCAGGGTCCTGCGTGAGGGAGAGTTGGCCTCTTCTTCCTGGCACGTGACTGGGGCAGCCCCATGGGACAGATCTTGGCCAGTGTCACTGGTGCTCTGAGGGGGTCTAGCTTAGAATCAGAATCATTTTGGTTGGAAGAGACCTTTAAAATCATGGAGTCCCATGCACTGCCAGGTCACCACTAACCCATGTCCCTCAGCACCACATCTCCATGGCTTCCAAACTCCTCCAGGGATGGGGACTCCACCACTGTCCTGGGCAGCCTGGGACACACAGGTATGGAAAGGCACAGGCAGTCCCTGAAAGCCACCTTTGTCCAGGATAAAGAAATTTCAAGCTTTTGCCCCAGGAACGAAGTGGCAGAGAGCTGTGAGTGCCAACGAGGCTCTGTCCCCGCTTTGCCTCTGCCCTGCCAGGTGGCCTTTGGCAAGCTGCTGCTCTTTCCAGCGACCCCTTTCCCTGTCAGAAATTCACATTTCACATCGACGCTCCACGAACAGGAGGTAAGAACAGCTCCTTGGCTGTTGCGTAGCGTTTCCATCTTTAAAACCTTGTTGCAATTAGAAATTCCCCTCTGTTGAACAGTGGCGCGTTTAAATTAAGAGATGCTTATGGCTGAGTGTCTTTGGCTCTTGCAATAACGCACACCAAAAAAAAAAATCGCATGTCTAATAATACGAGGAGCAGGAGGACTATCAGGAGCTAAAAATGGTCCCACAATATTTTGGTGCTTTAAATCCGAGTGTTCGCGCGGTGTCGGTGTGTGCACGGGGCATTTGCTGTCGTGGTGCGTGTGCCTGTGGAGCTGAGCGTGTTTGCAGCTGTGGTTAAGGAGAATTGATCCCGTTCTATTTTTAAGGTAAAGTGTGTGTGGCGGGTAGGAGGCGAGGAGGTGGAAGGAAAGCTAAATATTCACATAGCCCCGCTGTGTGTTTAAGAGCATCATCTAATAACGCTGGGATCGTGGCGGGGGGGTGAGGGAGAGACGAGCTTCGCTGGAGCCCACCCGCTCGAGCAAGGGCACGGGAGGGACTCGGGAGGAGCGTGGTGAGCACGGGCTGTCGCTTTAAGCTGCATCCCGCACCCAACGGGTCATCGGTGCTGGCGACGTTCTTCACATGGCTGCGCGCTCCACATAAATCTCTGCTCGGCAGCCGGAGCGGAGCTGGGGAGAGCTCACGGAGCTGGGGAGAGCTCACGGAGCTGGGGAGAGCTCTCGCTGCTGGGAGCTGAAGAGCATCAGCAGCAGCCCCCCGTCGCCAGCCTCTGCCCTGCCTGGCGAGGTCCTTCTTGGCCATGGACATGTGAAAGCTGGAGCCTGGGGAAGAGCTGGCTGCTGAGGTCAGTAAGTAAAACTCGGTTTTTTTGTTTGTGTTTCCCTTCCGTCCTCTGAAATGAGAGGCTGCATCGGGAGTCAGAGAAAGGAGGAAGATGCAGAGATACAGAAGAGAGATTTACTTGGGCCGGGGCTTGGGTATTGTCTGCGTGTGCTGGTTTTTTTTAAAGTTTGCAGGTAGCTTTGGTTTGAACTTTTTATTATTAATATTTTTGTAACTTTCTGGGAGATAGCTGCAAGCAGCACGCGGACACGGCGCTGGGGTGCGTGCCGACGTCTGACAGCGGAGCGTGGCGAGTGCGGTTGGTGGTTCCCCGTGCCTGGCCGTGGTTACCGGGGGAGGACGGGGTGTCTGCCGGCCAGCCCTGCCTTTCGGAGGCAGGATTGGCACAGAAAGGGAAGCGCTGTCCTCAGCAGAGAGCAGGCAAGTTTAGCAGCTTTTCTGACTCTGAAGATGATGGTCTCAGCAAGGAGAGGAGGCTCCAGCCGAGGTGTTGGTGGACAGGGACTTGGAGATCCCCCCTCCCAAGCCCAGAGATGATGCTCCAGACATTTCACCTCCCAGTAAAACAGGCTGCAGCTTTTGGCCAGGGATTTGCTTGCACTCCTCTTCTCCAGCCTCTCTGCAAACCTCCCCTGCAGTGCCTCCCACCAGCTGAAGCAATGAGGTGGGGAAGTTAGTTCAGTGCCAGATGGACTTGCGAGGTGAGGGGCTTTGGGACTGCAGCCGTGCCAGTGGTGCTGGCCCCCGGGGCGAGGCGCAGGGGGATGCGGGGATAAAGCAAAGCCATGTGCAGGGGACCGGCAGGCACGGGCAGCCCGGGATAACGTGCTCCTAGCACTGGCAGTCACCACCTCAGCCCCGCTCCTGCCTGGTTGAGGTCGGCTGCTTTGGAAGGAGAGGAGGTAAGCAGTTGTGATGGATCTGGTTTACACGGGGAGACACAGATAAGGCACGGTGCACAGGCGGAGATGTGCTGGAATGAATATCTCCCGGCCCTGGGCAGATAAGCACAATGTTTCCAAGGACTGTCTGCAGTCGAGAGCTTGGCCCTGGGGACTGATTGCTGGGTCCTGTCACGGCTCTGCCACCGCATCACTGCGGGACTTGGTCAAGTCACTTCATCTCCAGGTTGTCTTCTCCCTGGAATAAGGTGAGGAGGAGAAATTGTGGTGGATACATTTAAATGCCAAGGCAGCGCTCTCTGATAGAGTAATGGTGGACACTGCTGCATTATCCCTAAACCTGCCGCTGTCCTCACCTTGCCCCTGCCCTGGCCCACACACCAGAGCCAAACTGCCATCGAGCAGCAGCTCCTGAGCTAGATCTGCTGTGCCAGACCCACCGGGGTCCATCTGCCACTGGGCAGTGGGTCTTGCCCACAGGTAGGGCAGCACCGTCCCTCTCGGAGGGCTGGACAAAGCTGGAGTGAGTGGTCCTTGAGCTTGACGGGTCCTTGCTGCATCAGGGCAGGTCTGCAAGAAGTTGAGCCTGGAGGAGAGGAGGGGAACCAAAGGCAGGTCAGTGTCCTGTGGAGACACCAGCTGCAAGAGGAGAAGCTGATTTGACAGGAATGAGGTATGGCCCTTTGTGTAGCTCAGGAGAACGTCTGCAGGTTGGTTTGGTTGGTGAAGCCCCCTTTGAAGGGGACTTTTCACCAATGCATGGTACAGCGGGTGCTTTTGGCACGTGGCAGCGGCAGGAACCTGGGGGATGTGCCGTGGCTCTGCCAGTGCAGAAATCATCTTCCATGGTCCTTGGGACCTATGGAGACCTGTCCCAGAGCAACCTGGGAGTGTGTTGTCATGGCGGTGATCAGACAGGCTTTTGGTGGGGCTCAGCAGTGGAAGCAGGGAGAGCTGCAGCCCACCCTGGCTGCCGCTCCTTCCTGGAGAGCCCTCCTGGGGCTTCAGGCCCTGCGGGGGCTGTGGGAGGCTGTCAGAGAAGCTGCCGTCACCAGAGCTGTTTGGTTGAGGGTATTTCTAACAGCCAGTGCTGCTGCTGGTGGTGGGTACGGGCTGCTTGGGTGCCGAGGTGAGACTGGGGACAGGGTGCTGCCTGGGAGCAGTGTCATGGAGCAGAAAGCCCAAGCCGTGGTGCTGGTGGCATTGCCCTGGTCCAACCAAGGACTTACTGCTCCTTGCCCAGGACGGGTGTGTGGGGCCGCGCACAAAGACCCCCATCATCTGCCTGCCAAGAGAACCGTGTCCTGCTCCACAGGGCCCTCGGGGACCTCAGGCATGGGAACACTGTGTGAAACTAGCAAGGAAATAACGAACCCGTCCTCTGCCGATCCCGGGATGGGGCTCGGGAATGGGAACGTGCCAGAGAAAGGCTTTTCCTTGCAGAGGCACCGTTGGGCGGCAGCGTCCAAGGGTGGAAACCCTGCGGGGCACTGTCGGGCTGTGGCTTTGGGTGTTGGGAGGTGGAAAGTGTTTTTAGCGCTTGCAATTAGACCTTCGACATTTGTTTAATGTTTTTTCCTGAATCCGAGTGGAAGTGGCCAAGGGGGTTTAGGCACAGGGCTCTGCCCTGACTTTGTTGTGCTTTGTCTGCAATCGCTTCAGCCTCGGCCTCCCCTGCACACCCAGAGCACCAGCGTGAGGTTTCCCCACGAGATGCTGGTCTGCGCCCGCGGGGCAGAGCCAGGCAGCCCAGGACCTTCTCAGCCAGAGACTGTGACAGGTTTTATTTAGCACGAGCGAGAGTTTATAGGGGAGGAAATGATGTGCGTTTGTGCTCTGCAGGGCAGCAGCCTGGGGTAGACAAGGGCTTGGGGCAGCCCCGGCACCAGGTTCCCCCAAGCCCTCCTGAAGAGCCGCGGGTGCCGGCCGAGCGCAGGGGCTGGGCAGCAGGCTCCCCGTCGCTCCCCGCAGCTGCTCTTTGCTGCCTCTCCAACACCTCAGCTGTGTTGGGCACGTCCTGGATCCAACCTGGCAGGTTAAGCAGCCTGCCCACCCACCAGCGTGTGCAAGCCCGGAGGCCTGTTTCAGGTGAGCGAGTCCTGCTCCCAGGCTGTCCTTAGCCAGGCTGCTCAGCTCTCTGAGGAGCCGGTGGTGTCCAGGTGGAAATACCACTCACAGAAAATGGGAACAAAGCTCTGACCCCCTCATATGGGACCACCACCAAGGCTGGTGGCTCTTTGTGTCCTGCCTGAGGTCAGGGGGCAGGAGCAGAGGCTCTGCTCTTGTCCTTGTCTCCATGCCCATGCGGGGGGTGAGCATGTTTGTAGCCAAAGCTGCCCTGGGCGTGATCTCTGCAGTGCCAGGAAAAGCCTCGGGTCCCTCTGCCCAGTGCAAATGGGGTTGATTTGCCTCTTTGCCCGTGATGGAGACTGGCTGACTGAAGGAAAATAAGTTGGCAGAACTTGGGCGGTTGTGGTGCTAGAGGCGGAGGATGGGGATGAGGCCAGGCAGGGACACCAGCCGTGGGGTGAGAAGTGGTCTTGGGGCTGGAAAGCAAAGCTGCTCCCCAGGAACCATTTAGGGATCTGAGTCTTGGGCCCGTGGTGACGGGCTGTTGTGTGTCTGTGCTGTCACAGGATCGTTGCTCAGCCCCGTTAGGGGATGCCCTGGCTCTTGGGAAGCCTCCTGAGCATCCTGGATGTGCCCGGCCCTGGGCAAGCCCAGCTCGGTAGCAGATGGCGGGCCCCGGGGTGCGATTGCGCATCCATCTGCCCTCACAGCTCCTTCCTCGGGGCTAGGAGCAGGCTGGGAGCGGAGGGAGCCAAGCGCTCTGCGCCGTGTCATATTTGGGCATTTTAATTAGAGACGCGCGGGCCTGGGGCGAGGTTTGGCCGGGGCAGCGCTGGAGGGAGCCTGGCGTCAGCGGCTGCTGCCATGAGCCCTGCGGCACCCTACACGTGAGCCCTAACGCGGGCACAGGCCTCCTGCCCCGCCGGTGCCACTGTGCCGGGAGGTGCCCGGGCGTGCAGCCAGCCCCGTCCCGCGCTCCGCGTGCACCGGCTGCTCCTCTTACTGCCGCAGAGCATCCTTTCCTCTCCCGTTCTGAGCAGAGATCCTGAGACACAGACCAGGTTCCCTGCGGGAAGCCCCAAGCTGGGGGCTCTGACCAACGCGTTGCCCGGCTGCTCCCTGCAAGGCAAAACTTCTCCCGTGGACCCATGGCTGCTCTGATTTATTCTGTGTGGTTGCGGGGAAGCTGGAGGGAGGCTTGGTGTGAATGAGCCGGTTTCCTCCTCTAGCCTGAAATGTGGGTCACGCAAACCAACACAGCAGAGCTGTGATAGATGTAGTTCATCCTCGGCTCAAGCCCAAGCAAGCTTTGACTTCCAAGGTGCAACTGTTGATGGTTCAGAGGGTCCATCAGAGCCGCTGTTTCATCGGCGGATCGGCACATGGAAAGAGGTGAGAGGGGTTTTTCCCCTCCCTGATCAGCTCCCACATTGCTAATGTTCCTCTCTGGCCCGCTGCTAATTTTGACGCTGCCCTAAATAGAAGCTGAGTGTATCTCATCTGCTTCGCTTAGCATACAGGAAAATTGTTTTCCTTCATTTACTGAATCCAACTTGCAGCTTTAACCCTGTCAGCGCAAGTCTCTCTCCATTGCAGACCTTCCTTGAAGGGCTTCGCGTGCCTCTGTGCTGGTGAAGAGCACGGTGGGAATGGCACCAAACTCGGGAGGAGAGGGAGGGCTCCTGGGCCGCCCAGGATGGGCACCAGCAGAGCTGGGAGAGCGGTTTTGCTTCATGACCAGCCAAGGAGATCCCCGTCTCCGCTGAAAGGTCTGGTGCTCCGGGCCTGTGCTCTCTCCGTCTCTCTGGCGGGATGTACTGCTCCCCAGCAGGGACCCACTGCCCCTTCCCAGGCCATCCATCCCCAGCCCCACACTGGAAAATAGCTCAGCACAGGCAGACCCAGCTGTAGGAGATTTTGCCTTGTTTCTGTTGTGGTATTTTATCCAGCATCTGGTGGGATCAGCTCAGGAACTCTTGCTGGGCCTGGCAGATGCTCTTCTTATCACTGTCTACTTTTATATCCCGTTCTGGGTGGCTCCTCCTGCTGTTCTTACTACCCTGGCCGCTCAGAGCAGGGCTCTGAGATCCCTCTCCCAGCACAGAGAACCTGGCCCCTCTCCGCGCTGGAAGTGGACATGACCTGGTGCTTTCCAAAGGCTGCCTTGAACACGAGCCCTTCTGCAGCGCGACAGAAATACATCACTGTCTAGTGCAAGGTGCTTATTTGGGGCTCTAGTGCAAGAACCGTTTTCCTGAAAAACTGTAATTTCGTGGCTTTTGCAGCTCGGTGACTGTTAGGAGCAGCAGCGTGCTGAGGACACGGGAGCAGCGCTGGGGGTGCAAGGGGCAGTGGCCTGCAAAGGTTAAATTTAGCTGGTTAGGACGGCTGAGCGCTGGCGTGCCTGAGCTCGGGCTGGGCACACCACAGCCCCTCAGCCAACGCGTCTGCACCGTTCCCCCTCATCCCTCACGCTCCCAACCACGGTCCCTCTCCGAGCCCACCCCTTTGCCAGCCTAGAAGCTCCTCTTCCCCACGGAGCAGTTCCAGGGCGAATGCTGTCCCCTTTCCTCCCCTCTTTCCCTTTCAGCCTCCAGCTCATTCTGAGCGCTCAGGATGATGTGCTCTGCGCAAGGCTCGTCTACTCACTGGCGGGACCCCAGCTCCCGTTTGGGCTGCAGAAATGCCCAGAGCCTCCGGGGCCAGCCACAGCACGAGTGACCTGCTGGAGGGGCTGCAGCTCCCCACAGATGCCCCGTCTCGCAGAGCACAAGTCGCAGAGCAGCTCTTCACCCCACTCCCACCCAGGGCTCCCTGCAGGAGAAGGGACCTTCCTAATGCTCTGCCTGTGGCCTCCCGGGAGGATGGCGTCAGATTGTCCACAGCAAGAGGTGGCAAGAGAAAAAGGGAGAGGTTATTTCAGAGCCAGGGGGACAGAGGGACAGTGACCCCCAGCAGGCTCCAGGCAGTGGGGCTTGGCAAGCGGTGGGCACAGCTGGGAGCCAGCCTCTGAACAGACCAGGAGAGGACACGACGTGTTGCCAAGGCCACGCCAGACGGAGCAATTGGACACGGGGAGTTGTTTGGGGCATTCTGACCCTCTTCTGTATTCCACTGTCTTTCCAGAAAATCAACCGGACCCCTTCGGATGAGGAATGCTTCTTTGACCTGTTGAGCAAGTTCCAGAGCAACCGGATGGATGATCAGCGCTGCCCGTTGGAAGAATGCCCATCGGAGGCTGCGGAGGCAGCTGCCACACCGGTCCCTGCCCTGGAAGAACGGATCTGTAAGCACCGACGCGGTTTGGAGTCAGTTATTACGGGAGCGATGCTGCTCCCGTGGTTTCACTGTGGATCTGGTGCTGTTCCCCGCCAGGCCTCAGCTCTCTGAGCTTAGCAGTTCTTTGGCAATTTCTCTCGTTATTTAGGGAAGAAAGAAACATTCTTATGTTAATGGTTGCTGAGGGAAAGGCTGGAGAATATGAACTAAGGCTTGGAGAGTAAACCAAGAGAAATGTGAGATAGACTTGGGGTTTTTTAAGTACAGATCTTTTAAAGGTCCAGCCTTCTGAACAGCGAGGTTGGCACAAAGACTTCTGCCTTTGCCAGCATCGCCAGGAGGGAGGTGCTGATGGTCGTTACTGAGGGAGCTTTTTAAGAGCCTGGAGAGCTGGGGCAGGCGTTCACAGGCAGGTTAAAGTCTTGGCAGTTTTTCTCGTAGCGTTGCCATGGAGGAAAAACAACTGGATTTTGTACAGTTCTTGGATGTGGAGGTGATAGGTGCCAAGGCCAGAGGGATGGATAAACAAGGGGAAGCTGCGGCAGGCAGACAGCTAGCTCAGCTGTAGGAAGAGCAGGGATAGATGGAGGGAGCTGTCTGACAAATGGATGGGACAGGAAAAGCAAGGCCGGGCTGTTTGCACTTTGGTTTCATGCCTGTTTTACGATACCGTGTTGGCGGCCTTTGTTTAAACCAAGCTGGAGAGAAGCGCTAAAATGCCCGGGCAAGACTCGCACACTTCAGCACCATCAGAGAGCTCCAGCCACTTCCTTTGAAGTATGTTTGTTGGTTTCCAAATGAACGTGGAGTACAAACAGGAGAGGAGGAGACCCCTGACATCCCTCCGAGCGCGGCAAGAGCCGCAGCACGAGAGTGGGCCGAGAAGCAGGTGCCAGGAGCAGGGGCTGAGGCGGCAGCGAGAGCCGGGCAGGCTGCGGCAGGACGGCAGGTTGGCTGCAAGGTGCACAGGGGTTCTTCTTCTAAAAATAGGGTGAAAACGAGCATTGCTTTTCCAAGATACACATTTCTGATACTCAAAAAGCGTTTGGCTGTAACAGCTCTGTAATTTAGGAGGCCGAGTTTAAAATATGAAGCTTTATAAAGAAGGTACAAGTAAGGCACACGTTCTGGCCAGCTCTCGTTTGGTCTCTGAGCCTCTCGGACGTGTTATTTTCAAGGTTTCTCTGTGCGCCGAAGGGGAAGGAACTCATCTTTGCGTCAGCACTGTTGATTTTTATGCGTTTCTGCAACTCCATGAGCTGGGGCTCTAAAAAGAGCACGTCGCGTCGGGAGGCTGGAGGCACCCTCTGCTCGCGGGGACGGTAACACCAGTCTGCGGTTGGGTTTCTTAGTTTTCGTTTGCTTGTCCCCAGCCCGAGCTCAGTGCCTGTTGTGCCTGTTGTTTTCGGGGGGCTTTTGCTGCCTGGCGCCAACGGGCTCTTGCCATGGAGTGCTGCCCGAGCGGCATTCCCAGGAGTGGGGGCTGACCCGCTCGCTTTGCCGAGCTCCTGGCATTGCTCTTGTGCTGTGTTTTAAAGTCCTCCCTTTGTCCCGTTGTTGCTCTGCCCCACGCGAGCCCCTCAGCGGTGCCAAGGCAGTGCCAGCCAGAGCAGGGGTGCCAAGGACTGGGGGCACTGACTGTGCTCTGGGAGTCTGACAGTTCAGCCAGAGCTCCACTGCCATGGCAGGAGAGCACCAGGCATGTTGGGTGTAAGCATGGGATACTCTCAAGGGCTTGTAGGGTCAGGAATAGGACGCTCTCCACTCCGCTCTGCGCCATGAGAAGAACCAGACCCCACGAGTGTTTTCCTCACGTGTGCGGTGACGCAGGTCCTGCAGCTCGTGACAGCCAGAGCGTCTGCAGGGCTCACTCACCTTGGCAGCGCCTTTGAGTGAGCTTGGCCCAAAAAAGAGCCCCCCCGGGCTCTGGGGGGGCCTGGGAAGGATGTCACCAGGTGAGCTGCTGAGCCAGGCCTGGGCTTTGCTAATTACCTGCCTGTAATTATACCCAGGAGCATGTGGGGTGCCCATTATTGAGCCACACCAGTGCTTGGGAACTCCGTGCTCACCTGTAACTGCTGGTGCCCTGAGCAAGGGGCAGGTTGGCCCTTGTGCAGCGGTGGCTGAAGGTGGAAACCTGACTGGAAGCTCCCTGCACATGTGCTGGAAACGACCGTGATCACTCACCAGCAGCAGTTAATGCCAGGGCACTGGATCTTCTGGGCTGAGGTGGCATCTTTGGTGTCCTCTAGGAGCTGGCCGAAGCACAGCCAAGAGCAGGGCGGTCCAGCAGTGGGAGATGTGGGTGTGAGGTTCTGCTCTTCACCCTGTCAAGGCACCTGCTTTTCCCACTTTGGGAAAAATCTGGGGCTGTTCAGCCTGGAGAAGGCTGAAATGGGACCCTGTGACACTACTTGCTTTGACAGTAGGTTTTTGCTCACTTGTGTTGTCCACACTGGGATTGTTCCTGCTCCCCTGGGCAGCATCCTGATGGTCACAGGAGGCCTGGCAGTGGAGCGAGCCCCTGGCCCTCAGGGGAGTGCACAAGGCTCAACTGCAGCCCGGCTGGTTGAACAGAGATTTGGTGATGGGGATTTGGGCTTTCTGCAGGGCCGAGCAGTGACCGTGGTGTGTGCTCCCCTCCCGCTCGCAGCACAGTCCTCCCTCATGGCGTCTCCGCAGACAGAGGAGTTCTTCGACCTCATCGCCAGCTCCCAGAGCCGACGGCTGGATGACCAGCGCGCCAACGTGGGCAACCTGCCAGGCCTCCGGATAACACACAACAACCTGGGGCACCTGCGTGTGGAGGGAGATGCCCAGGAGCCCGGGGACGAGTTCTTCAACATGCTCATGAAGTGCCAGGTACCGGCGCGGGACTGGGTGGGCTGCTGAGCTGGAGGGAAGGGTCACTGGTAGAAACCTGCACACAACACCATCCTCTGACCTCACCTGCCCTGCTGGGAGGAGCTGTGGCCAGCAGCTGCCCACCCACAGCTCCGGGCAGGTCCTGGTCTTTGCCTCCAGGTCCTTTTTACCCTGTAGCGAGGGCTGCGCTTTGTCACCGCTCTACAAGTGGTGGTTGAAGAACCCACCTTCCCTGTGGCGCCTGCAGCCCTGGGCTGGCTCGCTGCTCTTCCCCTGTGCTGGAGCCCGCAGCTGGGTGCAGCTCTGCTGGTCCTGCTGCTCTCCCTGCCCCTTCCTTCCACAACAGGACCATTTTACCAGTACTCAGTCCTCAAGCCTGTCCTCCTCCCCGTGCAGTCCTCCAGGATAGATGACCAGCGCTGCGCACCACCAGACTCCATCCCCCGCGGCCCCACCATGCCGGATGAAGACTTTTTCAGCCTCATCCAGCGTGTCCAGGCCAAGCGCATGGACGAGCAGCGGGTAGATTTGGCCTCAGCCCAGGAGGAGGCAGCAGAGGAGCAGCAGAGGCCTGGTTCCAGCTAAGAACTGGGGTTTGGCTTTGGGGGGGGGTTGTTTTGATCTAATTTTGTTTTTTAAAAAGCNAAAGCGGCGTAGGTGGTTTCAAACCCAAGTGCTCCAGACTTGTCCCAGGAGCCGCAGCTCCGGGTGCTGCTGCTGGCAGAGGCAGTGCTCCAGGAAGGAGCTGGGGAACAGCTTTTAAACAAGGGGTTTTTTGGGCACATGGCCACTCTGGGCACAGGAGGGAAGAAGACTTTGGCAGCCCCTTAGTTTATCACCTGAAATTCCAGGAACTTGTGCTGTCGGCCAAAGGAGGAGCTCAAAGTGGGTAGTTAACTCCAGCCTTGATGTCTTTTATTTCCACAACACTTTTAATGTAGTGGGAAGGGGAGAGCACCTTTTCCATGTTGAAGTCCTCCTGTCTTGCCTGCAGCACGAGGTGACACAGATTGCTCTGGATCCTTCCCTGGAATGTCTTGCTCAGCTTTGGTCTTTCTACAGGAGGAAATGAGCCCAAGTCAGAGGTTACACCCGTCCTTTAAACCTCATCCCCACCCCAGCTGCAGTCGTGGTCCCACACGCCTTAAAGTTTACTGTTGGTTTGCTGGGTCCTCTGCAGGGAGCCCTGTGACACCCCCTCTGCTTCCGCAGCTGCAGAGCTGCACCAGGACCTGCAGAGCCCAGCAAAGCCTGGGACAAAGCCTGGGACGGAGTGAGGGAGGAGGTCTCTGCCCATGTGTTCAGCACAAGGAAAACACGGGCAGCTCATCGCATCTGGGGCCGCTGAGCCAGAAGCCTCGTGCAGGACTGTCCTGTGTGCGGGTGAGCGTGCCCAGGGCAGACGCCTGCATTCCGCAATGACCCGCCAAGTTCTTCTGGCCGCGGCTCGTGAGAACAGCGTGCGGAACCATCCCCTCCTGCCTTCTGTGACCAACAGCAGCTGGGGTAAGAGCCCTTCCCTCCCCTTGGTGCTCACCAAACCAGTGCTGAGCTTCTCTTGGCCCCAGCAGAGCTGCTCTCAGCCAGGCCGCTCTGGTTTTGCCCAATCTGCCTCCAAGAAGTGGAGCCTCACAAGAGCTGCAGACTGGGGTGCTGGCTGGGAAGTCAGCGTCACCCCACACAAGCCCAAGAGTCTATGTTCCCTTTCATTCCCTCTCCTTTTGGAACCGTTGGAGGAGCAAGCCTAGGGAGGAGGGGAGCAGGAATCTAACTCCAGGAGATGGAGTATTTTTACTTTATTTGACCAGATCAGCTATTATGGACTTCAGAAACTCCAGTCATGACTTCTGCCAAAGCAGATACGTTCCTGCAGAGAACAAATCAGCACTTTCTATTTGAAATGCATTTGATGGAAACATTTCCAACCAGCAGTTAAGATTTTTTTAGACCAGTGATGCTGCTCATCAGGCGTTTAAGCTGCCTGCACTGACCACGTGGAGGGGGTGGCTGCATCTCACCAGCTACCAGGGAGCACTCACCTGCAACACTGCTGCGGGGATGGCTTGGCCAAGGCTCGGCCTCTGTCCTGGGACTGCTCAGAGCTCTGGAGGAGGGACAGGAGCTGCCCAGCCACCTACACACCAACCCGGCTTGCATCTGTGAAGAGGAAGAAGACATTGAAGATGAAGATGACTTGACCTGTGCAGCTCTCAGCCAGGTGGTGAACTGGAATCTGACCGTTAAGCTTTCAGAGGTGTTAATTATTTGCCATATACTTGAATGTACGAGCTTATTTATTTTTTACATGTGCATTTGCTAATGTCATTTTAATGGGGAATTTCCAACCCACAGGTACTTTTTTTTTTTTCTAAAAGATAATCTGCCAAATGAATTAATATATTAGAAGTAAATACAGCTCAAGGGGAAGAGGGGTTGTGCTTAATAAATATTTGTGTCTAAGCTTCAGTGACAATTCATTTCCATTCATTCTTGGCCAACCTGGGGGCTTTGCCAACAGCAGAGCTAACGCTGAACGGTGGAAGGGGGCTGGGTGGGGGTCTCCTGAGGCAGACATCACCACGTGTATGTGTGAAGGAAAGGGTGGGTGCACCCACCTACACACACCCGTGCACAGGGGTCTCGTGGCAGCAGCTGCCATCACACAGCATTAATCTGACAGCAGGGCCGGGGAGGGAGGCACAAAGCCCTCAGCATTCCCTGCCCGGAGGTTACCAGGACACCAGGGCAGACAAACAGCCCTGCAGCATCCGAGAAAAGCGCAGCTTTCCTCTGCCTGAGCCCTCTGTTAGGGGCTGGTTCCTTTCAGACCCAGCCCAGGGGCTCCAGCTCATCCCTGTCCTGGTGCTGTCTCGGTGTTCCCCAAAAGCTGTGTCTTGTTTTCCCTGCCAGCGGAAAAGGGCAGCGAGTGCTGCGCAAAGCCCTGGCATCAGCCCTCAGGGAGGATACTCACAAAGCAGCCAGCAGCAGCGGTGGCTTATTCCAGTGCAGCGGGTGTGAGCAGACCTTTAGGACTTCATAAAAGTCCTCTCCTTCTGAAAGCAGCAGATTTCTGGATCCTGAGCCCTGTGAGGATAAAGCAAAGCTACAGCTGGCTAAGTTATGCTGGCCATGGCCAGGCCTGATAAAAGATTAATGAAGAGCCACCAGCTCATTTACATCAGGCATTCTCACACCGCTTGGTGCCTGGGCACTAGAAGTCTCCATGTGCAACGTGGGGACAGAACCAGCTCCCAGGTACACATGGATAGTGGCTTAGCCTCCCAGTAAGCGGTGAAATCCCTGGAAGCAAGCGCTGGGGTCTCACCCACTGCCTCCTTCTGTCCTTAGCTGGGGACAGGCGCACACCCTCTCCAGGAAATGTCCCCCTCAGAGTCCCCTGGGAGCAGGAGGCAGTGACACTCCGGAGGAGTGACTCTGCTGTACCCTGCAGCAGTGGAGACGCTGGGGTGCCCGTGTCCAGCACCAGCCCTCCTCTTGCCACACTGCCCAGGCCCCCAGGGCTCGGTCCCGCGTAGGGAAGCGCGCTCTCCCACGCAGATATCCTCGGGATAGACGCGGGATTGCCAGGTCTAACAGGGACCAACTCACTGTTTGGCTTTAGCCTGAGGAGCGCTGCTGCTGCGGCTGTAAAGGGAGAGTTACTGAGCGCAGGGGGTGGAGAGCCCCAGAAAACCAGCAGAAATACACAATAATCATCTCCCTCAGCCAGCTGTACACGTGCGCTTATGAGCCAGGGCTGATGTCATGCCCCTGGGGATTTCTGTATTGCTCATCTGCCAAGTGGCGTCAGGGCTGAGGCTTCGCACTCAGCTCAGCCCTCCCCAGAGCCTCGAGCTGTTACAGCTCCAGCCATCACCGACCTTCACCTGGCTGGAAAGGCTCTTGGCCCACAGGAAGGGAGCCACTAGCCCACAGCTCCCAGGCGCTGAACGTCAGGCTGGAGCTGGACAGCTTTTGGTGGCTCTCCAGAGCAAGTCCCTGGGACCCCATGAGGCCAGGACACAGCCATGGGCTAAGTTAATTCCTGCATGGCTTTGCAGTGAGGCAGGGCCAGCCCGGCGCAGGCACAAGCACGCAGGGTTTTGAGCAGAGGGCTCACTTACCAACCCTGTGCCTCTGCCTACACTACAGTAGGACCTGGAGGCCCAGAACCCACCTACGTTAGACCCTCTGCAAGCAGTACAAAAGCGCAGCATTTCATTTCACAGCCCTCAATGCCTCTCCTCACGGCCTGCACCCACGCCAGAGGAAAAACACCATACCTGCTCCTCAGTTGCCACTTCAGTGAGGCTGACAAATCTCCTGGTGAGGCTTCCACGTGGCTCCTTGGTCCAGCTATGCCCTCCACAGCACAGTCGAGCATGACAGGGTCTAGAGATGCCATCCTGGCATCAGGCGGGAGGCACAGTCCCATGCAGCGCACACAACACTGGCAGCAAAAAGCAGCAGGATGTTCTGTCAGGTAGCCACAGAAAATGAGCTGCTGCAGCCCAGCCTCCCTCTCGGACCTGGGCAAAGCCCTTCCCTCAGCAGGTCCCGTCACCACCTCACTCCCCAGCCCCACAGGGCCCCCTTCTCACCCACCCTCGCCAACACCACAGTGTGGGCCAGAACACCAGCAACCCCTGCAGCCAACAAAAGCAACCCATCAGCATCTGACACTGGCTGGATTAACTCTGGCATTTGGCCGCACTGCAAAAGGAAGATTTGCTCAAAGAGGCAGAAAACAAGAGGCAAAGTATTTGCCATGTTGCAGAAAAGCCCTCGTGGGACAGGATTCAGGAACAAGCTCCATCCCTTGAGAGCCACAGTGAAAGGTTGCAAGGAATGTGCGAACAACAGCTTCGTGTTTGCCGCCCATCCCGTGAATGCTGCTTGTGCCCCCATGAACTCATCACCTCTGCGCCACCAAGACTCACCCTGGTCAGCTGCACCATCCGTCGCTCTCCTCTGTTCCCATCATGATGCTTTTTCCCATCCTGACACACCTCCAGTTCAGAAGGAAGGCTGCATCTCTTCTCTCTGGCTAAAGCAAGGTCTGCTGGGCAGCTCCTAGACAAGGCGTGCTTGCCTCTGTTCTCTTTCAAGAACAGACACATGTCCCCGCGACACAACATTTTTCAGAAAAACCCCCTTCAAAAGGGAGCACAAAATTTCTTTTTCACCTGCCATCTATCAGCAGCAAAACCTTCTGTATTGTATGCAAAGTCCCTCACATAACCACAACCTTCTCCCAGCTGAAAGCCTGTTTTCTCATGAGAAGCGCCAATTCCCTGCATTTTTGCACACTCTAGCTTCAGTGCTCGGTGTTCCTGGGGACTGCAGCCCTGACCTGCACCTCCTGCAGACCCTTCTGACCGCAGCGAGCTCTGTGCCCACGCCAGAACCTCACCCTGAAGATCTGCCCACTCCCTTGTTCATAGAAACATTTTGGCTGGAAGAGCCCTTCAAGATCATCGAGTCCAACCATCAACCCAGCACTGTCAGGTCCTGTCCTTGATTTTAGACCTGCTCTGAACCTTCAGAGCAGCAGCAAGAAGCCACCTTCCACCCTGAGATCTGGGTGCTGCAGAGCCAGGCACTGTCCTGCCTCCAGCACAACAACTGCCAGAGGACACCGAGTGAGGAGACAATAAAATCAACCAACAGCCAACACAGACAGACTCTTCCTACAGCTTTTCATAGAATATTTTGGCTGGGAAGGGGCCTTTCAAGGCTGTCTAGTCCAATCCCCCTGCAGCGAGCAGGGACATCTGCAACTAAAGCAGGTTTTACTGTAGCACAGCAAAACCAAGCACCACCTTTCTGTAGCTGGGACGAGGTAACAGGCAAAGAAGGAAAACAGTATAAAAAATTAAAAAAAATCAGGTTGTAAATTAACTGTTTCCAAGACAACACAGATCCTAGGACAGCTGCTCTGTCCCCACCCCGGCAAAAGCATTAGAGCAATGGAAGCAGAATGCTGATTTTCAGGGAAAAGGTAATAAAAAAAGCACTTTTCCGGCAGAGTGCTGAGACGTGCCAGTGCCTCGCAACAGGGCGAGCACACCGCAGCGTTCCGAGGTGCAAGACGCCTGTTCCTTAATTAACAGATGGCTCACTCCAGCACCTCGCTGTGTTTCACTAGAACACACACAGGCCAGCTGAGCTCCTGCCCCTCAACACTGTTTAATCACCGCGAACTACGTACCAACAGGAAAACACGACACCCCCCTGCTGCTCTGATCCGCGCTTAGGACACAAAATCACTATGAAAGCTTCAGGCGAATGAAGCAACCTCAGTAATATTTATTTATAAATGCAGTGCCCTCACAGGATGCGTGGCCGGTTAAAGACCATGAGCCTTGGACACGTTTGGCTGAAAGAACCGTGTTTGTTCAGCCCAGAGGCACAAAGGCTAAGAGGGATTTCACTGCTTTCTACAGGTAGCTGAGGAGAGGGCGCTGAGAACAGAGACGAGGTTTTTTCTGCTATGGGATGGGTCAAGCACCAGAACACAGCTCCAAAGAGGTTGCTGGACCTCCATCCTCAGAGGTACGCAAGACAAGACCCTGAGCATCGTCCTCTGAGCAACAGGGTTGGACTATGAGCCTCTAGAGGTCTCTTTTCTCCTGAATTATTCCTTGACTGCAAGTTTAAAACCGTAACAAAGCAGATACCTCGCTTCAGGATCATGGACCTTGACAGAAGCCAGACTTTGATGCAGGCAGAGGACATAAGCCCTACCAGAGTGCGATATGATCACCCCACTGCCTGATTCATCACTACCTGAGTGTTACATGCTGGTAAACACCTACATTTGCAATGTAAATTATTATTTTTCCTCCTAACCGATCTTAGCGTGCAGCAGTAACGTTAATAAGCCCCTCAATATCTGTCAAGTAACTCAAAGACAACTTTCTAGGTGCTCTACTTATCTCCAACATGCTTCCCAAATATTAACTTTGCCTTCACGCCCATCCTCCCCCTCACCACCAAGGAAGTTGCATAACCCCACGGAGCAGGACTGCCGAGCACAGGGACTGATGCTCCCACGGGGTGACTCGCGCTGTAACCCACAAATACAGGAGACTTTCAGCCCCGACACAGAAGCGAAGCTCTGGAAGATACCAAGGGGAAGAAAACAAGCAGCAGGTGACTGCAGTAAGAGCTGATGATCTGACCTCCCTTGGCTGTGCAAACCCAGGCGGGGTCGGGTCCGTCTCAGGTGGGGTTAGTAGCCTCATGCTCAGCACCTCCACCAGCCACACAACACCTGGGCCAGGCCAGAAGATATCCCTAAAGCCTCCACCTACAGCTGCACCTCCTTAGGCCAAACAAAGCACATGGACAAAGAATTCCTAGCTCCCTTCTCAGCAGAGAACAGAGCACGGCTCCTGATGCTGCTGGAGCACAGAGACCAGTCTGCAAGTCAGCAAAACAAGTACCAGGAAAAATATCCACAATCCATCTCTAAAAACATTAGCTTGGTCAAAGGCAAAACCATGCAAGACAAAGACACACAACAGAGAAAGACCAACGCCCGAGTTTATTTTAAACACAGACCGTTGAAATGCAGGGATAAAGGTTAAGAGTCTTGGTGTCAGCAGAAGGACACAAATCCCACTAGTCAGGTCTGTCCTTTGCCTCCAGTCTCTGGGGGGGCTTCCCCACTTTCTCCCTCTGTGGGCTGACCTTGAGACACAGTATCTGCCGAGCTTTCCAGAAGCAGTTCCAAGGCTTCCTCACCAGCCACACGTCTCACCTTCTCCCCTTTGGCTGCCAGGATTTCCTCGATATTCCTTAACAGCAATTTGAAAACCAACAGTGACACCACAGCAGAGGCCAGACCTAAGAGCCAAGCGCAGGCTCGTCTCTTGTGCTTTGCTCTCAGGATTAACACCACGCAGTGACTCACATCAGCGTCACCACCATGTTTCTTCAGGAAGCGTTTGGGAAGCAGATAAAAGCACCAAACTTTCTAGGGCTGTTTTCGCCCCTTAGAAACAATAATTTAGCAATTATGGCTAAACAGAAGTTTTTAAAGGTATCTCAGGGAGTTAAAAATCATTGAAATTCAGCAGCACATGGGTCTACACGCTGGAAACGCTTAGCCAGGGAAACCTTGTGGCAATTTGATACAGCTTGAGGGAGAAGAGAAGAACCGCACAGGCAGCAATTCATCTGCTGGCACCAATGGGGGTGCCCGGGTATCACACAGCTGCTGCTGCAGCTCTGCACCCCTTCTCTGGGTCCTTGGTAAGGATGGTCAAACTGCAGATTATAAAGCTCAGGTTGCAGGCTTTAAAAAAACTGGATAAAACAGAATAACAGTATAACTCAGCAAAAAAGTATGAGCCCAGGAGGCCGCGCACCGTCACAACCCAGCTCCCGACCCGAGCGCTGCTCGCACACTCACCTCTTTCCCTCCAGGTCCGAGAACCACCGCAGGTTATCGGCGATGACGTGGTGATTCCCGCAGCCGGGACACTTCACTATCACCACCCCGTTATGGTACGCCAACTTGGAAATCGTTTTTGCTGACCGCGTCTGGCAGACCTACAAAGCAAACAAAATGGATGTTATTGAGCGTGCTAACGGCACCTTCGGGACCTCTTAACACAAAAAACATTTTTTTTATTAGATTAAAACGTTTCCTATCCCTTCCCTCACCTCTAACCATTGCAAGGCGGCCTGACGGCGTCACCATGCCGTGTGACTTTGCACCAAAACCCCGCGGCCCGGATCCCGGCGGAGCCCCCCCGGGGCAGGGCGCTTTGCTCTGGGAAAGGCTGTTTACCCTCTGCCCG
>VZZY01012782.1:178664-209260 GCA_013400335.1 Eurystomus gularis
CGCAGGCGCACGGAAGGGGCGGGCATTGAGGCGGCGGCGGCCATGTTGGGTGAGGGCGGCGGCCATGCCGGGTAAGGGCAACGGCCATGCCGGGTAAGGGCAACCCCCGCCGGTAACCGAGCAGCATCCCCAGCCCTGCGGTCGGCGGGACCGGAGCCGCCTCCCTGCACAGGCCCAGGCTTCGCCACCACCGTGCATCCCTGGTCCATGGGTCCTGCACCAGAAGCCTGCCTGTAATTAAAAAGCAGCTCACTCTAGGCCGTGTTGGGCAGGGAGTGAGCACCGCACCTCCAGCCTCGGGGCTTTGGGCTTGCAAATAATGCTATTTATTTTATATTTAAGCCTGTTTATTTAATATTTAATCTTGCTTTAATCCATACCTCTTGCCATCGCTGCATTTCTAAGAGAGAGATGGACAAGAGGACAGCAGAGCTGGCACATGGACTTTCATCAATGGCTGTTCAGATGGCTTTAAAATCTTAAGTAGTCCCCTGAGAGAAATGCAGAGGACAGGGCACCCCCACAGCAGGCTGCTGTTTCCCTCGCAGCCCGCTCCCGCTCTCAGGAGCCTTCGGTGTCGGTGTTGTCGCTGCCGGTGGTGTTCTCCCAGTCGGCCTCGTGGTGCCGGTCCTTCGGTACCCTTCGCATTGCTCTTTTTCTGGAAACAAGACTAGATGTTTCAGTTGTAAAAGATGTTTTCTTAAAACAAAGGGGCATTGGAATGCTTTGGGAGGTTCAGAGCGTGTCAGTCCACTCAGGGTTTGAAGCTGGGACTGGTAGCAAGCAAAGGGTAAAGAGAGTCGGTCAAAGACATTGTTACATTTCTTAAAATGTGGTGTATTGTTGATGCTCAGTTGAAAAAGCCAAGAAATCCTACCCAAAGTCCTTTCTTTAACAAAACCAGTATTGTCAGCAGGCAGAAGAGTAGTTTACACTGCCATTAGGAACACTTCCGCCTAGAACTAAGGCCCCTGTTCTACAAGGTCTTCGTTGCTCTCGTGCTCCATAAAAGCCGTGCTCAATGAAGACACCAGGCATTTGGAGAATGGGCCTTCACACACGAGCATTTGAAAAGGATGAGGAGTGAAAATCTGCTCCCACTCACAGTCACGGGAGCTTGGTCTTGAATGTCAGCAGTATGTCACACGGACAGGGACTGTCAGACACATTTCACTCACAGGGGAGAAATCCATCAAATGCGTTACACTAGCAGCACTTTGGAGCGCTCTCCGCTCCCTGCTGTGGAACCATCTACATCATCCAGAGCAAATGCAATCAGTACTATCTTGGCTACCTCTGGTACTAGAACAGGAGTCTCAACCTGTTCGGCTGGAAGCACAAGCCTCTGAAGATAAGATCTGTAAGGAGTTTGTAACCCTCCATGAATCAAGCTTGAGGCCAGGGGAGGGACAAAAAGAGGAAACACATACAGTAAACTAATCAAGTTAATCAGTTAAGTCATACTGGTCTGTCTAAATTAGTTCTGCTTACTAAAGTCCCGACCTTCGGTAACGCTCAAAGCAGTCCTTCATCCTCCTCCGCTCCTTTTCTGCCAGTTCCTCATTGGCTGAGCCACACTCCTTGAACTGGAAAAAAATCCACGCAAATATTAAACTGGAAAACATCCATACCCAAAGGTGGAGGCCAGAAAGGAATTAGAAGATGTCTCTAGGCACAGACGGAGAAATAACTACCATAACGTGTTCTGCTGTTCAGAGCTCACCCTTTCTGGAGGGTGAATTTTGCAGAGTGCTCAGACTTTGGAAAAGCAGTAGCTGTTCCCATGCTTCTCAAACCTGGTAAATCCCTCATTAACAAGAACATTACAGATCACAAACCCTAGTCATAATGAAGAAGAGCCCACAAAGATTATCTTACGCTGGGTGACTTTGGAGGCAGACTGCTCTCTCGAGTGTTGAACTGCTGGTTTTGTCCTTCAGGGCCATCTTCTAAGAGAAGGAAAAATCACAGCTTTTAGTCACAGTTGCCATTGCAAAGTAACTTCTCCCTCTGCTGTTCATCAATCAGCAACAATTGTACAGTAACAGCTGCCCAGCACTACCCAGAGCCAGCAGCAGAACTGAAACCAAGCCCTCAAAACATTCAGGATTCAGTCCTGTGACCAATGCTCGGGTCACTTCTCATTTTACTTGCGCCCTGAAGCTTGCTCAGGACGATGGAGTTCCCCATCAGGCTCAGGAAGGGGCAGCAGCTTTCTAGTTTCTGCTTACACAGGGGCAAAACGAACCTTTGCCAATCAGCACCTCTGCATAGCAACAGCATCATTATATTACACTAATAACAATAATAGTTATTAATAAAAAATAATAAAGTTAGAGGTCACCATAAGGAACCAGGTTCATCACTATTTTAACCACTGCTTGTCCCCGATCCCCAACAACCAAGCTGCACATATCAAGGCACTTCAGACCACATCAGACCACATTTTAGCAAAACTCCTTGTGTAGTGACCAGGTGTCGTGATCTGTGGTTTTGAACTGAGCAAGGCAGAATAATAAAAGGCATTTTGGGTCAGTTGTTTAGGTTTTGTGAACAATCTCCCATCTCAAGGAATTAAAAGATCATTTAGACCTTCTAGGAGACAAAACAAAACAGAAAAATTCTTCTCCTGTACTAGTTTCCTTCCTTTCTCAATGTGTTTTGAAAGAGAATTTCAAGTTCTTAGAGGAGCCTGTTAATTCCTTTCCACGCTGCTGAATCATTGCCACTGGGGATGCCACAGAAACAGAACCAGTGACAGCGTTAACTACACGGTTCTGCTTTTGTGAAAACAGCCGCCGGCATAAAAGGGAAGAGGGGAGGGAAAAATCCCTGGAGAAGGCCACATGGTCCAGCCTTACTGGAAGGATGTTTGTTCTGTTCTCAGCACCGCCACAAATGCAGGAGGAGTCTGCAGTAAAAAGGCACCCAGGAGCTGTTCCTCAGTGGCACCAGATGATTTTTCCTGGACAAATTCAGTAGACAATCTCAAAAAAGACTCAAGGTCCTATGATGGTCTAATGATAGATATCACTTTTCCCACATCATTCAGCTATAGGAGAAGACCCTTTCAGAGACCAGGTTGTAAAAAGACAGCCTGTGGAGCTCTTTCTCGCAACAAAGCTTTAGGAGCATTCATGTTTCCCAGCACGTGGGGATATGTTCTCCTTTTTATCGGTGAGAACGCTGGTGGTACGGCAGAATGCCTCCACTTGTGGGGACCTGTTCTGGGAGCTCTTCCAAATTCTACTCTACGTTTTCCCAAGACTGGCCTTACCTTTAGTCGATTGTGTATCTTCATCTAGATCACCATGAAGAGTAAGCTATGGACAGAAACAAAGCAAGAACGTGACAACTGCCCCTTAACCTGTCTCACACAGTAGCTGGGAGCAGATGGAGGAATATTAAGAAACAGATCTGGGTAGAACCGACCTTTCCTCAGTGCATCCTGCTGTCAGCGAAACAGGAGACTGAGCCAGAGGCTGCAGATCTACCCCTGGATTTATCCTCCACAAATAGATCCAGTTCCTTTGGCCTCATTTATACGTTTTGACTCCAGACAATGTGACAATCACTTCGGCATGGAAGTTATGAACTAAGTGAAAACTATTTACTATAGATGTCCCTGGGGTAAGACTTATTTTTGCCTGTTCTCCCACAATAGAGACAATCAGAAGCAACTCAAAATAATTAATTTCCCCTGATTTGCTTAGACTCAACAAATCTTGCAGACTAATGCCAAAACTGTGTCATCTCAGGACACAGGCAGATCCTGTCACTGGTCTGTTTTGCTCTGTCTGTGCTTTTTTATATCACTGAAATGAGCCATGGATTGAAAACTGCTACTACTTGGGGAACTGAGCCTAAGTGAGGAATTTGAAACCACCCCAGAAGAAAGTAAAAGGTAAACAAGGCATCCAACTCACTTCCTGGGAATCTCTGGAGGAGGTATCGTCCAGGTCAGAGGTCTGAAATAAAACCAGTATAAATTAATCATTCCTCATAAGCAAGGAAACGGTAGTAAGGGAATATACAGGAGACTGAAAGCTCCAGAGGACAGAGAAGAGTGGACTTCCTCCTACACTCCTGTCTTACCACTTGGAGAAAATTCACAAGATGGCACATTAATTAAAAGCCCTTGTATGTCTAATCTCATGCCAGAAATTTTCGCACCCTTACACCCTGCTCCCATTTCATCCAAATGGCTCTCACACAGTCTCTAAAGAGAGTTCGCTCTTTGGTGGTTGAGGATCCCCTCATCTCTGGACATGCTCCAACAACAAAAGGCCTTGGTTTGCATCTGTCCAGCTCATACATGCCTGGAACCAAGGTGAGGTAAATAGGAACCACCACGTCTTTCTTTTTTTCTCAGCATTTCCATGGAAATGGACACCCAGGCCTCATACTTGGCTCCCCAACCCATCGCACACGTGACAGCCCCGCAGACATACCGGTGTGGGTGGCTCCAGCTGCAGCCTTTTCAGCTTGGCTTCAGTAGCCAGTAACTGACTCTCCTTTTGGAAGAGCTGCAGTTGCATTTCGTCACATCGTTCGCTCAGTTCCCGGATCTGCTTGCGGTAAGCGTCTCTCTCAACCAGGTTCTTGGAGTACTGCATATAGAACTGTTCTCGGGTCAGGAGAGCCTGGCGTAAGGGACAACATGTCGTGGCGTGTCACACACGGGTACATTCAGGGTCACAGTGTTTGCCCACGTGAAGCAGCGAGGCAGAGATTAGCAGCAGCTCCAAGAGGGATGTTTTGTCACCTGGTCTCTTTCTGAAGCCACTTCCTCCATCTGCTGCAAGACAGCTTCGATCCGTCTTTTATACATCTGGGAGTCCTTCCTCAGAGACGTGCACTGTAGTTCAAGCATCTCTTTTTCCTCTGTGTGCTGTTGGGACAAGGTCAAGGGCACCCTGAGCTAGACTCTCGCCACATCTGCTCTGTGCCACAGATGGCTGTGGCCAGACCTCCATAAATGTCAAAGTCCAGCCAGATTGTCCAGCTGGGGCAAGGCCAACCAGAAGATGGGTCAACACAACTAGGAGGACTGCTAACATGATGGATTTATCTGTACCTGAGCTGTCAATCATGAGAAAAGCTCCCATCACCCTCCAGGCTGAGGCAGGGACTGTGAATTAGCACAGCCATTACCAGGTAACAGTGAATGCCACCAAATGCTATACTACCAGCCTGCCTTTTTCCAGCAAACTCTAACACAGACACCAGAGAAGGAGCAGCAGGGATCGCTGCTGAGCAGCTTCTCTGCTCCACAGGCAAGACACTGCAGGTGCTTCATCTGCCCACCTTACCCCCTGACCCTCAGCAGGGCTTAGCATCACGTACTTTGTCTTGGAGCACCTTGGCTCGCCGCAGCTCCTTGCGAAGGCTGTAAATGGTGTTCATCAGCTCCCGGCGTTCTTCTAGTATCTGGCTACAGTCATTCTCCAGAGTCTCACTGGAGAGGCTCTTCTCCAAATTCTGTTCCCTGGCAACCTGCTGGACAAAAGAAAGTGAGATACAGCAACCGTCTAACTCCATGTTAACTCTCTTCCCACAGTCCTGTGTGCGCTGTTTGACTTGGGAGAACAAGACCACAGCTCACCCACGCAATCTTCAGCGCAGCTCCATTGCTGCTACAAATAAATCACTTCTCAGGAATCCGTATCCAACCACCCCCACCAACCTGGAGAGTGTTCTCCAGCTCCTGATTCTTGGCTAAGAGCAACTTCTTCTCCTGCTGGATCTCCCACATCACCTCATGGCTTGGACGCTGCTCTATGGCGTGCTTCAGTTTCATCGTGTGCTTACGCTCCAGTTTGCAGTCATCCTCAGCCTTCATGAGGCTGTGCTTCAAGTGATCAATCTGCAAGAAGGTTCCAAATTCCTCAGTAACAAAGAGAAACTGCAAAAGCAGTTCTCGCTCAATTCCCCAGACAAACATGGGGCGAGTTTCTTCTCAGCTTTGTTCTCCTCAGGATGCTTGGTGCCCTGGGAACCTGAGTCCAGCCTGTGTGCTAAATGGATACAACACATTGCTCTTGTGAGAGTGCCCAGCCTTGAATGAAGGCAAGACTGTTCATTCTTCACAGCATAACTTGTAATATATGGGTCTGCTGGGCTGAGCTACAGACCACCAAGACATGCCACCTGCTGAAGAATCACAGAATCATAGAACACCAGCTTGCAAGGGACCTCAAGGATCATCTGGGCCCAACCTTTCTTGGGAAAAGCATGATCTAGACAAGATGTCCCAGCACCCTGCCCAGCTGAATCTGAAAGCTGTCCAAAAGAAGAAGATGCACAGAACCTCACAGTGGACACATCCAGCCCACCCCTGGCAAAGACAAGTCTGGTGCACAGCACAGCCTTCCAGGGATCAGGTAGGAAGAGGGAAGCTTTAGAAAAGGGTCACTGACCTCTAGCATCAGGTCCCGGTTCTTCATGAGGGCAGCGCTCTTCTCCTCGCTCTGTTTGGCGTAGCTCATTGCCAGGTTGTAGTTCTCGTCCTTGCACTTCCGCAGCTCCTTGCTCAGGCTGTCCCTCTCCTCCTTCATCTTCTGCGCTCGCTCTTGGTGCTTGCGGAGCAGGCTGTCCCTCACCCACATCTCTCTGATGGTGTCCTCTTTGGTGTGCAGCCACATGGTGAGCTCCTGGGCCTTCTGCCGCTCCTCCTGCACAGTGCTCTGCAGCTTCATGATCTCGTTCATCAGGAGCTGGCTCAGGCCGGATTCCCCAGCGGTGTCTGTTTGGTGGGCAGGTGTCAGCCACCGCTGTCCTGCCTGCTCCCCAGACACGTACAGAACAGGCTCCCACCCACTTCTCACTGCAGCTCCGGATCATCACACGCCACGTACAAGCATGCAAACCCCAAAGACACGTGTGATCACATTATCCCCGCTCTTTTCTCCCCACTCTGTGCCTTTCTACACCACAGTGTCACTGACGGAACAGGCAGAAGGAAGAATTGATCCTTCTGTTTCCTCCTCCTCCCTCCCAGGTCCAACCTGTGATGCCAGCAGGGCCATTCTTGCCAGAACCCTTCCAAAGCGCATGGGGAGCAAGCCAAGGAACACCCCCAACTCTGCTCGTTGGAGCTGGGGAGAGGGCAAAGTTGAGGTGAATCCCCCCTCCATCTGCAGAGCAACACCAACCAAAGAGCTGTTTTTTCAGAACGCAGACTTTACCTATAATCATGGAGAAAACCCTGCTGGGCTCCTTGCCAGTTATTTTCTTATACAGTTGTGGATAATAAAGCTCAAGACTCTCCAGAAATGCCTCAAAGCCCTTGCGTCCCGTTCGCTGAAGGATGTCCAGAAGAACACCTGAAATAATAGCAACAGGATATTCTTACTCATTTACTTATCTCTTTACCTATTTCTAACAAAACAAAACATTGCTCCACTTTCTCCACATGCAGGTTAAAGTCCCTGGAATCAAATCCCACAGTCCTAAGCCAGTTGCCCAGTAACTCTACGGAAGTATTTTTACTGTGAAGGAACCGTTAAAACTTGACCCTTGTACCTAACTCCTACTGCGGTGGGTGCAAAAAGCAGATCTCAGCAGAGCTCTTTACATTATCCTGCTAATTACAGAAAGGTTAAAACAAAGCACCATGACAGTTTCTGCAGCTCGAGGCTCCACTTCCAAATCCCAGAGACAAACATGAAAAAAGAAATGGCCATTAGTGTAAGAACACTGTGCATAACGAGAGAGGGGGCGGGGACAAGCTTAAGAGAGCCTGGACTAAAAGGGCTCTGGCACCCTCAGAGTGAAGAAGTTTTTCCTCCTGCTCAGCTGGAACCTCCTGGGTGCCCGTTGCCCCTTGTCCTGTCACTGGGCACCACTGACAAGAGTCTGGCCCCATCCTCTTACCCCCACCCTTTAGCTATTGATCAGCATTGATCAGATCCCCTCTCAGGCTTCTCCAGGCTAAACAGCCCCAGGGCTCTCAGCCTTTCCTCATCAGAGATCCATCTCCATTCCTCCTCTGCCCATAATGATGTTTTAGGGAAAGGGAGAGGACAGGGCTTGCACACATTTGTGTCTAAACACAGGCAGATGGTAACCTAGAAGCGATGCGTTCCTTCAGGCCCAGTCCGTTAGCGCTCTGCTCCAGCCTGCTCCCAGGAGGCGACAGACCAGAGGAGCATCTACGGAGCCAAAGGCTGCGCTTCACCCACCTGCCTTCCGTTTGCGCATGACCAGGCTGGGGTCGTTAAGAACCTGTTCCTCATCGTCATGGCTGATCACTTTGCACTGGCGAAGATAGGGCGTAATACGGGAAGGGTCTATCACAGAGATCAGCTTCACTCGGAAGTTCTCCAGGTTATTCCAACATGTCTCATCGTTATCTTCTTCCAACATGTTGGTGAGCGAGAAGTGTCAGTGAGCAGTGTTGTCCTGTCTTGAAAAAACAAGACCAGATGACAAACAAGCAAGCTTGAAGCCTCCTGGAGTAGTGGGGAGAGCGTGGTGAAACCAAGTATGTAACAGACAGTGAATGGATGAGTGTCTTTTAGAAGCAGGAACACATCTCCCATGTGACCTTCAACCCAGCACGTGCAAATCACCCGCAGAACGCAGCGACATGCTACAGTCCTACCTGAAGGAACAGTGCGGTACCAGACCGGAGACCTCAGCAGCTGCAGGGCTGACACCAGTGCTGCGGACACATCTGTGAGGGAGAGCTAGCGTCAAATTCTGAGAATGCAGAAGTCCCCAAAACTTGATGACCTTTCTCCAACCAGCCGAACGTCTTCCAGACCTCACTGCAACAGGAAAGTGAAACTATTTAGCAACAGGTCCACTGGCGATAGGCAAGTTGACAGCCCCATCAATAGAAGAAAATCCAACTCTGGATTCTCAAGAACGTACCCCAAGAAGGTGCTGTCAAATCTGACTTTACCCTGGGCTCTCCAGATGCTCTGCTATGCTTCGAATGAAATCTTTAACCCCCATAAATAATGCAAAAAGGGTGGAACACCACACAGGATAAGCTGATGGCAAACTGAAACTTCACAGTTTGAAACTAAGCATCCCCTAAAGAAGTGAGAACATCTTTAAAGCTCTCCTAACTAGCTGTAGCCTCTCCTTTAAACAGTTCACACTCTTTCCACCTCCCGGAATTCGAGAGATCCCTGTATTTACTGACCACACAGTTGCTAACACCCACAAAAGGCTCTGTGAAAACCCCCAATGGCAATAGCTTCAACTGTCATCACACAAAAGCTGGTTTTCTACATGGTGGACTTTATCCATGTGCCAAGAAGGGGCTGTCACTGCCAGTGGCTCAGGAAGGCTGCCAGAAGTCTTAATGTTTCTGGGCATCTTGTTTTGGGGCAGGGAGGGTGGGAACCGTTCTGACCATCAAGAGCTAAACACAGGGGCTGTGGTTTCACACCTCTGACTGCATCTCTCTCCTCCTCAAACCTTCGTTGTTTTTCTGCTCCAGCACAAAGACTCAAAACATCTCCAGCACACACTTGTTAGACTTTACATCGTCAGTTAACTTTAATGAGCCGGACTGAGAGGGAACTAGTCATTATTTCTGGATAAAAGAGTCTGCTCTGCCTGACACCCAACCAGCCCCAGCAGATGACAAGAAATGCAGTCCCCAGCGGATAAACACCACATCCTTACCTCAGAGCTGTAAACCAGACACGTTCCCTGTTAACAGAAACCATTCTGCATGACATGGACTAACCTGAGCCTGGGCAGTCAAAAGCCTCCTCGTTTCCTCTCCTGGTCTAGAGACGCTTGTTTGTGTCCTGTCTTTAAGAAAACGTGTCTTGGATGCAACCTCCTTTTGTATTTTGTCTAGAACAAAGATCATTCCAGGAGCAAAACTGGCTTGAGAAAAGGGGAAACTACTCAGCTATACTCTGAGATGGGAAAGGGAAGGGAAAAAAAAAAGAGACAGATAAAAAAAAAAGGGGAAGCCCGAATGGGTGATGGGGGAGGAGAGAAACACTGGTCGCATTGCGAGTCAGCAGGATTCCATAGGCAGTGATTTTAAGACTCGTTCTGGCTTTGCTTTCCAATCTGTACCACCAGCAAGAGTCCAGAAAGTTTCTTTATGTAGTGGTGAGAAAGACTTAAAAGCGTGAAGGTTGCAAGCATATGTCTGTCCAGCTGATTTCGAGGGACAAAACAAATGACAGTTAGAAGAAAGAGGCTCTTCAATGGCCTTTCAGCTGCTAACGGGACATCTTTATCAAGGAAAGCAGGTGGCAGCAAGAACTCTCTCTTGGTTGAGAGTTCAGCTGAAAAGGATGATTTCTATAATGATGCCTCTAATTTTGGATGTCCTTAAGCTTCAAGCATAATTATGACAACTCGGTATTTTGAAGGAAAGGGAGTCAAATCTTGGCAAGGCAAGGAGCAGAACTCACGATTCCCAAATTACAGGCTGTGGCTCCAGCAGTAATTCAAGGAACAGCACAGCAAGCAGCATTGTGATGATATTAAGCATCAACATCATACCTTTGACTACCTCCCCGCCTTCCCACGGTCCTAGAACTGTAGCTGCAACAAGAACTCACTAACAGTCTTAAAACAGACCGAAAAAAGTCTCGAGAACACACAAGCTCTGATGCCATGGCAGCATGACACATTTTCCCATTAGCTTCCCACTCTCCTCTTTGTTCTGCTTTCTAAGTTTCTGGAGAGTTTCTCCATGTTAGTGCTAGGAGAGGGGCAGAGATTCTCAGAGATTCTTTAAGCCTGCGCTTCGTTAGGTATTAAATTAGCTTTGCACTAAAAAAAGATACAGTACCTCTATAGCTATGCCCTTGCTGATGGTAATCAGAATGTCTGCCAGTTGGCCAATCCACCCTCAGGAGATTTTGTTCTGTAGTAACAGAGTAAGTTCAATCCTGAAAAAGAACAAAGACAGCTTCTTCTTCTAGTTATCATAGAATGGTTTGGGTTGGAAAGGACCTCCAAGATCATCTAGTTCCAACCCCCCTGCCATGGCAGGGACACCTCCCACTAGACCAGGTTGCTCAAAGCCCCATCCAGCCTGGTCTTGAACACATCCAGTGATGGAACCTCCACAGCTTCACTGGGCAACCTGTTCTAGTGTCTCACTACTTCTAACTTCTTCCTAATTTCTAATCTAAATCTCCCCTCTTCCAGTTTGAAGCCGCTGCCCCTTGTCCTATTACTGTAAGTCGTCATAAAAAGTCCCTCTCCAGCTTTCTTGTAGGCTCCCTTCAGATACTGGAAGGCTGCAATAGGGTCTCCCTGGAGCCTTCTCCTCTCCAGGCTGCACAACCCCAACTCTCTCAGCCTGGCCTCCCAGCAGAGGGGTTCCAGCCCATTGATCATCTTCGTGGCCTCCTCTGGCCCCGCTCCAAGGTTTTGATATACCTTTTCCACGGGCAGTGAGATTACAAGGGCATCTCTTGAGCGGGATTTGCCAAAGACAACAATCATCCAGAGCACAGGTCACTCTTCCTACCAGTGCCTCGCGGTAACAGCCCTGTGGTGGGCAGCAGACAGAACCACGTGGCAGAGCTTCTGCCACAGCTCAATTTCTTGGAAAAAAGTTCTCTATAGCTGCCTATAGAAAACAGAGCACATCACAAGAGGGAAGGCGTTTCAAAATCATTCCCTCTGCTCCGTAATGTCTTGACACCCAATTACAGCGACACTGGGCACCCGCTGTCCCCCTGACCCAGCTCTGAGGGCATTCGTAGGAGAGCTGCACCCCACAGCGCTCGGAACTCACCACCACACTCCTGGGAAGCTCAGCCAGCACCGTGGGATGAAGCTTTCTGCAGCGCTTTCCCACTAGATCTTACCAGCTTTGACTCAGCTAGCCTTGCACCTCTCTGTAAGACAGAAACTGCTGGTTTATGACTGAAGGAACGTGGGTTTTATTAAGGGATTTGCTAATAGCTGTATGGGGCAGGCCGAGGAAGAACCAAGAAGGAATCCAAGCCTCGTTCAATCCTGCAGTTTTCGCCACATGCATATTCATTTGCCTCGTTCTCTCTGCTTTTCACGCAGCTTGCAAACTTCATTTCTCTCATTAGCAATCACACTCACACACACATTAGTAAAAGCACTATTTGCCAGGAAAAAAAAAAAAAATCCACACAGAATACACCAGTAATTTTTAAATGAGAAAAATAAAACATCTGTATTTCAACAAATACTCAAGACTCATTTTGATACAAAATTAATCCGCTGCTGATCCAGCAGTATTCAGTCAGTCAGCTATCAAGCAAAACCACTGGCACAGCACTAAAAAGCCACCCGATGAACAACATATTCTGAACGTGGATAAACATTCACATAAATAGGGGCTAACACAAAAAGGAAATAAATTAACCATCATTGCTGGTTTCCCCAGATCTCGAGCAATGTTCCCCCACAGCATCTGTGGCAGGCGGTAGAGAGAGAACAGAACTGGTCTATGCCTGAAGGACTTTGTCTAAAGATGCAGACTCTGCCAGGTGATGGGAAAACCAGTCCAGGCATTTTCCTCTCTTCCCCAGGTCCCTCTGGTCAGTTTGTCAGAAGTGTGGAAAGTGAATAGTGCAAAGAGTATCTCCTACTGCCATGTAGGAAGGCTGACCTCACTGAAGTGACTCCTGGAACAAAGCACAAACAACTCCTGTTAGCCACAGCATTTTCAGAGGAAAGCTGCCTTTCCGGAGTTTCCAAAAACCAATTTTAGAGGAAAAAAATCCAAACAGTCTCCTCTGACAACCACGCAAAACAAACACCATTCACATTCACTCGGTCTGTTTCACCAAAAGCCTCAACAGATAGCAAGACATCACTCACTTGTACCCTACAGAAGCTGCCCTGTTATACATGTAGTGAAATGAAGCCATATAGGGGAGGAAAAAAAAACCCCAACCCAAGGTTGTTCAAAGATGAAGTGTTAAAGATGAACTCCAACGAAGCACCCACTGGTTTTAAGCCCCAGCTTCCCACCAGCCTCACTTCAAGACTCAGGAGCCAGGCTACAGAGGACAAACCACACTGAGAGCTGCTGCTGCCTGCCCAGGATCCAGAGGATTGCCCGACAACCCCGAGCATGGACATCTCACCACCAGCCTGCTGGAACCCGCAGCAAGGATTTACTTCAGCTTCTGCTGCCAGCGTTCAGCTCTTACACACACGAACCCTCTCTTCAGCAGTAGCTGCCCAAGCGTTCCTGCCCCACCAATTACAACCCTCTACAAGTCTCATTGTAGCAGCCAAGCCGGTAGAGTGCTACCAACCAGCGATAATACCAGCAGGCAGGGGCACAGATTAAAAAGCTGCCAAATGTTTGAACTTCCTGACTTTGTTACACAATTTTATCACGCAGACATCAACTTTCCCTCTTCCCTGAAAGGCAAAGTATTAGCCTTAGTCTATGATCAGTGGGTGACTGCAGAACTCTGGGTCCTAAGGGAACAAAAGTCGAGATAATTTCAGTTCTTTCCTGGGGTCACAATTCATTGTCTAAGCTGTACCACAGACAAAGAGGTTTCAGGTTCTCTTCTCAGGCCAGGCTGGATGAGGCCTTGAGCAACCTGGTCTAGTGGGAGGTGTCCCTGCCATGGCAGGGGGCTTGGAACTAGATGAGCTTTGAGGTCCCTTCCCACCCAAACCATTCTATGACTCTATGATAACACATTTCCTTCTCACATCCTCCTCCTTTTCCTGAAGCGAGCACTTCTCCTGACTTGAGGAGCACTGGCATCAGCTACATCGGTGCAGGAGTCCAAGACAGACTGCGCAGCATTCTCTGCAGCTCCCATGCCCTGCAACAGAAGCAGAAGAGACTATCAACACCACGAGAGCCGGCATAACGGCAAAAGAACTCCTCAACCATCTTATTTCAGAGAGCTCAGCAGGTTTCCCAAAACAATCTTCCATTTATCTTCAAAATCAAGCATGGCGCAACATTCTTTTACCAATGTCACACGCACAAAACCTCCCAAAGTTTTCAGAGTGAAACCTTCAGCCAACACTGGCATTTCTTCCTGCTACCGCTACCAAACAAGAGCAATTCCTGCTGTGGTTTCTGTCTGGGCACAACTGTTGCTTAGAGAGGTGATGGGCCTGCCAGAAGCGATGCTTTAGCTTTCGCTGCTGGAGACAGAGAGCGCCCCAGACAACAGAGGTCAACACAAACTTGATTTCTCATAAAACATACCCCCACCACAAACTTTTCACTGCAAAGCACCAAGAGAACAACCTGGCCTTAATAAGGAGTGTGAGAGAGCCTGGTGGAAGATGGCACAGGACAGAGGTTGGCAGTAGAGAATTGCCACTGACTTTTGGTTCAGTTCAAACTACACTGCATTTGGGCCACACCCAAAAGTCAGAGCCAGAACAGAAAGGTAACTGCTGGTTTTTGCTATGGGAAAGCTCTGATTTTCAGGCAGCGTGGCCATCTTTCTGTAGAAAGAGCCATTTACCTTGTTCTTTCATCTTCACTGCTGTTTGGTTTGCTTATTTTGGAGCCGTGATTAATTGAAATGCAAGTCTGAGCTACACAACTTCCTGGCACGTTCTGTAAGAAACAGTGCCAGGCAGTAATGGGTTTAGCTTAAAAAATCAGAGACTGATTTTAGGTTGATATTATGGTTTATATTCATCTATATATTCTAATAATCTCTGGTCACGGGATGAAGACCTCAGATGGCAATAGGAGCAAAGAACAGAATTCCCTGATATTACTGGGGTTTAAGGGACACATACAATGAAAACCAAGGGCCTGATTTCAAAATCACAAGAGTCAGCACAGCAGATTATAAACTGTAAGAGGAAAGGAGCTTTTGATGCCCACTTCCCGGAACTATCACGTCAAGTTTAAGCTGCTACATAAAACACAGACTTTTACCCTTGTGAGGGCTATGGTCTCCCAGCTCAGCTAGCCAGCTTTTCCTTTTATCAGCTGCAAAATGATGCTTGTTCAAAAGGACCCAATTTCTGTCACACAGAACAGTGGGGGCTTTGCCCTGGGTTCCAGTGCAATATTTAGCTGGCAATAACTTTCTGCTTTTAGTCCCTGGCACCTCTGTTTTACCTGATTTAGTAAATCAGCATCTTTCTCTCCAGGCTCATCGCCAACTGTCCCATCCAGCCGTACACGTGTTAATTCATTCTCTTCACTCTCTTCCTCAGACACTTCCTTCTCACTCTGCCACTCCTCTTCGTCACTCTCTTCATATTGCTTCCTGCTGGCTGACAGAGTTGTTGTCACTTTTGGAGGAGGCAGAGTTGCTAGTACAGCTGGAAGTGTGAAGGCTGCCAGGAATCTGGCTTTCAGTAGGAGGTAAGCAGGGTTATCACCGAGTTTCTGCTGCACCAGCTCTCCGATAGCGTGGAAATCAACCCCGGTGCCCTCGCCCTGACTGACATCAGAAGGCAGCAGGCACGCTGCTTGCTCCTCTAGAGCTGCTTTCTGCAGAAGTAGCTTCGAGAGGGTTTTTAAGTTGCACAGAAAAGGTGGCAAATAAGGCAACCTGGTTTGCAGCGATGGTACCTGGACACCTTGTTTCCCACTCAGCCACTCCTTCACTGCCCCCTCATCTTCCAGGGAAATCAGGCTGAAGTCAAGAAGATTCTTCTCTGCACTGGAAGTGGTCGGCTGGGCTGGACTGTCAGCAGGTTGCGGAGCCACGGGTTTGGAGGCAATAGGTCTATTTTTCAAAGCTTGTGCAGCAAAGGAATCTGAATTCCTTGGGATACTGTTATGGGGAACTGGATCTCCCACCTGAAGCACAATTCCTTTTGTGATGATGCTTGGATTGGAAGGTGATCTGTTTGCTGCGCTGGAGTCGTGGCTCTTTCCCAAGCTAGTGAGACTCAGCGCACACGGGGAGTCGGAGCCTCGCGTGCTCACAGGCAGCTGCGGCTGGGGCGGCAGCACAGCGCGCGGGGTTGGTGCATCTGCTGGAAGAGCAGCCTGAGCTGTGGAGGAGTCGGAAGCCTTGGAGAAGCCATCTGAACATGCAGGTGCCGCAGAAGAAGCGCTGGATGCAGCGCATCCAGGACTGGCTGAGGTCACGGGCAAGAGAACTGTGGAATGGCTGGGTGCTTTTCCTGAAGGTGCTCCTTCTGCCAACTGGGCACTTGGTGCTTTTGTCTCTGCGCTGCTGGGGTGAGGTGTATTTGCTCCAGCGGGTACAGGAGGCACTCCCGAGCTAGAGACACCACCACTGGACGTCACAGCTGTCTGACAGAGACTTCTCACAGCAGGCGCTGGCAATCCTTGGGGAACACCCACCACAGTTTGTACAGCAGCGGGGAGCAAAGCCTGCGGCGTTACGACCCACGTGAAAGGCAGTATGCTGTTGGGAAGCAACTGCGAGCCAGTTTGTGGAGTTACAAGAGCAGGCAACAGACTGACCGGCTGCTGCGGTGGCCTGTTGTTATTCAGCTCACAGGTAACTGGTGCAGAAAGAGACAATTTGTTGGTGCCAGAGTCAATGCCAAGAGGCACCACTGTAATCTGACGTTGCACAAAAGCTTGCTTTTGCAACACTACTGAAGCTGAGCTGCCAGCTGGGACCTGACCATTGCACCCCTGACTGGGGGCCTTCTCTGCTGCAGCTGGATTCGCACCTGGAAAATCCCCTCCTTGAGGGCTACTTCCCGAAGCTTGCTCTTTTACTTCCTTACTGGATTGCAGTTCTGTCCCTTGTGAGGAAGCAGGACTTTGCCCAGTTTCTGGCACTGATGAAGAATGGTTTTCAAGCACGACAGCAGTAGAAGTTGAACCTCCAACAGAAGCACACGCTGGCAGTGGAGCTGGCACAGACTGTACTTGGCTATTTGTACAACCGACTGCTGCAGGTTCGCTCCCTGCTTGTGCAGAAGGAATGATCTGCTGTGGCGGGTGCTGGATTATCAGAGGCCCTGAAACCAGCATCTGTGGGGCAATAAATAATGTCCTCTGCATTGCCTTCTTAGCCCGCGATTCTCTCAGCCGCTTCTCTCTCAGTAATTCTGAGACAGTTTTAGGCTTCTGTCTTTGCACCTGGGCTGGCAGAGCTCCCTGCGTGGCAGGAGTGCTGCTCTCAAAGACAGCAGTGGAAGTCTGTCTTGCTTTTAAGGCAACAGGTCTCCTGACAGCACTCTTTGGTACGCCCCTCTGGGAGCTTCTCTGAGTACAAGATTGTGAAGAACTGCCTATAGAGGAGGGGAAATAAATACATTCATTAGAAAGACTGAACAGAATTTTCCAAAGCCCGCCCTTAGGTATTAAGCACCCAGTTCCCTGCACAACTCCCATTTTTGAGAATTCCTACAACACTATAGTCTCGATTTAATCAAGCCCTGCCCTGACTTCTCTTGACTCAAGCTCACCACTTGCTCAGTAGTGATGCGACTTCTCCCATAAATCACCAACGGGTTGGAAATGCACCTTAAAAAGACACCTGAGGAATTGTACTGGTCGCCACGACATGGACACTTCGCAACAGCCAAGATGACAACAACGAGCTGGGGTTTTGGTTGGTGCCAGCACGATCCCTACAGCCAGCACCTTGCTGGAGAATCGCGTAATTGCCCCATGCCACTGGTGTCCCAACCCTCCAGTATTTTTTTTTCCACTCCTTACCAAAGGGTAGCATATTTAGCCAATAACTGAAAGATCCAAGAGCTAGCAAAAGTAGTAGTTTTGTTCCTTTAGTTAATTTGGTCATTGATGTAACAGTGACAAATTAAGTGAAAGTTCTTGCACATCATAAAAATAAATATTCTGGTAGGTACCTGAAGAAGTCTCCGCATTTTGGGAAGCCTGCCAAAAAAATTATATTAAATTACGCTTCTGAGATATTTGAAGATGATTAAAACAGCACAGATGTGAATCAAACCCACGTTCACCAACACTCTAGACAAGTGGCCACACAGCCAGCAATTATTGCACTTCTGAAGCAAAACAAACTGGCAACACCCACACACAGACAGCACCATCGGCCACATAATTTTAAAAAATAAAGAAAAAAAAAAGAAAAGATCTCTACCTTAGTGAAGACTTCAGTGTGAAAAGCTTAGAAACAGACCATGGACAATACCTGTGGAGGCCTTCCTGTGTTAGATGGAAGAAGCTCGGACTGCCTGAGCCTTCTCTCCCGAATAATCTTCATGCAGCCTTTAGTGTCTATCTGAAAGAGCTGCGAGATGAGAACTTAATTAGAATTTGATTGAGAATAAAAATGTTCTGGTAGGGCCAGTGACGAGAGGAGATGGATGGGAGAGGCTTCACATGCAAGACTCTGGGGATATTTTTACACTTGCAGAAAAAGTCTTGACAGATTTGGGATGCAGGACTTAAGGAACACCACACACAAGCCATGAGGTCAGATCAATCCAGTAATTAGATGATTTGTTTAAGGAACAAAGATAAGATAAATAAAATCAAAGCATCAAATACAGAAATAAAGATTACCACTGTTTGGAAGCAGATAGTGCTATTAAGAGAGCAGAATGTACCTGAATGAAAAGTGCGAAGAGGGGAGTGCTCACGAGACTGAGCGACTTGATCTTCTCCTGAATGGAATCAGCTAGAAGAAAAGTCCAACATCAGAATCAGCTGGGCATTCGCTTGCAAGATGTCAGAAAGCAGGGAGAAAAAGTAGGAGAGTCTTATTCCTGACTCACCGCTACCTTTTGTCTGATGAAAAGCCATCTTCCCAGTCTGCAAGGTGCACGGTAGCAGCACGTTGCCCACCCACGGTGTCACTGCCATTAGAAGCTTTCTGTCAAGGTTCATTCTCCTCAAACGCTCTCTCTCTTGACGATAAGCTTTCTCCGAGATGTTCTGCAGCCCCTGGAGCTTCTGGCCAGCAGAACTAACTCCAGATGTTTTTGTTAAAACGGTGGCAAACGGTTTTGGTATCTTGGATTGCTGCGCATGAACAAATGCATAATTAAGAGTTCCAGTTAGGAAGGTTCTACTATAATTAGTCCCAGGATAAACTACTCATAGTGTAGTTCTAAAAAAAAATATATATGCTTTTCCTCTTGGGACTACAGTGTAAGAAGACACATGATTCTGTCAGAAAACGTTCCCCACTAAATACAGCCTGGCAGAGAAGACAGAAGCAGCACTTACCAGCTTCCTCTGGAAGCTCGTGTTATGTCTTAACACTCTTCTCACATCCTCCAGGGTAACCCGCAGCACTTGCTTTCCACACCTGGAAGCCTTAAAACAAAAGTATACAAGAAAAGATAAAAGGGAAAGTATCTCACAGAAAATTACTTGCACTGACTATACACAGAAGATACAAAAATTTTCAACGTCCCTGCTGTTGAAAGTAACTTGTCTGCACCTCAGGGTTGATTTTACTTAACATTTACCTTGTCTTTTAGTCCTTGTGCATCACCACAATATCCAGTATTTATTTCACAAAAGCCTTTCTGGGAAGTATCTACAAAAATCCCCAGAGGTGCAGAATTTATTGGATGATTCTCTTTGCATTTTTTGGCTTAACAGTACAAGGGAAGAGGTTTGGAAAAGCCATGGACTCTTCCCCAAACTTCTAACTAGTACAACGATGCTGTATCCGTAATCAAAATTAAAGACTGGTTACACCAGGTAAGTATTTACAACCAGTTCTGTGACTAACAGAGCTGCCATCGCTGCAGCTGGCCCCACAGCACACACCCACAGTTCTTCACACAGAAGTCACAACAATTTTGCTTATGTGACCTCAAATAGCAATGTAGACATTCAATATTTTGCTAAGAAGTATCTTTCTGCAAAAACGTGCTAGAAGGGTTTGTACTGCTTCAGCACCTGACCTGGCGTGAAAAATCCAGCTTGGAATCAGATACAGATGTAAAAGTAACTTAATTCTTCTAAACTCTATGCCCTAGTCACCGGAGCAGAGAGACACCACAATTCACTGGACCGTTCTGCTTTATGAAGGCCTAAAATAAGTTGTGTTTCAGTGACACGAGGTGCAGGAGGGAACAGCTTCCTTTTAGGTAAGGCAGGGTGAGGCAGCGCTAGCTAGTTCTGTTTAATCCCACAGCTCAGTTTCCAACAGCACCACCAAACGGCACAGCGAGAGTGCAGCCAAGAGGAGCAAAACAAGATTTTGCCATCTCCTCATCACCTGCTCTCTTCACTGCAGCCACTGCACTTCCCAGTCACTTCCAATCCCCCCAAGAACAGACTGAGAATCCCGGGATTCACCTTGTTCATTACTTCTGTTGGGTTCTTCACAACGACGTCCGTTGAGTGTGGACGCGCGATGCCCCTCAGGAGGGTGTTCAACTCCGATGAACTCTCGGCAACTCTGTCCTTGTCTCCATCACACGTTGTTGCACTTGGAACTCCGCTGCTACTGGTCTTTGCATCAGCACTCACAGGAGAGAAGAGGGCTGGAGTTTGGTATCTTCCTTTGTTTGACTCCTGTGTATTTGTCCGTGTTGGTATCCACAAATTGATGTCATGAAATGCAGACTCCCCCTTGGTTATTGTCTCCTCCTCGGTTATTGTCTCCTCCTCTGAACTGTCGGCCAAGTCCAGCTCTACGTCTTCACTGCTGCTCTCGGAAGAGCTGGAACTCTCCTGCACGTGTCGGCGTTTTGTTGGCCTAGATCTTTTCTTCTCAGTCAAAAAAAGCAGAGACAAGTTTTAGGCAGTGTTCACCCTCGACTTGCAAATCTCTCGTATCAGAAAGTTAAGAATTTTCATGAGGCAGCATCCTGTCAGTGAGGTGTGGCTTCCAAACGGACAGTTCTGCTTCACTTCTGCTAAAATTCAGTTAATTAATCTGGTACAACTGGCAATTGCTTACCCAGATTTATATTGGGTTAGATTCTTGGATGCAAAGAGAGGGACAAGCTTGTGATAAGGATCAGTGCATGTGGAAGTAGAAACTAAGTACAGCTGCCACATGCCAACACGTTTGGGTTTCCATGAACCCTTCCCTAGGGCAGACGCTTTGCCAATGGGAACAATACTGGACTTTTAACATGGTCTTAAGCAGCCAGAATTCCTGGAGTGTCTGGTACCAAAACCTGCAACTCATGAGGTACACACATGAAAAGCTACGTATATCCCATCCTTATAGGCACTTCAAGGTAATAAAGACAATTCTGGATAATATATAAAAATCTATAATAATATACATCAAACTAACTTCAGACCTTCAGAACAAAGGCTGCCGTAACACATCCAAAATTAGACCGTGAACATCCACAAGGATCTCACTTTTAGTTTAGAGAATCTTAGTTCAAGACATGGGACTGTGACATGGCCGGATTTTGTACAATACCTTAGACCCAATCATGAGTTTCCACTTGCTCAGACATTGGGATCCCGTCCGATGTGGCAATTCAGAAGCTATTTTACTCCAGCGACCTAAGAACGATGCCGAGTAGAGCACATCTATTAACGCAACGAACCGAGCAACAGGCCTTTCCAGCGCAGAACATCAGCCACGTATTGTACATTCCCTTGTGGAAGGGACAGAGTCGTACGAATCGATGGGAGAACCTCAGTACCCGTTTGTGTTCTTTGATCAGACTCTGCACTGCTATACGCAGCTAAAGTTAGAAACCACCAGAAAATGAAGCACTATGGAAACAGCCAGAACTACACACTCCCTTGCAGCAGTAAGAGAGCGCTTAGAAGAAAGGTTAAACCGAACACTGAAAAGTTTCTGTGCGTTAAGGGAAGTTTTCTTACAGAAAATAAGGGAACTCTTTCACAGGCTGTTTAGAGAACTCGAAACAGTCACAGCCCTGACACCTTGCTACTACAGCTACCCAACTCTTTGCTACACAATAACTGAATTTCCAGGAACGGACTATGCAACACAAGGAAGGCTGTAATCATCAGTACGAAGCAGAGCCTGCTAGTGTCAGCTGCAGGGCTTAAAAGAGGAGAAAAATTAAGCGATAGATTCCTTCATAATACTTACTTCTCTAAGCTTCTGAAGATTAAACTACAGAAACACTTACCCAGGCCATGCTTTTGAACCAGTTCAATTAGCTGCTCCTCTTCCTCTAAGCTCCACTTGCCTTTCTTTACATCACAGTGCAACGCTTTTAAGTACCTTCAAAATGAAACCATTAAAGTAAGGAACATTCAATCCTGCTTGTACAGTTCTGCTATCACCACATGCTCCGAGGCCGAACAAAGCCAACATTCTTTATCGGATCTTTCCTTTTTGTAAAGGGTCCCCTCCCCACTCCCTTAGTACTGCACAGCTACAACCTCGTTGTTCTCAAAAATATCAGGCCACGTGATTAAGAATTACAACAAGCAGCTGTAAAGCGGGTCACTGAAATTGGGCCATACTGTACTCGGTCTCCTGAAGTTGAGTTCACCCTGGGAACTGCTCAGCACCTCGGTACTGGCGCTCAGTGACAGGAAGTCACTGACTAGGCCATTTTCACAGATGCACAGACAATGCCTGGATGACAACGTCCTCTCCTTCACGCACTCCTTCACCCCCTTGCTTTATTTTAAACAACATCCCTCCCAACTCCTGCTAACCCACAGGCAACTACACGGAGCGAGCAGCACGCCGCAGGCACCAACACGCCGTTCTCTCTGTTAAACTCCATCTCCACTTTCTGAATTCTGTAACTACAAACCCAGGGTTATGTGGAGACAACGTTCACAACTGTATTTAGACCGTAACCACCTTTTACAAACCAGTCCTTAAGGTGACACCGGTTTAAGCAAATCAAAGGTACTTGTAAAATCAGTTGCATCGCGGCGCTGTGTAACAGGCTCGGGAGCACGGTTGCTCTGCTCAGCGCACTTACCGGTCTCTGCACTGAGCATCACTCCTCCCTGGCACTTCTGTCCGGATTTTATACCAGTCACGCTCTCCATACTTCTTAACGGCAGCCAACAGCATCTACGTTAATCAGACAAAGCAAGAGTTGCAGTTCTTGTCAGTAATAATCCTAATAGGCCTGAGACAGAAGCAGTTGTGCTTGTTTCCAGTGTGTTGTAGATCTCTGAACAGAAGCGTTGAGGTGCTTCTAAGCCCTCTTAGCTTGCAAACTACCCATCTTGGTCCACCTGACATTCCTCTGTGCCCCTGCAAAGCTCAGATGTACAGCCACGCACCATCTCAGCTGTTTAACCTTCCCACCTTTTGTGCCCTACAATCAGGGAGCAGAGCTTACAGCATCTTCCTCTGGTGTCCAGGGTCCTTTTTTCAAACTGGGGTCCACACTCTTTGTCCATCGGTAGATCAGCTGAGCAGAATCTCTTCCTTCCATGTAATACGCAACTAGAAATGCAAAGGTGCATTTTAAAATCTGTTGCAGAGTTTCTTCCTCTACTTACACTGTAACCACAACATTTTCAAACAGCGAATCACCGTAAGCAGCATTTAAATCTCAGCTTAAATACTTAAACCAGTGCTACTCAACAAGAACACAAAGAGCATGGTGTGCACAAAACATTACTATTTAGAACGGCGTTATCCATACGAGACACACGATAACCCAACAATCCATCCTCCAACAATAGAGAACTAGGAAAGGTTTCAGCTCCGATATATCAGACAGGTTCAACACACCAGGCATTACACTCACTGCCTTGGTGAAACTGTCCAACAGTTGGCCATGGATGAATCCTGGCTGTCCAGGGAAGAACCACGATGATTTTGCTACAAAAACCAAAGCTCACGCAACCATCAGTACTCGTTAATGACTCCCAGCCAGGTTCAAAAACAGATAAAGCTTCCAAGAGATACCAAGTTCTTGTTGATATAATAAAATTTCCAGGTAGGTACAGGAAAGACACGTGTTACTGCTCCCATCAAGGAAGAAGAGAGGGAAAACTCCACCACCCTCTCTCATTCAGCTTGCCAGCGCGGGGTTTTTGGAAGCAGGTACCTCTGCAGTTTCACGTGAGCCACAGCACTGCTGTGCCTTGTCTACTTCACATGCTAGAAAGGTAGGGTGAACACAGAGAACTGGGACTATCCTGGAAATGAAAACATTCCTAGGATATAAAGCTTCATTAATTCCTTGAATCGGAGCAGGTGGGGTGCTCTAACACATAGAAAGACTAACAGACACAAGCCTGGGAGAAGGGAAATCCCCAGCCGTTACGGGGGAATGGGAGACTTTGCACTTATAGGTCACTTACTTTTCTTGTATGGGATATGACTTCCTACTCTCATCTCTTGAACAAGCTCTAAAAGCATCTGATCTTCTCTTCTGGTCCATTCTTTCCTTTTCAAATCTTTGTTATAGGCTTGATACTTCTGCAAGCACTGGAAAGGTGTCCTGTTTGTCTTAATACAAGGAAAACAGAACTACTCAGATAACCAGGCATTTACACAGACACAAAGCAAGAGGGCAAGGCTAAAGTATCAAATTTTTTTGGTGCTCTTCTTGAACGCTTCTCAGAAAAGCATTAATTAACAATGGATTCACATTAATGTCATTTTCTGAAAATCAACAAGAGGCACCACTAGGTCAGAACTGACTGACTTGTCACCTCTCGTGTCCGAGCTCAGAAGCCCTTACCTGCAGCTCCTGGGCTATCGCCTGCCAGTCCAGATAACCATGTTTAGCAGCTATCTTCTTCAGCCTCTGTATTTCCTCCTCAGTCCATTCCTTTTTGTTGATGCTTGGATGTTCCCAATTTTGCCAAAATTTCTTCAGTTCTTCCGAACTACGTCGTCCATCAAACTAAAAGAAACAGGAAAGATCTGTTTTGTCTTGTAGCTGGGACTGAACAGCTGGACGGACAGGAACACCGATACAAGGAATGTATTTGGCACGCCAGGTGTGTCTTATTGCTGAGTTTTCAAGAATTAAATCAAACTTAACCAATAACAGCAAAATTTTCAGTACTCCTGTGCTTGCCAAGTTGAGATCACACAACAGTCAACTTGAAATGCGGGATGGGAACCAGTGGATGCAAACTGGATGAGGTCAAGTCGAGAGAGAAGGGACACAGACACCAGAGTAATAATAGAGCTGATCTCCCAACTTACGTGGATGTTTGAAATTTTCTCCCAGTCATGCTCATCGAACCTGCTTCCTAACAGCTCACTTTCTGGGAGTTGGCTAAAGCAGAAGGTACAAAGAGAGAAAGAACCACATCAAATGGTTAACTAAACAGTCGATTCATCTTCCTGATCTTGCTACACCTCCCTCCTCCCACCTGTCAGTGACTTCCACAAGAACTGAATTCCTGCTACCTAAAAGCATCAAACTCTTTAACTTACTAACTTTGCCAAAAACAAGTATTTTTCTTAATCAAGAGTTCCCTGCAAGATGATGGTTTAGCAGGAGAAATGATTAATGCAATATCAAAATACACTGCTCTAGACACGTTAATGAGCAAAAGCTCAGAACTACTAAAAATTTCAGAGCTCTCTGCTTCTCTGTTGCTAATCCAAGGAGCAGCATCTCTCTACTGGGTATAGATACTGCATTTGTGTATCAAGACTAAAAACACAATTCTTAGAAAGGAACTAGAGAGATAAGAGCTCTGCAGAATTTGACAGCACTTAATTTTTTGCAAGCTGACACAAATGAAGATTTCTTCAAACATCATATCTAGAAGTGCTTGAGAAAGGAGGGAATTTTAAGAGGACAATGCCAAGAGCAGGCTTTCATTTTCACCAGGAATAGAAGAAGACGACTACTCACTTAATTGCCTCTATTTCTTGCTCCACTTCTTTGATTTGCTTTTCCAAGGTCTGTCTCTCCATTTCAGTCTTGACTTTCTCCAATTTCTGGTTCCAGTAACTCATCCTGTTCAAAGACATTTTTAGCACCACTTAACATGCCCGGATGGGAATGAGGTCATTGGCATCAAAGACGTATGGCAAAGACGCTCTCCCCATCTGCATCGTTCTTTCCTTGAAGTTTATTTCTACCCTACAAAACTGTTGTTCTTCTGGGTTTTCCCACATGGCACACTTATTGTCCTATCTTTGCCCCAGCAGTGCAGACCACTAAACCCAGAACAAGGCTCAGATTAATCATTTCATTATTTACAGAGAGAATCAACAGTTGCTGCAACAAACAAAGACTGTACCAGCTCCAGGCACAGAAGTCTCTTGCTGGACACAATCATTTGGTTGGAAGAGACCTTTAAGATCATTGAATCCAACAAGTCACCACTAAACCATGGCCCTCAGCACCACATCTCCACGGCTTGGAAACCCCTCCAGGGATGGGGACTCCACCACTGCCCTGGGCAGCCTGGGACAGCCCTTCACAGCCCTTGAGGGGAAGAAATGACTCGCTACATATCACAACGATTTGCTACATATGATAATTTCAGCTTCAAGCCCTGTAAACTACTTGAAGTTATACCATCGTGCCAACAGGAAAAAACAGATGGTCATCTCCACGTGCATCATCTCCTGTGACTGATGTCGTTGTTCTCACCAGGAGAAAGACTTTTGCACAGTACTTACTTCAATAACTTTGGCTGAAGCAGGCGCTGCAAGCGGTCGCTTACTACTGATTTCTGCAATAATGTCTTCTCTCTGCTTTTCCCTAGAGAGAAGAAGGGAATCGAGCTTTCAGACATTAGTGCAAAAGCACTTCCAAGAAAACAAGAGATCCACTGCTTTAAATAGCGTTGTTGAAGTATCCCCCAGGTCTTCAATAACACTTCATCTTCATTAGGTACACAATTTCTTTGGGCAAAGTGGCTCCCAGCAGCTAGGTGAATCAATTCTGTTCTCGCAGAAGTGACTGATGTCGTATTTGACTCGGGCAAGTCTTGCTCTCCTGCTCAGTTTTAGTTCCGAGGACACCTCAATAAAGATCGTCACATCGGCGTTTGTGACCATCGAAAGCCGCAAGTGTCCCTCAAACTTCTCTCATCTGAGCAAGACCCGTGCACAAGCTCATTTGGTTTCGGGCTGCTCGCAGGAGTTGATGCATCAAAACAAATACAAATGAGAGAAGCGAGTCATTGATGGCTCAATGAAACAATTTACAGAGCATCCTGTTCACTTTTAACTACATCTTTTTGTACAGCCAAGTATGAAATATCGGATGAGCTGATGTTTGACTGCAAATGGTGGAAGGGTGGAACTGAAAATATGAATATATAAATTTGTTATAGCTCTTACAGAACACCAAACAGCACAGAGTTACTTACATTTTGTTGAAAGCAGTTGTTCAAAGGACTTTATACCCTGAGCTGCCTTTTCCTTGGCATCTTCATTGGAAGGAGGGCCCTAGTGAAGATTAGAAGGGTTAGATACACTGGGAAAGTCAGATACACAGAAAAATAGCCCCTTTCTTCTTAAAACTCTAGCATGAACTGCTACAAAAACCCCTGGTAACTCAATCTTGTGCGAGCTGTCACGTCTAAACTGCTCCGTTACCCTCCCTAGCACCAGCTCATGGATACATCAGAAGACAAAAGAAAGCAAATACAAAATAGGTACTTCAAGCAAGTAACTTTGCCCATTCTCAGCCCGGAGCCAGGCCTGCTCGCATCAGGGGGCAGCTGAAGAGGCATTTTGAACGTGGGGACACATATTGCACGTTTGTACCTACTCAAGATGCACGACCAACTTGAGTAGAAATTAATAGAAAATACCAGACTTTGCTTGAGTATTTTATTACTACATGTGTGGTGACAGCTGACATATTAGCTACACCAAGGAGTCAACATCTCTTTTGCTAGAAGCCCTTTAAGAACACATTAAAAAAGCAGCAACGTTTGCCTCAGAAAACTGAGTTTCAAACACAATCAGATTTCGGCGAGTACTTTAAACAACAGCCTACAATTGGATTGTGGAGATTAAGACAAACAATCCAAGTTAAGTTGAAAACGAGAATGCTGAAGTGCCCCGCAGCTGGGGCCACTCCTCAGAACTCCCCTTCAGCTGCCGCAGCCAGACACACACTGAGCAAACATTTCTAAAAGAGGGTAAGTCAGCAACAAGTCAGGAAAAAAACAAGTTTCAAACTCAGCAGTGTGACTCACAGTTACACCTAGTGTATTTTTAACACAGTTACAATTTAAACCTATCATTGACAGACATAGCAATACGTAACCTAGTTATATTTACTTACAATTCCTGTTGTTTTATCCTTAAAATATGGCTTCATAAAATGACCCAAAAATACATTTGCTGCCAGACTTCTCCCATCTCCTGCCTTTGCAATTTTTGGACCAGAAAACTCGCACATTATTTCCTTCTGCAACACAAAAATTAAACCATATCAGTGTATCCTTCAAACCCTTAATTTCAGAGAGCAGTGGCTGAACTATCACAAACATCTCAGACAGGGTTCAAATTTGTAGCACCAGACTGTAAATCAGTGTACATGTTAAAGACAGGATTTGGAATTTCCTAACTGTGCACGGCACACTGCAGATGACACTTAACTTGCTACAACAAGCTAAACTATAAGATAGGAAAGTACTCTGGCGGTGGCATTTTTGGTGATAAGAAAGCTTGGAAGCATCAGGCAAATAAAACATTCAAAGGGCCACTCAAGTGACACTGGTTTGAATGGCCAGGAAGAAAATGAACCTGGTTCCTGGCCAAGCAAGCTGAGCACTGCACCCGCATACAAATAAGGGACCACAGCTACTGCAGCTGACCTCACTGGTACCTGCGATGCGTTAAGAATGTCCTGGAAAGTTTTACCAGGCTTGAAGATGGCAAATGGGAACCCAGAAAAGCACAGGAATGAACATTTTACCCCTGTTTTGCTCACCTGCTGCTCTTTGTTTTGTGCAATGAGAAGCTCAACTTCCTCAATCTTTTCCTGGATAACTTCTTGGTACACGTGGTTCATCTGCAGACACGTTTCTGGATCCTGCGGCAGACTGCTTTCAGTATCATCATCGCTACTGTCATCTTCTCCTTCCATTTCCTTGAAGCAAATAATGCATTTTAGAAAGGAAAAAAAACAACAACCCCCCCAGAAACACCAAATAAAAACAAGACAGAAAACTCAGTAACTCAATACTTCCATTATCTTACAAAACTGATTTTCAAAAGAAGTGGAGGCACAAAACTGCTTGTCTCTGCCCAGCAGTCACTCTGAACGCTCCCAGAAGCAGCGCTGCAGCCTCACCCAGCTCCCCTTCACCCTCTTCACTAGTCCAGGCTGGTGCGATCTGAACACAAGTCTGACTGTGACCTTGCCAACGCCTGGTCTCGTGCCACCAACTGCAGAACTGTAGCTAAACTCCACAACAGCAACACTTTACACTGGAGCCTTTACACTGCAATCTTAGAAGTAATTTTCCCCTCATGCACAAACCCGGGATTCTTCAGGTGCAAAGAAGCAAGAGATTTCTTGACCACGAGCTGACGATTTTTTTCTTGTGTGCAACTGCTCCGTGACCTCCCGAAGAGCTGGTGTGTTTCCAGTGACAGAGATCAGCAGGCACCAGAGCACCGGGGCCTCTGATCCCTGACATTGGTTTTCCCATGAACAAGTGTCGCTGCTACATGTGAATAATAAAGTTCTATGCAGGAATAACTAAACCTCCAGGTCTATTATGAATCCTTCCTGAGCCACGGAGCCCAGGCAGCTGCCCAGATTTCCCCACAATACAGTGAAATTCCCCTTCCTCCCGCTCCCTTCAATAGGCAGACGGAAAGATGTGCTTAAAGAGACAATAGTTACCATTTCAGCAGGAGAATCTGAGTCGTCATCTTCGCCATCATCTGTCAGACAACAAAAAGACAAAAATGTTGATTGCAGTGAGATTTTAAGAAGCTTCAAAATCAAACACTTTTCAGTTAAAGCACAGGATAAAGCAGGACACAGTACCTCAGACACGACCATTAAGAGTTTTTGGACACTGCCAATATCAAGTGATTTTTAGTTATGCTCCATACATGCACTTTTTTGCTCCAGAGTAGGAAAAAATACCAGCTCTGATAACTATACTACCAATCAAGCTCATCTTGGTCTCACACATCACGGCAAATTACAGGCTCCAGAGTCTGCAGCCAAGGGAACATTCCAACCCAACAGAACCCATAAACTTTGAAGGCACCCAAGAGCCCTTCCACGCTCTTCAACAATCTCTCGTTTTGCATTCAGCGTGGCTACAGATGTCTGACATACGTTATTCAGACCTGCATGATCAAAACACGGGGGATGAAGCAATTGTGACAGCCACCACAGGTACCGATACCCGAACTATTACCACTCCCTCTTTGCTTTGAAAAATTAATTTTAGGAGGCACAGGCAGTCTGCGAAACAGAGCGGCTCACAGAGGATTTTGTGTTGTCCACGCAGGAGAGGTGGAAAGGGCTTCGATGGAACTCCTGGTGGGCGTTTCGTGAGTCAGCTCGTTACCACCTGCCCTGACTAGAAGCCTCCATCAGGAGGCGTGGTGGGTCTCTCAACCTTCCCCGCTAGCTTGCTGTGGCTTCATTATGAAAATACGCAAAACACCGGTGCAAGAAGCTTCGTCTGCGAGGACGCTTGCTAAGGAGAGCCCTGAGGAGCCGCCCCGCCTCAACGCCTCCAGCATTCGCTCCCAGCACCGCCGGCGCGCAGGCCCTGGCAGAAATAGCGGGCTTAATGCAAACCCGACGGGAGCCTCTCCCCCGGCGCGCCAGACACGCGTGTCGGGAGCCAGAGCAGCAGCTTAACGCAGGAGCAGCGGGGGAGGCTGGAGAGGGCCGAGCCC
>VZZY01012782.1:213920-261129 GCA_013400335.1 Eurystomus gularis
GAGCTGGGCTGGCCAGGGACACGGCGGTGGCGGGGGCCGGGCCTGCGTGTGAGGACCGGGGGGGTGGTGAGAGTCACGCTGACTTCTCCTCTTTTCCACGCCAGTTCTTGTAAATTCGGGATCAAGGCACGAAGCGAAATACCTCAGTGGCATCTCCCACTTCTTGGAAAAGCTGGCCTTCTCCGTGAGTACCGTACCTGCCCCAGCAGGGCCCCGGGGACAGCGTGAGACACCGTAAATCCGCACAGCAGAGAGCGGCCGAGGGCAAGGCCCGCTCCTTGCAGCGGCTCTGTAGGTTGGAGCTGTTTAAATAGATGCTGGTAGTAATCCTAGTTAATTATCGTGACTGTCATTATGTCTTGAAGGTCTGTTGTGCTTTCAGCTCCAAGATGAGCAAGTATTTAGTAAACCATTTAACTTAGGGAATGTAGAAGATGCTTGTTCTGGGCTACGCTGAAGGATTATAAACAGTTATTGCTTTACTAATTCATGACATTGGTGTCTTTTTAGTCCACAGCTCAGTTTGGCAGCAAAGATGAAATCCTCCTCACTTTGGAAAAGCACGGGGGCATTTGTGACTGCCAAGCCTCGAGGTACGATGCTCTTCCGCAGTGCTCCGGTGCCTGAGTGATTGTAACACTGACAGCAGCCTGAGCTGCATTTTCTGCTGTGTGGCAGTGAAAGCCACATTTTGCTTCTAAGCAGCAGAAACCCATTTGTGGTGATTGCAGGGAGCTACGAAAGTGAACCTGAAAGGGTTATAAAATCAGTTCTGTTGCCTTTTGGAAGCATTTAATGGTCAAGCAGCTTGGTCTGTGATTTCCTGGTGCACGTTTACTGATCGTGGAAGTGACTTCTCAGTGTGGACCCCGTCTGTGTTGCAGGGACACCATAATGTACGCTGTTTCTGCTGACGCCAAAGGCCTGGACACGGTCGTCAACTTGCTGGCTGACGTAGCGCTGCAGCCCAGGTTATCAGGTCTGGGAACATTGGTCTCTGTCTCAAGAATCCCAACATATGTCTTGCTGTTCGATTTCCGAATTCTTCATTAGGTTGTGCTCATCGAGATGTATCATGTAGCAACTGGGTATTTCGCGTGGTGGGTGTTATCTCTTGCGTTCTTTCTTATTGCAGACGAGGAAATTGAGATGACCCGCACAGCAATACGATTTGAGCTTGAAGACTTGAATATGAGACCTGACCCGGAGCCTCTCCTCACAGAAATGATCCACGCGGTAAAATACTGAAAAGTCCGTCTTGCGTGCGGCATGAGACGCGCTGCGGTCTCTTCCTCAGCTCTTCCTCAACTTTGGGGTTTATTTGAGACTATTCTGAGAACAGATTTTTCTGTTATTCAATAAGATTTCAGCAGTGGGAGAATTTTGCTGTCCCTCCACTTTGAAATCCGACATTCTACACACGTGACAGATGTTAACCTGAACTAAAAGCGCCTGTAACACCTCTCTGTTGACGTGGGTGACAACACATTGTTGAGTTACGCTGAGAGGAGCGAAACATGTCCTCTCATGCGTCTGTAAGGGGCGTAATTCTAAAACAGGAAGAGAAGATCTAGGTGGAGGAGGGTGAGGTGATATTTGTTACTTTACCGTGGCCGTTTCCCTTTAGGCAGCCTACAGAGAGAATACAGTCGGACTGAACAGGTTCTGCCCGGTGGAGAATACCGACAAGATCGATCGAGCGGTGCTGCATTCCTACCTGCGCAACTACTACACGCCAGACAGGATGGTGCTTGCCGGGGTGGGAATCGAGCACGAGCAGCTGGTGGAGTGTGCCAAGAAACATCTGCTTGGAGTGGAGCCGGTGTGGGGCAGCGGGCACAGCAGGGACGTGGACAGATCTGTGGCTCAGTACACGGGAGGCATTGTCAAGGTAAAAAGGAAGGTGGAGGTGGCATTGTGCCTCTTCTCTGGTTTTGCTTTTCTAAGATTAGATACTGGTCATGGATGTGAGCCCAGACTGGCTGGGACAGGCATTAGCAGGGTGACAGGTATCCAACTTGATACAATCCCAATAATTAACAACAGAGGTAAAAATCAGTCCTAATAATTCCTCTGCTCCTCCCCAGGTTGAAAAAGATATGTCAGATGTGAGTTTGGGCCCGACTCCCATCCCAGAGCTTACCCACATCATGATTGGGTTAGAAAGCTGCTCGTTTTTAGTAAGTATGAACCTAAATCTGTTTGGTTTGGGTGCCCTGTACTTGGAAGAATCCCCAAATACTGTATCTCACGATGTAAACACCGGCACTCTCGCTGCTGATGCTGCAGGTACAGACAAGCAGCTTTTTCACGGATGGTTTGATGAAGGCACTGACCTTTATGCTCTTCTGCCATGTTTCCTTCTGACTCTTTTTCTCCCTCTTTACTCGTCCCAGACCGTTGAGAGCTCTGCTGCTAGCTGACTGAATTTCTTGTTGCAATTCAGGAGGAAGATTTCATTCCCTTTGCAGTATTAAACATGATGATGGGAGGTGGTGGCTCTTTCTCAGCCGGAGGGCCCGGCAAGGGCATGTTCACCCGGCTGTACCTCAACGTGCTCAACAGGTTTGTTGGTCTAAGGGACAGCAGAAACCGTCTTCTCTAGCGGGTGCACATGGAAGGTTTCGTATGTTGAAAGCAAACACCCTGAGGTTTTACTTCAGCTTGAAACGTGCGGGGCTGATTTTTCAGTGAGAATTTTGAGGGGGGAAAAGGCAGAAGTGACCAGGAATCCCGCCTTCCTCCACTAGCCCTTCATCAGGGAATATTAACAGAATTAGCTGTTGTACCAACAGCACTGCTCCGTATTGCTCGGGGTTTGGTCTCAAGGATGCCAGTGAAGGAGGCAGTAGATGGCACGTGCAGAAATTGTCAGAGGAAGGGACTGACAGTTCTCACTGACGCTGCTGAGAATCCTGAAAATGCACTAGGAAAGGACTCGCTGTCCATGTTTGTTTAATTTTTACATGTAAATTCAGTTCTTTAAATACTGTTTGTGTTCTCACAGGCACCACTGGATGTATAATGCGACCTCTTACCACCACAGTTACGAGGACACGGGTCTCCTGTGTATACACGCCAGTGCAGATCCAAAACAGGTACGCAGACCTGTACTCAAAGATGGGTGTCCTTAAAAAGTCATCGCATTACTTATTACCAGACGGCGAGGTTCCCAGGATAAGCGTCGTTCTAATCTTCTTTCAATTCTCTGGCTTTCCTAGGTTCGAGAGATGGTGGAAATCATCACAAGAGAATTCATTCTCATGGCAGGAGCAGTCGGAGAGGTCAGCAGCCTAACCTGCAGCCTGGGCTTTGAGCTGAACTAGTGCATTGCACTGGCCTTGCTAGAATGAGTTTTTGTAGACAAGTATGTTACGTATTTTGGTAAAAGAATAGAGTCATTTTAGCAACACATTCACCAAGAGGAAGGTGTTTCCAGAACTCTTCACAGAATCACGGAATGGTTTGGAAGGACCTTTCATGGTCATCTAGTGCAACCCCCCTGCAGTGAGCAGGGACATCTGCAACCAGAGCAGGTTGCTCAGAGCCCCGGCCAACCTCACCTGGGATGTTTCCAGGGATGGGGCAGCGACCACCTCTCTGGGCAACCTGGGCCAGGCTCTCACCACCCTCAGTGTGAAGAATTTCTTCCTTCTCTCTAGTCTAAATCTCCCTCTTATGGTTTAAAATCATGACCCCTTGTCCTGTTGCAACAGGTCCTGCTAAAAAGGTCTGTCCCCATCTTTACTATAAGAAAAAGGCGCCCTTGAAGTACTGAAAGGCCACCAGAAGGTCTCCCCGGAACCTTCTCTTCTCCAGGTTGAACAACTCCAACTCTCAGCCTGGCCTCATAGCTGAGGGGTTTCACCGTAAGATCATTTTTGTGGCCTGCTCTGGACCTGCTCCAACAGGTCCACGTCTCATCTGTGCTGAGGGCTCCAGAGCTGCAATGTGGTATCTTGTATTAGAGAGCAGCAGCCAGACTTTTCTTAACACATTTGCATTTTCTGCTCGTTTACAGGTAGAACTTGAGCGAGCGAAGACGCAGCTGAAGTCCATGCTCATGATGAACCTGGAGTCTCGGCCAGTGATCTTTGAAGATGTGGGAAGGCAAGTGTTGGCAACAAACACAAGGAAGCTACCTCACGAGCTCTGCGCCCTGATCGGTGAGTAGATGACGCTTCTCCTTGCCTTGACTGAACGGTAGGTACAATTGGGTGGGGGGAGAAAACTACAATGTATTCTTGTAGCACCGAGGGAACTGCCTTAGAGAACCTGGGGCTGTAAGTACTACAGAGAGATACTTCCAATTGATTGTTTCAAGTGCTGGAAAGTAAGCGCAATGCTTCTTGTTGTCAGAAGGAAGGAAGAAATCCAGGAGCATGGTTAGAGAAGCTCTAGAGTTAGTAACTGGTTTTCTGAGCATCATACCAAAGCTGCTTTGTGCCATTTAGAATGTAGTTGTCAGAGCTCTAGGGGATTTTTAAATTTTCTTTCTTTCTGCAGGTCAGGTGAAATCCACTGATATCAAGAGAGTTGTCACTAAGATGCTTCATAAAAAACCAGCTGTGGCGGCACTGGGTGATTTGACAGATCTGCCCACCTACGAACACATCCAGGCAGCGCTTTCCAGTAAGGACGGGCGACTCCCTCGGGTGTACCGGCTCTTCCGATAAAGCAGCACCCCCTGCACACCTCTGACAGACTTGCTTCCTTTTAAATATGTTTCTGAGATTGTATTCTTGCTGCGGGCCCTCCCTCCCATCTTTCCAGGCATCCTGTGCAAACACGGAGCTACGCTACAGCTGGACAGAGCTGCTTCAGAACACTGGACTGTGAAATACTCGTTACGTTGGGCTGCTTTGACACTCTTGAGTAGGTGACAAGAGAAGATGGGGGTACAGAGCCAACGGAAGGCGTGGATCTGAGAAGAAGTCGCTGCTGTGTGCTACCACTTAATGGTATCCGCAGTAGAGGTGGGGCTGTCACACTGGAGGTCCTGGCGTGTGCCCGGCTCAAGGAATGTGGTGGCTGGTTTAAGAGCTTGGCTCAAATATCCCAATTCAAAGACTATCCGTAGCTGTGACCAAGGGGAACAAAGACCTGGTCAGACTGAATTAGGAAAATATTAGTTATTATCCATGTCAAGTAAGGTTAACAAGCCTCCTGCGGTCCAGGTCTTGTTACAAGCACCATGGATCCATTTCATCTGTGGAATTTACCATCTGTAGCACTACCAGAAGTCACACCTCTGGAAATAACTTCATCATTTTGCTAGAGCTCGGAGGAAAGTAGACCTGTGGCGTAACTAAGTTTCTGTGGAGTCCATCTACAGAGATGCTCCACGTAATGCTCCGTGGACACTGACTCTAGAATGAAAGGGATCCTGTTCTTCAGGTTTTTCACTTGTGAGTGAACTATGCTAAAGAATAGAAGTTCTCTGACTTCAGAGTTGGTTTACAGTTATTAAAGGAATTGCTGCTGCTGCACTTTAAACTCGAACCTACTTTCTTCACTGTTGCTCAGATGAACTTTAGGCCTTGCAGAACGATGATGTAATTGTCCGTCTCACGGCAGAGACCTGGCTCAGCTGGGAGTCGAGATCAGCAAAATTACCACACTTAGGAAGTTTACGATCTTGAAAGTGACTGACCCCTGTGGCAGAGAGATGTGGAGGGAAGTGCCAGGCATTTCACACATGGAAGAAACGGAGACCCAAAGGAGAGGAAAAAAAGATTTGATTTACGTAATCCCCTAACATATGGACTTAAAAACGTAGATACTTCACTGGCTCGCTGTGCGTTGTAAGGAGCAAGGAAACTGGGAGCAGAACACTGTGGGGCAGCTATCACCTGCTTTACCCCCCTGCCTTTAAGATGATACGTTGCATTGCTTCTTGTGGAACCCCCAGTATGGGAGAATCCTATTCAGTTGTTGTGTATGTTTGTAAGAAAATAAAGAGACCTCTGAATGACTGGAACAGGTCATAAGAGCTCTTGAGATTCATCAGCTAATGGCTGGGTTTCTTGACCTGGTGCAATCTGCGCCGTTTGTTCAGTGCAGATGATCCCAAAGAGCTGTGTCCTGCTTTTCCAGCTGGAGACAAATGGCTCGGGTCACCCGAACGGTTAACGTGCATCACACAGAGAACTCTGGTTCTGACAGCCCTGCAATAAGCTGCTTCTCACTTAAGGTATTGCATCAATTTATTTTTATTCCTTTAAAAAGAAAGGAAATCCAAATACCTGATGGCTACAGACAGGTCAGTGCCAGAAATGTTTGTACCGCAGAACAGAAGCTCTGTCTTGGACAGGTTGCATAGTTAGCAGCACTTCCTCCAAGGTGTTTTAGGTACTAAGGTGAAGAATGATCCAGCCGATCTGTGACCATGAAGAGTTTTTAGGTATTAGCTGTACTGAACATTTTACCAGTGCTGTACTGGTCCATGTAGTATGTTTAGCCTTGAGACAACACTACTTCAAAAAGAGCTAGTTATTCACAGTTCACTGAATTGGAAAAATGAAACCAAAAGGAACTAACTGTGATCGGAGGTAACGGAACTGACTTGCTGCAGTTTCTCTGCGTTCTTCCCTAGGACTCCCTTGACATCATCATCACTTTGGTGAAGTATCACACAGTAGCAGTTCTTAGACCATTCTTCTCAACTCCTGCTGCTGAAGGCAGGTCGTGTTTTATCACCCCTTGGGCAGGGCGAGCGAGTTAAGGAAGGGATCGTTTCAAAGTCTCAACAGCCAAATCCATGGTGTGAGAGATTGACACCTACCCCCTTGGTAACAGAAGGCCTGTAGAATAATTCTTGAAAGGCATTTTTTCTACACTTCAAACGTACAGTAGTACATTCACACAGATCTTGCTGCAGAGGACCAAAAAAGCCCAGCGCAGGAGCACCATCCTTACACAAGACTGCCCAAGTCCTCCAACTGGTCCCTGTTACACGTTTTACAGAATACTGTACACTCTGCTACAGATAAGGACAAAAAAACCCAACCCCACAACATATGCAAGCTAACCAGATCAAATCAGACAGACACACAACAATTGTCACCTTCTTGCAGGCTTTTCTTTGGTCCCTGGTCATGCCAATTCCAGAAGCCGTGCTCCCTGCATGGAGTCATCTTCAAACCAAAAGACTGCACCCGGTTGCTTCCAAAGATAGTAGCGTTAAAAATAAATCAATTACATCTGTTGGGATGGATGTCCTAAATAACTGACTCCATTTTCTTCAGCAAAAGCACTTGAGCTACATGGATTAGCTCATGCAAATGAATCCAGGATGAGGTTTAAGACATTCTTCACAAGCCACAGCAACTGCCAGAGGTGCTTAAGCAGACAATTCCCTGCAGAGTTGTGGCCTGAAATCCTCTTTCCGGGCACCTCTAACGCAAGCGGTACAGAGTTCTCGGCTCAGGAAATGCTACATACGCTGCTGGATTTTTGGTCCTTTTGCTCTCGCCGTTTCTGAAGTTCCCTTGTAATCCGTCTCTTTATTCCGATTAAATAGAGTTCTCTGTCAAACTGCCCCGCAGCAAGTGGAATGCTACAAGGTAAACACAAGCCATTGGATGAGGGCACAAAGTGATTCTTCTTGTTTCCCCACCATTTTCCAACGAGAGCCAAAACCCCAATTTTCACTTTCTTAAGGCTACAGCAGTGGGAGAAAACAGGAAAAACAAAGTTGTTCTTCCACAGCAACAAGTTCAAGTTTTTCACAGGACATTTCGATGAAGAAAATACTGGTTGCAAAAGGCCAATTACTTTCGATTTAAGCACGAACTTACCTGCGTTCATAAGGGCCATACATGAAGGACATTCTTTATGACATTAAGCCAAAAACCGTTCATTTGAAAGGCTAAACTGGCTTCTTGTTTACTTGGTGTGTTCACCGGTGTGGGTCATACACAACAGCTCTTATCTTGGTCAGTTCTAGAGGACAGGACACCCCAGCAGCCTCACTGCACGGACTCTGCCATGCTTCTATTTAATACCCATAAATTTTAAAAAATCCCGATTCTAATTGCACTGCTGAACAAGCGAGAAGTTTCAGAAATCACCAATTTCTGGATATTTAGGTACTGAAATCCCTGACCATGCTACTCACAGAAAAGAGACTAAGTTTCAGTGACTTAACCAAATTCTCTGAGGAGCTGTACTGGCACAACAGCCCCCAGTGGGACATCAAGAACGCGGAGGATCTCAGAATGCTCCCCTGAAACAGAGCTGCCTTGAAATGCAGCCACCACTGGGGAGGGAAAACAGCACTGATCCCAAAGAGGGAAAGAGAACGGGGAAGCTCTCCCTGCTGATAGGAAAACCAGATTGCTGCATCTCAGATAAAGACACAGACCTAAAGCCATGGCAATGGGCTCCGTTTATCTCCCTCAGGAAGATTAAGGGACCTGGCACCAGGGATTGCAGATGTTAGTGCAAGGTTTAAGTGCTCTTACTGTTCTGACCAGGAGCTACACAGGATAACCTCTACTTCAGGGACTCTCCTGAGAGGACAAACTCCAAACAGGAGCCTATCCCCTGGCTCACTGGAGCCCTGTGAATAACCCAGAGTGGCACAAAGAGGTACTAACTTGTCTCTGCCAGGCCTCACTTTCACACGGAACAAGGCAAACACAGGCCGATGGTCTGAAGTTTTGATCACAGGACAAGAGGAGTACTTGACAGCGTGGATGTCATCTTTGTAGCGACTGCGGAATACAACGCGATCCTGGGGGCAGAGAGAGAGGGGGGAGACCGATGGTAACTCCCTTTGCGTATCTGCTCTGGAAAGAAGCACTGCTTCACAAGAGACAAATCCCTTCGTTTAGCACGCTCCACTTGGTGGAATGAAGTGTCTCGGACACGGACACGTTCCTGAAGAACATGCATCTGATCCCAAGAGCGGTTCTGTGCCCAGCTCTGAGCGCAGGGGAGAAGGCACTGAACAGATCTCAGGCAGGGAAAATGAGAGTAGCAGCCTGTGCCAAACTCTCCCTGGGCTCACCGGTTCCACAATCCTTCCTTCCAACCCAGTTCCACAAGTCCTGTTGCCCTTAAGCAACAAATCTCAGCATGACTGCATCTCATGCAGACCAGCTATGGCAAGGCAGCTTTTTCTTGCCGGTGAGCATCGCCCTTTAGAGGCAGATGTGAGGCTGAGCAGCACTTCTGAGCACGCGGCTCTGAAATCATCCCTTACCGTGTAGGAAGGAGTCCTTTGCTTGGAAGTGGTGTCATAGCTGTCCTTTCCGATGTCAAACTTGTAGGAGGGACGGAAATGAATGTCAGCCTCTTGGAATCCTTTGAAAATAGACCCTGTAAGGGAAGGAGAGAACAGCATGAACGACAAATTCCTCCTTCCTAAGAACCTGACGCACTTTCTGTAGTTATTCAACACTGCTTAACTAATGCTGGCTAGAAACAACAGCCATGTGTGTGCATGACTAGAAAAACCTGGGTTTGGGCTCCAGAAGGGGAGAAAGGTCATGTTCCTACCTAGTGAGGATAAAAAATAGCCCGTGGCTATTTAGTTAGTGGCTATTTAAACAAAGAACACTTGGTGCATTCACCTCCCCTTCCACTGAAAGCTCCTGATGGTTTGCAAATGCTAGTTGGTCAAATGGGAATGTCCTAGACGCTGTGACAGAATGATGTGCAGTTTATAGAGGAGTCGGATGGAACAGAGCAGTAAATGGCTTGGAGGTTACACTACTAATAGCAGAACACTAGAGCCAAAGGCCCCTCGTACAGACTGCCACTGAATTTGACAACTGCCGACTTCCTTTTTTAGGGAATTTAACAAGAGAAAGCAGGAAAGGTCTCTAGGAAATAAGGATTTGGCTATAATTATTTCTGTGTGTAGATGTCTCTGTTCCTGGAGACCAGGGAGAAAACCAGACATGCCTCACCCCTGCTCATCTCACTGGTGAGCTGGTCGTATGCCAGTAGCTTGGACACATCTGTTTCTGGGTTCTGGTTCAAGATGGAATCCACGGTCTCACGATCCTTATTTAGCCGGAAATTGAAGTCACCAAACCAGAAAACTTCATCAAACCGTGTTGTGACATCACCTGCAAATTCAAGCCAGAAGTGTCAGGATGAAGGTAAACATCCTGAAAAGTTCCACAAGCAAGAAAAAAGTCCAAAACTTTTCTTCCCTGAATCTCCTTTTCACTTTTGCGGGAAATCGAAGTATATGACACAGCTACAGGCTCATTGAAATAAAACTCAGTTAATTCTTTCAAAGTGAGAGTTGCATGACGCACAACCTACTGAGCGTGCTGCGAGGTATGTGCAAGGAACAGGCAAAAATTCTTTCCTTTTCCTACCAAGAGATATAATACTTAAGCCTGTTTTCTGCCTGGGGCCACCACAGAATGTGGCAATAAAAAACCAGTAAAAAACAGAACACAAATTTAAAAATTCACAGAAAAAGCTGAAAAGAGACTGAACTATCTCTAAGACCTAGAAACAGTATGAACACAAAAACCTAATGCTACACTGCAGATAAAGAGTAAACTCATCTTCCTAGAAAAAGGGCTTCACTTACGTATCTAGAGGTCACGTTAGCAGCACTGGATTAAGAAACACTAATGGAATTTGGCAGGCAATACGCTGACCTGGGTATACAGAAATTGAAATAATGTTCCTTCTTTTTAAGTTTTGAAATAAAGTCATTTCTGCTTGTCCTTATGGGCTCCCCCACAAGCACAGCTTCACACTTACCAGAACTGGATCGATACGGGTTTGTGTCCGGAACGTTCTTGGGGAGCGTAAGGGCTTGGATGGTTTTATTGTAGTCCAGTTTCCTCTCGTTCACCTTACTGTCCCCAGCTGAAAGACAGAGATCCCGTTACTGCCAATGATGCATCACTTTCATTCAGTTACCATTTTTTGTTAGGACGCTGGACATTTTCCACACGTAAAATGTAACACTCTGATCCAGGGAGAGTACACACACTGAAAATAATGACGGAAAGTGCGGAAAAAGGGATACAATTGTCCAGAATCAATTTCTGGTTTTCTAAACACTGTTCTTCTGTAAATTTGCTACCAAAAAATCCTCCTCCCTTATTCTCAGCTCAGCAAACCTGAGCTGGGACTTCAGTCTGTCCTGCTCCTCTATCCCCCTGCAGCTCTTTTACCTTTGTCAAACCACCCCCCTCCTCCCTCAGCCAGGACACTCCTGTCAGGGCTGTACATGTCTCACATGTGAAGTGGGAGGTGATGAAGAGAAAGGAGGTCCCAAAAAATGTGAAGCTGATTCCCAGAGCTCCCTTGGTTTTGATCTGAGACACGATCCGAGTTGTCACCGTGGCATACTCCACTTCTGGAAGGAGAAAAAGAAGATGCTTTTACTGAAAAGCCTCTAGAGACAGTGAGCAGGAAAGTCAGGTGAAGGACAGCCCTGGAGAAAAGGACAAGCCACCTGGCAGCAGTCCCTTCACCTCCCCACTCTCCAGCTCTTACTGGACCACGCACCCGAGCAGAACCAGATGAGGTCCCTCCGAATGAAGACCGACATGTAGAGCACGCCATGCGCAGCGGAGTAGAGCATGACGTAGTGGGGGCCTAGTGTCTCCTGCAGGCGGATCTCCCACTCTCTTCTGCAGGAGAGAACAACAGCTGGATCACAAGGACAGTACAAGAGACAACAACCAGGAAAGAAAGTCAGCGTTGGGACGAAAGAGCAATCCCTGTGACACAGAACATCAAGTAAGCGCAAGCAAAACCTCCACTGCCACAGCGGTGCTGCAGGGAAGGCTGCTCAGTCTGACGGCTAACTCCAGACGTGCCATGCAGCAGGCTCTGCGTGGGGTGAGATACCTACTGCTGCTGCCCCGAGCAGCTTGCACATCTGAGAAAAGAGAGTCCCACTGGGAAGAAACCCTACAAAAAGGGAGTCTGACATGTCCAGAGGAGGGCCACAGAAATGGAGGGAAGGCTGGAGAACCCCAGCTGTGAGGCCAGGCTGAGAGAGTTGGAGTTGTTCAGCCTGGAGAAGAGAAGGCTCCAAGGAGACCTTGTATCAATACTTAAAGGGGGCCTATAAGAGAGATGGGGACAATCTTTTTAGCAAGGCCTGTTGTGACAGGACAAGGGGTGATGGTTTTAAGGTAAAAAAGAGGAGATTTAGACTAGATATATGGAAGAAACTTTTTACACCGAGGGTGGTGAGAGCCTGGCCCAGGTTGCCCAGACAGGTGGTCACTGCCCCATCCCTGGAACCATCCCAGGTGAGGTTGGCCTGAGCAACCTGCTCTGGTTGCAGATGTCCCTGCTCCCTGCAGGGAGGTTCCACCAGATGACCTTGAAAGGTCCCTTCCAACCCAAAACGTTCTGTGAGGCTTCAACCTGCTCTTCTGGGCTTGGTCAATCTCAGACAGACTACAGCTTTGCAGCCATGTACTACTGATGAGCACATGGCTGCCAAGAGCCAGCTCTGATCTAGGACAAGACACCCACCAAAATTAGAGAGGAGTTTTGCTGTTGGCTGCCTTGACAACAGGACCAAGTTCTGCATGTACAGGTTTTTGTGACATTTTCCTCTAAAACCCATTTCCCCTGATGCTCATGCAATGGAATTCAGAGGTGGATTAAATGAAATTATTTATTGAAAAGATGAAGAATATGATGGAGATTACTTCCAGACTAATTATAGCCAAAGCAATTAGTTAACAATAAAAGAGGATGGCTCATTACATTGTTTTTGCTACCTGTCTGGACAGCCTTCTTGAACTCCAATGACATACATGTCCTGGGCATAGTCAGGATCTGTTGGTAATAAGAAGTCGTCCAGATTCACTGGAAGTTCCTATTACAAAAAAGAAAAAAATAACAATATTAGTTACGCAAAGATTTACTAGAAAAGTACAAGAAAAGTCCAGGCTAAGCTACCAAGTTCCACAGCTTATGCAAACGATTCAGGCTTCAAAAAATAGGTTAAAATTCTCCTTCCCAAAGGGCAGCCTTCGTCTGCTGTCCTTCCAGCAGTAACTGAGGTTCCACGGTTCAGCCACGTGGGCCAGGAACGGGATGTTTCTAATTTCCTGTGATTTTTCCCAAGCTCAGTGGCTATTTACTGAACACCCAGGGGTTGCTTGTGTCCTTCCAAGCACAGCTTCTCAGTCACCTGGTAGGATCCCTCCGGAATTCCTAGGCTACGCACAGATGCAGGCGGGAGGCTGGGTTCTTTAGCAGAGGTGTTCTCACCATAAGCACTAAATCGCCAGTCATCTTCATATGACCCAAATTGCAGCGGAGTGTTAAGGAGCTGCCACAAAAAGCCAGAGCAGCAGCAGCAAGCTCACTGCTTTCACACCTAGCGTCTCAGAAGCCTTGTTACAATGACTCTCTCACCAAGATGAATGCGCACGAGAGGGCTTTGGAATTTAATAAAGATGATGAACTCAGGTTGCTGGGGAACATGGTCACGAACAGAAAAAGAAAAACCATCACACCAGTCCTTGTAGTAAAGCTGGGGTAGCTTTACTACTGCCAAAAGACCTGTGGAGACTTGGGTGCACGTACCTTCTGACCCTGCATGTTCCAGGTGGCCACAAAAATTCCAATATTCCGATCAGGGAAATATCTGCTAAGTTCTTCTGCTCCCAGTAAGGCACCACTCGCCAGAAGGCTGCCTTCCAAGTAGCTTCTGTGAACAGAAGACCCAGAAAAGAACATCTAAGGGAACGGCATGACTGCTGGAGTAATGATTTGAATCTTGAGTTAATTGAGAACACACCTTTAGCTCAAGAAAATGGCATTTAGTATTTATTCTTTGTTCTGCTTGCCTGAAGTTCCAACTCTTATAGAGCGTTTGTGAATCATATGAAAGAAAATGAAGCTATAGTCATAAACCAGCCTTTTCAAAGCCAGGACACGAGGGTGATGGTGAGACTGATGCTGCACCGGTTCTGTGATGAGCTGACTGAAGCCATCCCAGCTCTTCAATCCCTCTGGCACTCACCACAAACAAAATTCAGAGATTGGTTTGATATTTGAGTACCTTGAAGCAGCTCACTTTACTCAAAACACGAAAATAGCCCCAAAATTCCCAGTGTTGTGGCACCAAGTTGCTCCTAATCAGGGATTCAAACTCACATTCCTCCTTCGATTCAGCTCATCAAATTAGCTGTCAAGTGAACCATCCATGGAGCCTAAAAGAACATCGCAATCCAAAAGGCCAGACCTGCCCCTCACCACCTGCCTCTCCAAAGAACGCAGGGCTTACGAAAGCAAAAGGGGGCTGGCTAAAGGACCGCAAGTTGAATAAGCATTTTTAATCTCGCTTAAGCTCTGCCAAGAACGACGGCAGCATGATGTCAGGGGACGCTGAGTAACTCACTGGTCTACCCAGCTGCCTGCTGGCCTCCAACGGCTTTGCAGAGGGAACTGAAAGAAAACCCCTCATGGAAAACAGTAACAATCAACCCTCGGGGCTTTTTTACCAGTAACACTCTGATTTCTCTCTGAATTATTTTCTCCGGTACCACTGACTCCCACTCTTTGAATCAATGATCAGACGGACCCCTCAAGGCCTTGCAGGGTGTTGCGTGTCTGTAACGTACAACCTTTACCTCAGCACTTGGATCCTTCATCTTTTAACGTGTTTCCTGACCTGCAGTGTTATCAGTAATAGTCGTGCAGGCTTTGTGCTGAGTGCTGGGAAGGCTTCACGGACGGAGAGTCTGCAGCCCACACGGGAAAAGGATTCCACACGTTAGCGAGCAGGTTAATGTACTACCTCAGTTCCCTCCAACCAACAATCTACACTTGGCTAAGAATGAAGACAAACGAGCAAGCAGAGCAAGAAGTCAGGGCCACGCTAGGCAACAGTGCTGAGATCTGAGTGGAATCACATTCCTCCTGAAGAGATTCCTGGGAAAGCTGGGGCTGAGGAGCTCCTGGGGGACACTGAAGCTGTTCACAGCACATGATTCGATCCTGCCAGAAGCCAAATAAGCTCAGCATCTGCAGAGGACCCTTAGCACCTTACAGGACTGTGACAGTACTGCATGACAATTTCAAGCTAAAATATTTGGGGTTTTTTCCTGCCATTTACCATTTCAGTTCAAGCCCAATGTACCCTTAGAACGCACAGCTACTGTTTTGTAATTTTCAAACCAGATTCCTTAAAGATTACAAGCAAGCTGACAGCAAATCAACATCACATTTATGAAAAACACCACCCAGCTAAAAGTAGCAAATATAAAGTATTTGCACTAATCTCTCCAAACTGTTTCCCATCTCCACAGCAGGTTAAACAACACCAAACAACTTCAGTGCTTTACCGACCTGCTGGAAGCTCCCTGCCCCAGCCCAGGAGGATTCGGGGCAGGCAGGTTCCCTGCTAAAACAGCCCAAACTTTGCCGCAAAAAGCTGGGGGACGTACCTGCTTCGGACATCCTTGGAGCGAATGGGAGTGAGCAGGCTGAAGGTGGATTTCATGGAGTCTGTGGAGCAACTGTCATAGACCATCCCGTTGCCATGTAGCCTGGTATCGCTCAAGCTGCTGCTTACCCTCCCAAACTTGTGCTGAGAATAATGTCGGTAATCCACGCAATCTGAGTCAATCCTATTAGCTGTCCTCAGCGGGTGAGAGGCCACATTGAGCTCCACGGGTGGCAGAGGTCGAGCCGGCATTACTTGGGACAGCCGGGGTTTGCCGCCTGCAAACGCTTTTCCCCGCAGAAGCCCACCGAAGGCACTGGAGATCTCGGAGGCTCGTTTCCCCAGGTCGGAGGTGCTTCCTCTGCTCTTCCCCAGGAGACTGGCTTCTGAGGCGTCCAGCGAACCGCGCAAGGAATTCTGCTGGCACCACTGATGGCAAGGGCTTGCTCTAGCCCCGACAGGGGGGCTGAGGGACGCCTCCTGCAGAGAACCATTTGAGGAGCTTGTCTCATTGGGATCAGTCAGACTTTCCTGACTCGTTCTGAACCGCCTCCACTTCCTCCAGCTCTTCTCATCCAGAGATGCAGCACGCTCCAGCCGAGGTTTCCGAGGAGGCCTTGGAGTGATGGATTTAATTTTCATATTAGCTTTGAGTTCACCAGGTAGGAGCTTTAAGGTTTCATTGAAAGAGGTGCCTACACTTGGAGCATCTTCAAAGGTAAGTGCCCCACCGTCACCAGCCTCCTTCTTTGCAGCTTTGCCAGCTTTTTTTGCATGCAGGTCCTGCACCGCTCCCCCCTCCATGCTCCGAGTAACACATACCCCTGAGTGCTGTGGAAATCCATTTGGAGTACTCATTCTCCCCTGGGTACCAGCTATGGATACCGCTCCATAGGGAAAGTTCCTCAGTTTCCTCCCCTTGCTTACCCTGTAAGTTCACAGGGCTTTAACCAAGCCAGAAAACCATGGAAATTGAAGAGAGCTCAAGTCTTTAGTTGTGAAAGAAGGACAGGAGTACGTGTAGGCAGATACATTGTCCGCAAAATTTCCAGAGGTAGGATAGCTGGATTTCCCCAAGAGAAACACGTAAGAATGAAAAGTTATTAAGCTGCAAATTCTGCTCCTTAATCAGAAAGCAAGCTTCTCACAGGACCTTCCTCTAGAACAACCGAAACCTTAACACGACCTTGTTATAAAACCAGCGTTACTTTGTTTTTTTCAGAGCACTGAACCAGCTCCCTCGCTGCTGTGGGCATCATGGCTGCATACAGACATCTTTAAGACAAGGCTGCGTATGCTATCGGCGTAAAAGGAAATTAAACCCGCACATAAATCACAGCTTGTTCTCCTCCCTGCCAGCACAACCAGCCTCCAGGCTGCCCGCAGCACTCAAGGCCAGGGGCCAGGAAATTTCCAGCGACCTCCGCTTCCACCCTGACCTCACAGCGTGGAGATCACCGCCACCTTTTCCCGCTTTGCGCCAACCCACTGCCACCGAAACCGAGAAAACACCCGAGGAGCAGCGCTAGGGACGTGCAATCAGGGTTCAAGGCTCCTCGTCATTCTGCAGGTGCTGCCAACTGAACTCCCCCCGCAGCGCACAGAATCCCGTTAGAGCTCCCCGGACGCGGCTGTGCTCCCCGAGGGGCAGAGGCCGGACAGGAGGAAGGCCGGACAGGAGGAGCGCAGCCCCGGGCGAGGAACTACAAGTAAAGCAGGGCCGCCCACACGAGCAGGCCTCAGAGAGACCCCCCCACAGCCCGAGCGCCCCTGACCTGCGGGGCCCGGCTCCGCTGCGCTGGCCTCGGCGGCACTTCACCGGTGGCTGCGAGGCGGGACGCGGCCCGGGAATCCTCACGGCAGCTCCACAGCCGCTCTTCCCCACAGGGGAACCTCCTCGGAAGCANGGACCGCACCGCCGCTCCCCGCCCTGGAGAGGGGAAGCAGAACCCAGTCACAGCAGCAGGCTACAAGTAAAGCGTTTTATACTCAAAATTGGCTTCTATTAAGTCTACAGCTTCAGCTGTGAGCATTTCACCGACCTGGCTTACACTTCGATAATACTTCTATTAACTCTCCCTGTCCTCCAAGTGATTATTTCCCCGAGGTACAGGAGGTTCCTCCACCCAGCTTTGCTAAATAACCACAACCAGCAGTAAAATGTGAAAGTGCTCCAGAGCGCAAAATATTTTATTTAAGAATTTACAGTGTCAAATCTTACACTTAGGAAAGATAGCCGCTCCCAGCTCAAAGGGAGCCTTCGTGGGTGAAGTTGGTTGGCAGTCTCTACTGAACGGAGAGAACCAGCAGCAGCCTGGTGGAACGAGAAGAGCCAAGGGTCTGACAGGGTTTCAGTTGTAGAAAAGTCCACGCTGGCTGCTGCTGACCACATCTGGAATTGAGTATGGACCGTATCAAAGGTTTCTAATCCCTTCAAATAGCATTTTGCTTGGCTACGTACAAACCTTTCAGGACAGACGTAAGGCTAGGGAGATCTGAGAGGTGGCATTATTCAGGAAAGGAAAAAAAAAAAGGAAAACCACCACAAAACAGTCGGGGCCCAACACTGGCAATTTCACATTCATATTATTTCTACTCCTGGGTAGAAATTCAAGTAAAAAGCAAAAGAGTTTGGTGGTAAGTTCTAAATAAAATATGGCCTAACGATTTAATAAATATTTAAAGTTTATTTCTCTCTTTGCAGATAATTCAGATTCTTCAGTGGATACGAGTGTTGCATATCATGATTTTCAAGATTTCCTATATTAAACCTAAAGATTTTAAAAGTCCAGCGGTAGAGGTCTAATCCGTCTACTTTTAGTATGTTTGAAATTCAGCTGTTAGCTATTTAAGACCTTGGTTATTTTAGTAATGGAAATTGAAGAACAGACTATTACGCCGATTCTGGCACTCAACAGGAAAAAAAAACCCAAACTGAAACAACTTTCAAGCTGTTATCACCTTACTTGTACAGTGCCAGCAGCTGGAGAGAAAGCAAGTAACCGTATTGCACTTAAAAGAACAACTCACTTGTCAAATAGTACAGCATTGGCTATGATACAGAGAGCTTCTGTCGGACTATACAGTTTGCTTTACAAGTAGTCTAAACCACGAACTACATACACACTAGGTAAGATCCAAATCAATTAGTATTAGATTACAGTCACAGTTTTCATTCGATATAGGTCAATTTATTTGGATGAGCTGCGGCTCCCTCCCCCCTTCAGAGAACACACCAGCACGAGGCATTTCCCCGATGAAGGTCTCCCATTTCACAGGCTGATAAACTGAGTCCTGGTCGACAAGCATCACAACTGTGCATGGTCCTCTTAAGGCCACAGAGTGTTATGGTACAACGTGGACATGTTTCCCCCCTGCACTGGGATTGGAGCATCCTTCAGAAATTAAGGAATCTCTGAAACTATGTCTTCCAAGGTCACACTAGTAGGTTTAAAATAAACACGGAATAAATTGCCTATGCAATTTACACATTTTTTGTAACAGACAGCAACTATTTCTTCCCTTGTGTCTATTCTTTCTCACAGCAGAGCTATTTCTAGCCAGGATTTTTAAAAAGGGAAAAGTTACATGTATTTCATGTTTGGTAATGATCGGCCTAGCTGAGGTGAAGGTAGGGAGACCATAAAAAAAAAATCACCCATCGTTAGATTTGTCGTGTCAACTGCAGGTAGTACTGATACCACATTCCAAAAATCGAGTAGTTCTTTGTATACTCAGAATTCCAAATACAAACCCTTGTATTCTACTTCAATGCTGGATATTTCCTTTGTCCAATTCTTCCCAGCCTGGAACTTCCAGCGACCGCAGGAGACTGAAAAAAGGAGAACGGGAATAAAAGAAGTGTCACACTGGAGACAAAATACAAGAAGCTGGCAACAGTCTGAACGCAAACCTGTTCCAGGTGCCACACTGGCCTATGTGCACACCTGACCCTCACGTGCACCGGCCTGGGTGAAGCTAGTGGAACATGAAACCATTCGTTTTTGTTCAAAGTAAAGCCGAGGCCTTTACTCACTTGTGCAAATTGAGAGGGGTTGTAGAACGGTACGGCCCCTGCGGAAGGTCCCCCTGAAGGTGGCCCGGTGGCAGCCTAGGAAGCAGAGAACGCCGAAGTTAGAGAACCGCAGGGCCCCGCTGCCTCGCGAGCATGGTTCGCTTAGTCATACAGAGCGGATATTCACGCTAAGAATGCCAACGATATGGACAGCGCAGCGTGTTGTAACGACCGCAAGGAGTGCCGGCGCGGCTCGCATCCGTAGCTTTAACATCACTGCTTAGTGCAGGAACTGGCGAAACAATGTCGCATGCAGAAACTGTAAGTAGCTCTGAAAATCCAAAGCATGCAAAACCAAAACGAGACACCAGCGCGACTTCACTGAATTAGTACCTCTGGCTTTTGTTAGTAGACCTTAAGACTTGCCCCAAAGGAAATATTTTATGCCAAGTTTTGCTTTACTAAGAACTATCGGAAGCAGTTTGTGCCACCCCTTTACGGTGACACCCCCCCAGTACCGAACTTAGAGCGGAGATGAAGCATTCCTTTAATTCCTACAGGGGCTTTTGCGGGTGAAACAGGCAATGGCATCATTACTGATTGGAGACTGGCAGCAGCAGAATGACAAGGCTTTGCTTGTGAGAGTCTTTAGGATGTTTTTGGGGTTTTGTTTGTCTAAAATCAACAGATTTCTTTGGTATCCCAGGAAAGAGCTGATCAAAAATCAAGTGAATCTTAGGGACACGAACATAAAAAGCATGCCTGGATTACATGCATCCTCATAAATACAAAAAAACTCTGCAGGCCCTGCGTGTTAAAAGGAACACTACATCATGGGTTAACTTCTAATGGTACTTCTGTGAAATGAGAAGAGGGGAAAACGACTAAAAAGTAGCATTAGTATTTGAGCAAATGCAAAATAAAGAGGGGAAAAGTAAATAAGTTAACATAAATGAGAATGGCCAGCCACATGTACCTGATTAAAATGCTGGCTTACTTCACGTGATAATGAACTCATTGAACTAGAGCGCGAAAGCTACAAAACAGCAAGAACACACAAATACAAAAAAACACAAATAAAAAAAGTCGTCATGCATGTCACTGCCCCAAGCTTTCAGTCGTTTTATTTCATTTTAAAAGTCTCACTGCCAAAGGTTAAACCAACTTCAAGTTAAAAAAAAAAAAGTAAAGCCAGAAGTTAGTTTAAATCAAAAGGACTTCTTAAAGCACAAAATTATGTAGATATAGAAAACATTTAGTAGGAACAAAGGTATGTTACTCTGCCTGGCACATAGCAATTTATTCTCCTTGTGTCTTGCACTTCATATTAGTGAAATTACAGGCATGCATGGAGGCAAGAAGAGATCTTCAACTGCTGCTGACACTTTGAAAAAAGGTGTAAAAGTCTACTTTATATTAAAAAAAAAAAAAGGAGATCACACCACAGAATGTAGGACACGGAGGCTGAACTTCTCACATGGGCTTAGGGGTCTTTTCAGTACAATTTTGGAGGCAATCATATCATTCCATCTTGGCTACTCATCAGCAACTAATCAGTTACTTGTTGTTTTAGAAGGCCCATGTTAAATCTGCTACAAATGAACGGTCAAAATAAGCTGCAGAAGTCATCAGTCAACTGCTTTGAATCGAGCCTTACCTCGCCTGACTGGGAGCCATCGGGGTTAGAAACAGGAAGTCCAGGTCCAGGTGGAAGGATCGCAGGATTTAAATACTAAAGAAAAACACCACAATTCTGTTTAGCTTTGTTTCCATGATGCTATTTTACCTTTTTGCCACATTGATCCCACTGAAGCAAAACATCACAACACACCAAGCCATGCAGCGTATGGCTCCCACGCCCTTGGTCCTTTCCTGACATCCTGCACCCAGAGAACGTGCAGTCCTGCCAAACCAGGAAACGCAACTTGTTATGGGCTTGCAACTTCCATTTGCACTTGCATTTCTTTAACTCAAATGCCACACGCCAACGTAATCCCTACAACAACATGCTTTGTGCATACTGTGGCTCTGAAACTACTATTCAGGATCATGAGGTGTTTTAAATCAGATATTTGACTTAAACAGATGTTCTAAACCCACCTCTGGTTCAACAGCTGCAGCGGGGTCAGTGTTGGGTTGACTGGCAGCTGCTGTGTGCTCTGCCGCACCATTCCCTTCCAGCAGCTGGGGTTCCCCTGGAACTACAAAGGAAATGGGATTTAGCCAAACACGCCGTACCCAGGCATTTGATTCCACAAGGACATCAGAACTGAATTCCTACACGATCAATGTTCTCCCAGGAACAAGGTAAACTAAAGAGGGCAGTCTCAACGTCTCAAGACACCCCAGTCTTGCTGTAAGTCTGCAAGTATTTGTTTTACTGCAGTTCTCAGACTGATTCTGCTTCTAAACCGAATTGGAGTTAACGAGATGGGACATTCTTCAACATTCATTAAAGGCTACGTAATCCATATGCTGCCAAAAGTGACTCTGATAACCATAAATAACCACACACCACCTCCCAGTTGTATCCACTCACGACACACCTGAGTTTGGAACAAATACATTTGCAGGAACTGGCATTGGTGCCAGGGGGGCAAATAGGTCTGATGGAGCAGGAAGGGCACCGCTTGACTTGGTTCCACCTGGATTCAGGACATCAACGTAACGGGCTCTGCTTCCAGCTAAAACAGAAAAATCCAGAAATAACAGAAATAAGCCTTGCGTTCATCATCTCCGTGTCTATTTGAACAGCGTGCTTGTTAAGCCATCTTTCAGAATCAGAAAATAACGCTCCAGGGATACAAACGATAATAGCCAAGTCACAATACAGCTTGTGACAGCAACCAGCCAGGCACAAGCAAAGCTACCAATAGCCACAGCTCCCTGAGACCACCGAGTCACCAACTGTTCCCAAACAACTCCAGAAAAACCCAAGACTTCTGACTTCCTATTTTATGCCAGACAAAAATCTGAAGTCTTCCGTACTTGAAGCAACACTGTTGTCCATTACCTGCTCTTCTGGAGAAGATGTTGACAGGGGCACCAGGGGGACCTCCAGGTCCACCTCCAGGTCCAGGTGGAACAGTCTGAGGGACTTTAGGAAATCCTGTGGGAGGTGGCGGCGGTGGCTTACTCTGCAGGGAGAACAAAGAAAATCCCATAACATCATTGAGAGTTTTTAACCAAGTACCTGACTTCTCCTTACCTATTCCAGAGCACATAAAATGGAGTACACAGACACACATCTTGTGGTGCAGATCAATATTCCTCACCTTCTGCTAACGTCAAGGCCTTTCTATAACCCATCTGCACTCACTCTAAAAGGAAACATTTACAACAGTGGTTCTCATCATTTGTTTGTGTTTTGAGACAGACTCCTAGCGACAAGAAGAGACAGGATGTGTGGTTTTCTTTGCTATATGATGCATTATGTTTTCAAAACTACAGACTCTTCCTACCTTTCCCCACCCCTACATTTTGTTTGCAGCAAATCAACAAGCAACTGGCCAGGTGATGCCAACCTCTCTGCAGAGATACACCGGACTAAATTCAGAGCCAATTCCCTTGTAAATTCAATCCCAACTACTGGATCCACACCAGCAACTAAAGATAAAAATGTCTCTGTATGGATGTAAACTTTGAGAACATGTAGCCTGTTTAGTTTCAAGATGTTGGACATTTTAATCCAAATTCAGCAAAAGGCAGCTCTTAAGAGCCAATACCACATTAAAGAAAATTGTGTGCCACTACTAACTGCAGCTGGAGAAATAACGAGTACTCAGATTTTTACCTCCTCTTCTGGTTCATCCAGATTAACCCAGCGTTGTTTCTGTTCATCCCAAACAATCTACAAGAAAATCAGAGTCAAAGATTAGAAGTTCAAACACTTGTTAAATTTGGATTATTTTTTTTTGTGGCTTTTTACAAAAAGTCTTGGAATAAGTATAATCTTGAACATTTTACACACATTTGTTTGCTTGTCAAACAACATGCATCTGTCATCCAGGAAAACATTTTCAACAAATTAAAATGTACAAAGGTTTTTGTGATTTAGGGGCCTTACTGATTTGTTCTTGTCATCTGGAAGGTGAGCTTCATTCTTTCCTTTTCCCATCAGCCAGCGAAGCCAGTTTGCACCAGTCTAAAAAAAAAATTTCATCTATTCAGTTAATTTTCTCAACACTCTTTACAGGCAGATTGTAAGAAACATTCATGCAATAATTCCTTGTCTATTAGCGACTTCAACTCTGAGCCCAGAGTTGCACCTAATAAAGATGCAGTTTAGTCAGGACCTCTTAAATCCAGACCCTGGACCAGGAGTTACCACATATACTAAGAAACCTCCTGCCAGCTATAGCCAGCTTTCTTAGAAAGTTTACCTTTCTGGGTGCTGGCTCCTTTTTTTCCTTTTTAGTCTCTTTCCCTACAGGAACAGAGGGAGAAGGAGAGGGCTGTTGTGCCGCAGAGTTAGATCTCTCTCGTCCTACAGAATGAGCAGAAGACTCTGAAGTTGTCCGGGATCTTCGCCCGTAGCCCTGTATTACAAACACACAGAAAGTACAGAGTTGTCACTGCTGGAGTGATGGATTAACTTTTGATCTTGCTAAAAAAATTCCCTCTTTGAGAAGTGAGTAATAGGGAGAGATACAAAACAACATAAAAAAAACAAATAAGAATGATTTAGTGAAAGAAGCAGCCTGCTCATGGCATACCATGTGTGCTGAAGACTGAGATGCAGATCTGGATCTTCGTCCTGGTGCCTGGTTAGATATAAAGCCAGGACATGCATAATAAGCAAGCAGCTAAATATCTGACACAACATTAACTTTTAATCAAGAGTTCCCACACAATTAAAAGATATTCAAGCGGGTTATTTGGGTACTTCTATCTCCTGACACATAGGACATGCAGAAAAAGAGCCCATACTTCAAAAATTCAGGCCAAGTGCTTGCACTATCATGCAACTGGTCCAGTATAAACAGGCAAATCAGGGCGCTGCTGCTGGGCAGGCTAACCAGCCCGCACAAGGAAAGATAAAAATGCTGCACCAGGGAACAGTTGCTACCTTTCTGCCCCACTCCAACATCAGACCTAAAAAAATTTCACTGTTTCTTCTACAAGTCTCTAGTTAAAAAGTCTCCTCATCCTTTATCAGTTGCCAAATGTATCCCTATTAAAAAAGTTTATATTAATTCTTTCAAACAATTGTCACTTCAGGAGACTGACTTCCAAGGAGATATCAACTGCAGTGATACTTCAACAGTGAAAATACTATATACTGTAAAAAGGGGGTTGGGATTTTGATAAACACCTTCCACATATCCAGTCATGACCCACTGGTAGTCACCACTCTGCTTTTAAAACTCAGTCACAGAACTGTTCTTTAGGGCCTGCTTGTCTCACTCGCTGATGGGCTACAAGTTCTTCTGGCTATGAAGAATCAGTCTGGGAGGTGGGAGAGGAAGGCAGGTCAGAGAAAGATAAATTAAACTCAGAGACAACAGCCTGATATCCACCCTTCCCCATTTTTAAAAATTTATGGCTAAATTTTTTCTATTAATCCTTCATTATTTATTCCACTGAAGGGGAAGGACAGTGGGAAAGGAAAACTGAGCTTCAAGTCTTGCTGAAGAGTAAGACAGAGCCCCAATATACTCCTGTGTTTGCACAGATGAGTGACACAGCTGGCACTTGCTGAAGAGGGGGATGAGAAAGATACCATGCTAGCCATTCTGCCGTAGAAATCCTCCTCTCGCTGTTCGGGGAAAGATTTTTGTGAGGGAGACTCCGGGGCAATCCTCTGCATTCCTTAAAAAATGAATTAGATTGTGTTAGTGCAGGGAGACAAACAATAACCAACAAAACCCTCCAAAACCCCCAGATCCCACAATTCTGCCTTAAAAAGTTTTCACTAGTTATGGATTTTGCACTAGAAATAACCTGGTCTTGTGAAGAATGTGAACTGCAGCTGCTGTGATTGTATTTTTTCTCCTGCATGGATATGATGTTTGTTCTAAACACAGACCAGAGCAGGCTGAGGGATGCGACCATTAGTACAGAGCGGTTTAAGGTTCCTCACATCTCTTCACTCTCTGCCAAACTTGTGTGCATCTGCCTTCACACGTGTCAGCGTCAGCTGTCACACAAAACTTAGTGTCCTAGAAGCTGATGCCCAGAGGCAGAAATCCCTGAAGCTCCAATCAGACGTTGCAACCAGAACTGCCAGTCCCAGCGCACTCAGTGATGACCCGTTAGGGTCTAAATCCTGATGAACGGAGCCTGATCCCTCTTTTCAGCTAAGCCAAATAAGCAGGATGAATACTGTAACTTTCGACTGATGTTTCTGGACCATTACATGGTGGTTTTAAATTTAACTACCCAAGACTTGACTTACTGCTTTCTAAATACTGACATATTTTGCATTATCCCCCAAAATACTTCCCTTCTCTTGTAAGGTAGAAAAAGCTGTTTAAGATCCCAGACCTGTTTCCAGGTTTGTCTGCTCTTCTGACCGTGGCTCAATTTCTTGTGGTGGCCCTCCTGGTGGTAGTGTTGACCCTAAATACAGCGGTGGTGCTTCAGTTCCATACGGATTTGAAAATCCTGGAGGTGCAAAGCCAGGTCCTGGACCAATAGGCTGAGGAGCCACTGAGTAGAAAGGGACACTTCGGACAGCTTCCTGGTCACCAGGAGGCATCACGGCAGCTGACCCATCAAGGACAGCCTGAGGTACTGCAACACAAAGAGTTAAAACTAAACAGGAATCCCAACGTGTGAACATTTTACCCTATGAATAAAATGATACAATGAAAAAAACCCAAAATCTCACTGTTTCTATCACCCTCTTAAGTTTTTTCTTATACCAGAAACCTGAAACGTTTATTTTCTGTCACAAAGAAGGATATGAAACGCTAACCTGAAGGCATCAGCTGCACACTTTGCATCTGTTGAGCCATATTGGGCAGTAAGGATGCCAACAACGCATTTTCAGCACCCGGACCCATGTCACGGCCAGCTCCTGCTCCATCACATTGGCTACCATGGTCCAGTTCGGAGCTCGGTGTACTACACGTGTACGGCGGTGGGGTGGATCTGTCTGTGTTATAAGCTATTGCACCCTCCTGCACAAAAAAAAGCAAGATCTTATTACCTGTTCCAGACATTAAGTTCATAACCAAGGGAACAGATAGCAAAGGAAGTCTTAAGAGTGAAAACAGCACAGGTTTTTTTTTAGTGTTTAGTCAAAAAAAAAATGAGCTGTCAGCCATTTGCAGGCCAAGCTAAACCAAAACATTTAAAAGTGGTGTTTGTGGGGGTTTTGCTTTGTTTTTAAATAGAAGCTTAATAATTAGCTCAAGGTTCAAATTGCTAACAGACCTCTTCAAACAAACGGTTATTATTTCCACGGTTACAAGCCAGCTACACTAATTCACACACAACTGTTTCGTTTCTGGCAAGTAGATTCTCTGCTTGCAGCCAGAGTTACTGCAACCTTGCAATTCTCCCGTGTTACAGCACCACGAGAAGCCTGTCTCTAGTATGCAGTGAACCTCCAGGCACTGAAGTGTGGTAATCCCACCCAGTTCAAACCATAACAGTTGCACTTTACGACCTGAACATATCAGAAGGTCACTTCCTGTTTCTGTAATTAGCAATATAAACCAAACCACTTCAAAAATGGGATTTGCTCTAATCCTTAAAGGGAATACTTCGTGTTGAAAAGTACGTTCTGTACCTTGATCTGTCCATCCACGTGTCGAAGCCTTACTAACCATGAAGGTTCAATAAAAGATTCCTGTTCCGGTTTTTCTTTTATCTGGGGGTCAAACAGGCGTAGTTGTGATGACATCTAGGAAAAGGAATGATTGTAAAGTTTAAGTTAACCAGCCAACAAAAGGCAGCTTTAGCCACAGCCTCCCACCCAATTTTTCCATATATTACCTGGATCAGCTGCCCAATAAGTACAGGGGAATAGTAATGTGGATCTTTAAGGACTGTTCTGGAAATCACTTCACAATAATGGAAAGCCTGAGCAGCAAGTCCCATTTCAGCCAGCCGGCAAGCGTAGATGAATTTGAAAACCTACGGAGTGCAAGCAGACAACATAACCCAAGGGATCAGAACATTCTCAGCAGCATCACATGAAAGGCAGTCTGTCATTTCAGTTGAGAGCTCAGATATCCCATTATCACATCTATACTAGGCAGGAAAAAAGTAAGGGAAGAAACAATTCTCATTCACCCAGTGTATCCAGTGGAAGTCTCCTATTTGTCTACAGAGAGCGTAAAAAATAACCCAACCCCTCCACCCCCCAGACTAAAAGAAACAGCTCTTCACCTGGAAATTGGGCAAGCAGCCAGGCTGAGTTCCTAGTGACTGTGCATATTCATAGGCTTCTGTTCTCTGAATGGCTTCATTGGTGGCAAACTTCAAAAATGGCAAGCTATTGGGGAATGGGAGAGGAAAAATACTCTTTAATATGGAGATGATGTAGGCTGCCAATAAAAAAAAAAGTCAGAAAAAGTCAGAAACATAGCTCTATTAGACAGAGCTGTAACTTTTACTTCTCAAACAAGGACAGGTCAGCAAATAACTATCTCCCAACCAGCTGTGGCTGCTGATAAGGGGAGCAGTGCAACTCCAAGTCTCTCAAGCCATTAAGCTTTCATTTTTACATCTAAAGTCATGTTTAAAAAAAAAAAAGGAAAGCCAAACCTATGATTTGATCCAATTAGGACAAGCTTTGTTGTCTTCCTTGTGTAAACTCCAAAACCAACTTGAGCCATAAGGTAACAAAAATGAGCAGCATCAAGCAGGCCTTTAGAAGCTGTAGAGAAATAAAGGGGCAGAACTCAGGATATTCCCTCTCGGTGGCACATTGTAATTCAGTGTCCCACATTGCTCTGGCTTTGCATTCAAATACCTTCACAACAGAGACATACCCACATTAAAGTGGAACAGTTTTAATTTTATACAGCAATTTGTTTTCAAAAAAAAAAAAGCTGGGTAATTAAAGCTTTCAGAAAGGTTTTCCTTCCGTTATCACCCTGTTCATTCCCCAAGAGTTACCAAGAGTGTCTCCCATGGTAGCAATGGTCCTGGATTCCAAGTCCACGTTATTGGTCAAGTTGGATAACACCATTGCTAGGTGAGGCCTCCAGTCTCCCCATTTCTCATCTCCACAGCACTAAAATTAGAAGAATTACTTAGTCAAATCACTGACAGAAGCACTGCACGGGTAAGTGTTTCAACCTAAAAAGGACCAAAAAACTTATCTGACAATTCTAGGATGAGCATGGGGAAGGATTACTGTCATCAGCTACACTACCCACTGCAGCGCCTCTTTCAGCTCACACTCGAACCTTACCGTGGATGCAGCTGGCATCCTTCCAGACATGAGCTGGTAAACAGTCTGCAGAGGGTCATTAATTGGGAGACTGTTGGCAAATCTGCAGAGACATTATACAGAAAAACAAAACACAAACATGGGCTAAGCAGTTAAAATGCATCTGAATATTCTGTGGCAATTCATCCAGCTTAGTTTAAGAGAAGGAAGTGCTGTTTGAAAATACTACACTGAACAAGGTGGGTAAGGTTCAGAAGCAAAACATTACACGTTAACTGGATCAGCTACTGATACAGGGCAGTCCAAGCTAAGAAAAACCTCAGGATTCTCCCCATGCCAGCTTATGAGACTTAAGACATGATTTCACAAGCTTAGGAAGCAGAGAAAGCTTTTCTGTCTCCACAGCAATGCATGAACACATCTGCTTCTTTCAGGCAAGGAGAATGAAGGGTATGAGAGAGTTACGTGGCATTACCAAAGCTGACAGTTGGGTTTGTGCAGTTTTTTCAAAGCCCACACTGTTCAAATACCCCTTCCATGGACAAGTGGCATAGAAAAACGTCTCAGGTTTAACTTTATGGCCAGAAGATCCCAGAATAAAAAGTAACAGACAGCAACTGAACATACAGGTAAAATTAAAGTGGAATTCTCACATGAGCTACCAAGGATAACTCATGATTTTGGCATTAAGATTTCTGAGCACCAGGTCTCTACCTCATTAGCAGAGCCACTTGTCACATTGTACTAATCAACAAGCAAATCAGTACCTGGTCATAACTCTTGCATGTGTTCTGCTGTCCATTTTGCTGGCAAGTAGCAGAGCGTGACCCCATAAGCCATGCTTCATGGCAGACTCCAAGGCATCCTAATTAATACAGAAATTAGTTTCCTGGGAGTAGCTTAACACACTGCTCAGATAAAGATTGTTTTACAGGAGTACTCTGTGACTGAATGAAAAAGTGTGTGTTTAGATCAAATGCTAACATATATCAATATAATCTCGGTTTATATTATAAACTGTAGGGCATAACATTTTTCCATATCAATGCAGTGCCATGAAATATTATATGCACTGCAAGCTGCAAAAACAATTTTAACTCATGCCTAAAGCTTTAAGATTTGTGAAAAATAAACAGACGCATGCAGTATTTAAAATAACAGTATAAGTGTTCACCTTCTTGCGGCCGTAAAGCAGCAGTTCTCTGAATCTCTCTGTCTCTTTCTCAAGACTGTCAATTGTGGTTATAAGGCTATCAGTGAGAAATGAGAGCTGGGCTTCACCAGATTCCTCTTCCACTTGTTCCAAAGCCTCATTAGTGAAATCAATCAAATTTGCCTCATTAGGGGACTTGCCAGGAAGCCACACTGTTTTATGATCTCGGAGCAGAAGTTCAGCCAGGTCTGTTCCCACAACAGTCTATACATGCAGAGAAAAAACAAGCATAAAAAAAAAATCTGTTATTTCAACATTGCCTTAATTTTCTCTGTCACTTCAACACTGTGTGAGTATCAGCACCTCTGAGCTCCTGAGGACAAGTAACCAGTTTACCTGTTCCATCAATCTGTGAACTATTCCAAGATAAGTCACTAAATGTGTATTATTGTTTTACATAAATACTATGTTGTGTATGAAATATTTGAGGATAGGTAAGAATTCAAGCAGTGAGACATACCCCATTCTGCCTGCACAACAGTACAATAAAGTCCCAAAGCAGACTTGCAGATTCTTTGTCAATTAACTTCTCATTCTTAAAGCACTGCGTAGCTTTATTTTGTGCAAAATTAATAACATCCACTTTATGGGTGTCATCCCTGAAAAAGAGGAAAAGAAAAAAAGAAGAAGTTTTTCATGAGACAAATCGAAACATTCAGGCCATTATTGTGATTAGCATGAGGAACAAAATTTAAAGCTCGTGTATTATTTAAGCAGATGAAAAGCCACAAATATTTTAAGTCCATTTAAATCCCATAATTTGCAGACAATTAAAAGTTTGATGAAGCAATGAATTCTGAACACAGGGAAGTTATTTCTGAAATCTGTAAGAACATACTTAGCAAGAGGACCAGGAAACACTCTCATCTCTTCTTGCTCTGGAGAATGTTGTAGCATAGTCTAAAACACAAACCATAAGAAATTCTTAGAACTCTGAATTTTGCTTTTTAACAATAAAACCTCCAGACCTGCACATAACCCATGGTGTAATCGAGCCTACTGCTCTTCAACAAAATACGTACTTGTTTTACTTATGATTACAGCCCAGAAAAAGAAAAGATACATGTGCTGACATACAAAAAGAGAGCCAGGAAGGATGCAAGTTCCCTACATCCCTTTGAAAAAAAAAAAAGAAAGAAAGAAAGACCCGTATTCCACCACCTCCCTTATTTCTCTGAAGCTTTACCTCCATGCTGTGTATCTCAACCAGAGCTGGCTGTCCTTCTGAAGGCAAGTTTGGCAGCACTTTTATTAAGAAGCCCCCAGGACCAAACCGAGCACAGATATGAGGCACTGAAAATTTCTCAGGCGTTGAGGGCCTTAAAGGTGCTGAAAGAGGAATTAAAAATAAAAATAAAATGAGAAGAAGAAATCTGTGTTGCAACTAAGTCAACTTGCTGATGCATTTATCCTAGTGGAAAACCCTGCCATTCAATTTGGCTAAACTTTATAAGCCACCATTAATCAGTTCCATGATACTCCTAAAGATGTTCTAAAGATGTGCAACAACAAGGACAAAACCAGATTATAGGATTTTAAACCCCACTTATTTTTTCAATGCAGGGGCTTTGATTGTTTGTATCAGACATTTCTGTGGTGTCTGTACAAATATATGACTCATCTTCAAAGAGCTAATGATACACTTCAACACACCCTGGAAAAGCTTTTCCAGAGAAACACTGTTTTGTTTCACATTGAAAGGGTAAGGAAAAAAAATACGTAAAAAATCTGAAGTTTAAGTTAAACTTTAAATTGTTCCCCATGAAGCACAAGCAGTGGAGTTAAAAAAAAATCTATGTACAAATACATTTCTAATGGAAGTACGCAGTATTTAACAGGAAACATTGTCTAGTTACTGCTGTTCTTTGGTATATCCAGCAAGCAAGTTATCCTTACACTGAAAGGAAGCAAAACTTTGCTCATCTGCACATACACTGTAAACCAGCAGCTTTTTTTCTCCTGTTAACAGGCTCAATGAACACACAAAAGGCACCTCGTACACTGCCAACACTACCAGAACCATAGAATCCTAGAACGTTAGGGGTTGGAAGGGACCTCTGGAGATCATCGAGTCCAACCCCTCTGCCAAGCAGGACCAGAGAAGTACAAATTGCTACCAGCAGAGACCCTCCCAAGCCCAGCGCCTTCCCTCCTCCTTCCCCAGGGGTGCCAGTACCTGGTTCCACAGCCGCCCATCCACTTTCAGCCGGGTAGCCATAGTCTGTGAAAGGCTGTTGTCCATCAAAGTTAGCAGCGTACCCGCCGTAGGGGTAATCCGTGCGCAGCGACGCTGCCTGCGCAGTAGTTTCATACGTATTAGCCGTTAGGTCATGATTACTTCTATACAGCTGGCTCTAAATAGATCATATTAGTAATTGTTAGCTGAGCGAGAAGTGGCACGAAGCAAGACTGCAAGCAGGACTCAAGACACTGAGCATTCCCCTCGGCTTCCACTCTTCATACTGTTCATAAACCAGGCTGGCTACAGCACTGCATTTGAGAAAGCCACCCTGAAGGACACCTGCAGCCACAGGCTACAGAAAAGGAACACATCCTAGTGTTCTCCCTCTGTTTTTACTACTGTTTTATCTGTTCACGTCCAAGTGCGTTCAGCTCTCTCACGTCTGTGTGCTTGTGTGAAGACTGACATTACAGAATGAGCTACAGGTTCGAGTGTTGCTCTATCAGCAACTACGGATCAGAATCAATGTTCGCCTCTTCTGTGATGCTTGGACAGAAAATCTCAACTTATTAAGCCTGAGGAACAGCAAACAACTTCAGATGCCTAAAGACTAATGCCTAAACCTCCAAGTTCTACTTCCAATATTACTAAATTAACTGAAGTTCACACTGGAAAACCACCCGAACTTCCAAGAAGCGTGATGAATCAACCTAAGACTAAACCTAAAATGACATGTTCCACTAGTAAAGGCTGGTACCTCAAAAAAGAACCCAAATATTCTCCGTGGTTTCCAGATATTTGTACTTATAGCATCAGTAGATGAGTAATCAGTTAGATCTGGGGTTTGCTTTTAAAGTCAAAATAGCATCATACAAATATGGAGTTAGTCTTTTAACAGATCCCCAGTTCAGCGACAGCATTCATGCATGTGATGGGAGAAAGGACGTAACACTGAAAGCCAGACACATGATCAACTACAGCCAAGCACAGTAAGGGCAAAGTTCTCACAAACAGCAAATGGATTCAGTAGAGGAAATTTCCCATTTCTGTGTGTGGCAACTTGCACAGCTGAGTGCTGATTTTGGTTAAAGTTCTCTTGACAACTGTGATAAATATTAAGTTCAAAACCGTATTACTAAACAGTCTCAACTTACAGAATACAAGTTTTCAAAATACACATTCCCCAAGCTAAACCCAGAAATATTTCTAATGTTTCACCCACCCCTAACGCAGAGAAAGATCCAACTCAGCTGAAAATACTCAACGTGACCACCTGAAACTCACTTGTTGAGAGCGAGAGCTGAAACTGCTCTGGTGACTGTGCATGCTGCGGGAGCTACGAAGACTGTGACCAGAATGCTCGCTGTGGACACTGCGCCTGTCAAATTCATCGCCATAAGGATCTCTGTGGGGTTCTGATTCATCGTCAAAGCTGCCAGTAAAACGAGGGTCGTATCTCCAGTTATCTTCATACCGGTCATGTCTGCAGAACAAAAACATAAGCAGTAAAAATGAACACAGCCACCCATATCCCTGTGGGATGTGACTTCATGGCACGCCTATCAAGAAGAAAACGGGACCTAACTTCAAAAAGGGCTTTGAGGTTGTTTCCTAGATTGAGGTTTTTATTACAGCAAACAAACCATCATTTCTTCAAGAAGTTCACCCAGAACATTCATGATCAAGACCAACATCATACTCAGAGTCTGTTCTAGGCAAACCCACAGCCTGTTTACCTGATCTGAAAGCAAGCCCTACTGCCTTAAATCCTTTTCTTAAGAGTGACAGGACAGTTCATCTGGTCTTCCTTGATGACCTATGTTAAAGCTACAGAGGGCCAGCAACATAAATCTGTGCCGTGTGTAACACTGCATTGTAGTAGCCTGTTACAGGATGCATCTGCATTCCCAGAGCTTGAGAGGATTTTACTTACAAAGCCACATGACAGCCTGAAATTCGGATGCCTGATACTGCTATCACAACAGGTCAAATTTTTGCAGACCTTCAGCAAACGTAGCAGTATTTCTGTTAGTGCACAAGCAGAGCCTTTGCCTTAACATTTACTGCCATAATTTAATCCTCTGGTGACACATTTCACTAGGGGGGACTCAGCCCTGAAGAAACCAATACCAGATTCTCTGCCTTTCACTCTGACATAACACTAGTCCTCTGATCACCATCAGCACCTACACCCTGCACTGACCAAGGTCTGGAAAGAGCACTGAGAGAACATGGATGGAACAGACAAACCTGTTGCCGTATGGATACGCTTCTCTCTTCTGGTAAGGGCTCTGTTCAGCGTCATACCAATACCTCTGATCATAGCTTCTAGGATCTCTGTATCTGGGGTCATATGCTGATGAGTAACGTTCCCAGCGACTTGGATCTTTGGAAAATGAAAAGAAACGGTTGAGGTATTGAAAGCTGTTGCCTACAACCTTTTTCTACTCCTAAATTACATGCTGAAGCATAGAGTGAAAACAAAATAATGTACTTAAAGCTACATACATTTGTCCACTCATTTTTATGTAAAAAAAACCCACAAAGGGACAGCTGAAAACCAAATCAATTTCACACCTTTCAGACAAACATGGTTATTACAGTTAGCTAGATAACCTCTGGAAGGGACAGTGTTTACCATCAGACGGTTCTTTTCCAGCAACTTGATCATAACATAAATATTTGTTATGTTTGTGAATCTTTGTGACCAGCCTTCAGAGCATCACGCTAACTGTCTCAGGATGTAGACAGATGTTGCTTAAAATCCTCCCAGGACCTACCCAAGTAATTCTCTTCAGATTACCAATGCCAGTATCTCTGTCAGCATTCAGATAATTATGGACAAACCCAAATTCTAGTCCTGAGCCAGCTGCTGTTTATACCCACCCAAAATTTACTTTAGAAGCCTGCCTGCAGGTTACACACCAAGGATACACCCCAGTGAATGACAGGCTTGCAAGACATTGACAAAAACTATCCTACAGACTTACACTGGTGTGCTTTCACAATGGGAAGGCTAACTGAAGGCTGGTAGTGAGGAGAAAACCTGAATTATTTTCTATTTACTACTTCCACTGCATAAAAAAAGCATACAAGAAGGATGGCATGGTATGAAGAATTAAAGCAGGCTCAAAGATCAATTTTGAGCAAGTATAACTTTATTCTTGCTGGTTGTGGAAAGGATATCTGTTTTATTAATATGGAACAACACAATAATTATCTGATCTTGAAGTTCCTCCTCCCCATAGTTTTTTTATTTAAACCTGCAATTTTCTGTAGAAAACAAAAAAGAATCAAGAGTTCATTTTGACACCTTACCTCCATAATCATATGAGTTTGGGTAATAGTCTGAATAATAACCACCCCATCCACCTTTTGTGTAATAATCATCAGCATACCCTTGCCTGAAAGAAAGCGCACAGGGATAAGAAGTTACTAATCCTCCTTCAATCTCTTCCAAAGTCAGCAGAGATACGAAGAACTACATGCCACAAGTGAGAATTTCCATATTTAAAATAATGCATTTATAGGAAATCAAGGAATCTTAAAATAAAGACTTTACAAACCAATATCTCACTAAATCGGTGTGTGCCATAAAAAGCTGACAGAAGTCACTAAATTATTGTGTAGCAAGGGCTGTTTGGTGAGAGGTTTAGTTACTGACAGACAATAATGAAAACTGCTGCTACAAGTAGCCTCCTTTGAACTGTCTCAACAGAGAAGTCAGAAGTAATGAAGTAATGCTCCCTCAGCTTTAACGGTGTTTTGTTACACATCTTATGGCCATGAAAAGAGGACTACAGAGAAGAGGTCATGAAAATGGGTCAGGACATGAGCTAGCACTCAGGTAATTCTGAACAGAGGGTTTCAAGCCTCTGGGGCTGCCACTGTGGTGTCTGTCACCAGCGTTAAATACGTCAGAAACAAACCAAAACCAAAACACACTGCACCTTTCCCTGGGGACCTGTATCACCTTGTCAACTGGAGCTGATGCCAGTTTGTGGCTGGCAGGTACAGAATAACCCTGCAGGGCCAGCACTGCCATAATCCCAGCGCTTTGTGTGCAGCCTGTGCTGACTGTTTCTCAAGCTCAGCTTTTTGGTAGATGCAGCAATGTTCTGAGTGGTAGCACATCCCTACCTTTAACATTTCAGTGGATAAATGAGATTAGCATTGAGACGCAACTGTCGCACAGCACATTACAACTAATTCCAGGCAGCTGCTAGGTTATTACCATTCCCGAGGGGCTCAGATGGACAGCAGCGTGCATGAAAGGCTTGTTTTTCCATTTGAGCAAACAGAGGGCTGAATAGAAGAAAATACTCATTTACAAAGCCCATATTGTAATATCGATTTGTCCAAAAGGAACAGAACAAACAAGAACCTGACTAAACCCATCACGCCAAAGAGTCAGTGCAAATACAAAAGAGAATCCTCTTTTGTAAAAAAAAATGATAATACTTTTGATGGAAAAGAAAGATGTGGCTATTATTGAAAAATCAGAAGCCTTTAATGTTTGCCGTTTTTAGGATACCATCCCACAATTTCTGAAAAAAAGCTAGAAAATGAATATTAGATGAAAAATGTAACATGTCTACATATATATGGGGTACATACACGTGTATCACCATGTATGTTTGTATCTATCCATGTGTACGCTCACACACACAGGAGGTAAAGAGATCAAATGCCACTGTGAAACAATGAGAACTTTCATGCTCCCCTACAACTGATGATACAACTGATAGTGCAAACTCCAAAGCAGCCAAGCGAGTTCAGTGACGCTCCTCCCTGGAGTTTACTAACACAGCACCCACTCTGCAGAGGAGGAGGTTTGATCTTATCAGATCAGGTTTATCCACCCAACCAATCTCCTGTGTCCTTCAGAAAGGTGTTACTCCCCTCCCCAAACAGTTTACAAAGCTGCATCTGCAGTCCCAGTCCATTTAAGGGCAAGTTTCAGACAGGTTGTCACTGAGTTGGCCACTCCTGGGCTCTGCTGCCCTGCAGGACCACACCACAGCCCACTGCATCCTCACGTCACACACCAACACTGAAAAGAGCTACTCAGAACAGCTTTGCTCTGCCCAATGCCACCTATAGGCATTCCAACCTCTTATAAACATAGTACGTAAGAAGAGTGCACACCAGGAAGTGCTCCTAAAGGTTATTATCTCATTACAAGATCTCACAGTGCACTTAAGATTCTCTTAAGAAGATGATAAAAGTTCTCACATGCAGCTACAGCCATTGCTTTGTACTCCTCAAGGCCAACGCACACCTCCTATAACCTTCTCGAGAGGGTAAGCAAAATGTTAGGTTCTAATTCGAGGACTGCTCCATGAATGAACTACCAACAACAGCAACAGATGAATACTACAAAGGGTTTCATCACTGGCAGACAGATAAGCAGAGTTCTCTCCTGGAAAACCACAAACCCACCCACCAGATAACATAACAGTAACATTTTGTCATTAATCTGAAATTGATACAAACCACTTATGCAACAATCTCTTCAGGAAGCACTAATCCCTAGAAGGCAATTTGCTGCTTCTTGCTTGAGAAATACTAGAGATCATTTTTGCTTTTTATTTAACACTTGCAAGTAGCATCTGAACACATTGTTTCCACCTCTTAATTTTTTTTATTTCACATAATAAGACAGACCAAGGCTTTTAAATTTTCCTAATTCACGTGCCACCTGCACCAAAACCTGTGGTGAAGTCAGTGGGTGAGACAGGCCCACGCAGCACCTCTGCTACATGGACCACGGTCTGGGGGTTGTGAGAAAGCTTATCTACACGAGTGGTCACCAGACAAACTAACCCGACACAGCACAAGGATGTGTCCACTTGATTCACCACCTCTCTCCTCTGAACATCAAACACCACGTATCAGGAGGCTACACGTGCAGCTGCACTTACAAGGCAAACCCCAGACTCGTGCAAAAGTGTCATTTATTAACAGAACACGGGGCCGCGGCTGAAGCACCGGCCAGAAACTGAACTAGCGCTGGTGAACAAGCCCATGGCCTGCACTGCTCTCACAGCACAGAGCCAACCTCAGCAGCGAGTCCATCGCAGCCAGCTCCGGTCTGGCAGAACCACCAGCAACCACCCAGAGAACTGAATGGAAGGAGTAATGAGTGGCAGAACAGACTGTGGGATCGTATGCTTTGCAGCCACAGCATTTGATACTGTTCCTATGGCAGCACACAATGAGCTTTTGAACTTCCTCGCTGTGGCTTGTGCTATAAAACCTCCTCCGGCATCACCACGCTCCCTGCTGCGTGGTACACCAGATCTTTACTCCACTCAGAACCACATACCTAGAAGAAGGTCTATCAGAGCAGTGACTGGCTCTGGAACTCGGACGCTCAGGCTCTGGGTAGCGATAGCTTCCAGGCTCCACGTAAGCGGCGCTGCTGTTGTCATAGTGTCTGTACCGGGGGTCGTACTGTCCATAGCTATCCTCCTAGACAAGAGATTTGACACGGAAGGTAAGAGGCTGCCCACCTCCAAGAAGAAACCTTTAAAGCAAACAAGTCACCATGCATACCACAACTATGATACCTGAAGAGATGCAGAGCAATATTTTTTTTTTAATACCTGCTGTGGCAGGTTATATTCAAATCTATTGATATCCTATAGTTAAGGAAAAAAAAACCACATTGCATCTGGACTAGAGATAGTTCCACCACTACACTGGCCACTGTGCTGAACTGTCAGTAATTCAGGCAGTAGATGGGAACCAGCTAAGACAGTTATCATAGGATCAGAATGCTTTGGGTCAGAAGGGACCTTTCGTGGTCATCTAGTGCAACCGCCCTGCAGGGAGCAGGGACATCTGCAACTAGAGCAGGTTGCTCAGAGCCCCGGCCAACCTCACCTGCAATGGTGCCAGGGATGGGGCAGTGACCACCTCTCTGGGCAACCTGGGCCAGGCTCTCACCACCCTCAGTATAACAGATTTCTTCCTTCTATCTAGTTTAAATCTCCCCTCTTTTAGTTTAAAACCATCACCCTTTGTCCTGTCGCATCAAGCCCTGCTAAATAGATTGTCCCCATCTTTTTTATGGGCCCTCTTTAATTAGTGAAAGGCTGCAATAGGGTCTCCCCGGAGCTTTCTCTCCAGGCTGAACAACCTCAGCTCTCTCAGCCTGGCCTCACAGCACAGGGGTTCCAGCCCTCACATCATTTTTGTGGCCTCCTCTGCCCCCGCTCCAATAGATTCATGTCAAGTTCAGGCTCATGGCAGTCACAACTGCCAACTTTTCCCAAAGAACCAAATAAACTGTTATCAGTTGCCAACTGGAATTGGTATTAGCAACTACTTTAAGTTTTTACAATCTTTGTAAAGAAAGCTTTGTTATTGCTATCTGGATTTTTCCCTACAATTAAATATTTAACACAAACGCCATCCTGAATGTTGATCATGACAACTGTTGGGACTTGTAATTCAAGGACAGAAATTACTCATACGTATTGAGGGGGGAGGAAGAAAAAAAAGTTTACCATGTAATAAAGATGAGCTGCTGCTCTGGGGTCTGCAGGAGGATAAGGTGGTGGATATGGAGGCTGGTAGGCATCGTAAGGATGTCGATAGTAGTAGTAATGGTTCTGGGGTGGCCCAAAGGCATCCTGAGGGGTCTGAGGCAGGGATGGACGCTGCAGGTCTTGCTGCACACTTGGCATGACTGACTGACTGGTGGTGGTAGAAGGGGCTGTGGAAGTTGGAGCACCCAAAGGCTGTCCAGACGGCGGCTGCTTATCGGGACTCATCTGATCGTACCTTGGCGTCAGCTGTGCTGAACTCGCCTCTTGGGGACCCACAGGCTGAGGCTGGTTACTCAGCAGCTGGTTCTCCCGCTGCTGAGATGTCTGCGTGGCTTTAGTGCCTGCGGCAAGCTGGTAGTTGGAAGAAACTGAGGACTGCCCAGATGTTGATTGCTGCATTTGAGCTGCTTGCATTTGCGGTTGGGATGGCAACGCTCCCTGTGCAGCTCTGTCCGATACAGCCTGATGCTGTACATCTTTTGTCACCTGTTGATAGAAATGTTGTTGGTCATGTATCTCGGGACCCACCTGACCAGCACCACCAGCTGACTGTTGAGGATATACTGGACCACCAGAAAGTGACTGATTATGCACCTGGACAGAATTACTTGTACTGTTTTTCTCCAATGTCCGTGATACTGTGAAGTCGAGCACTCCAGCAGCTTCTTCTTTGCTATTTGAATGACTGGCAGGATTATTAGCCTGTACTACAGAACTAAGAGGGGGGACTAGAGCACTTGCACTTCCACTGGGGAGCTGTGTCCCAGGAGAAACGGATGAGTTAGACCCTGGCTTGCTAGCAAATTCAGGAACAAAACCTTCCATATTAACATTCTTTTGCCCTTCTGGAGCCAAATTAAACGGAGTTTTCATAAGCAAGTTTGCAGGCTGATTAGAAGCAGTATCAGAGGAATTAACAGGGCTTTGTAATACATTATGTTTTAAGAGATTAGTATTTGGAAGTGCATTAACTATCAGAGATCCAACTTGCGTCACAGGTAACGGCACATTTTCCCCAGAAGTGATCCCACCAGCAAGTGAAGTTTGGGGACCCATTGCAGGCTTGTCCCCAACCCCAGAGTCCTTCATTGGCTGATTGTTTTCATTGCTGCTTAGCTGATTAGATAGAGAAAGAGAAAAATTAATTGGCTGAGCCAAGTTATAGCCTTGATTAGGCTGAGCAATCAGGATAGGCTGATTTTGCAAAGACTCTGTAGGTGGAGAAGACAACAAGCTTGCATAACCAGAACTTGCCTGAGACTGAAGTGCCTCCTCTTCTCCCATTTTGGGAGGATTCTCAAGATTTTCAGAAGATATATTTCCATCCTGGGAAAGCTGCACAGCAATATTCCCTGGTTTACTTGGCTGCTGATTAGACAGGCCTTCTTCTGGTGGCTGAATGACTTCTACAGTTTGTTTGGCCGGTACGTACACTGCAGGAGCAGCAGGAGCCAGAAGAACATTTCCCCCAAAATTAGGTAACTCGTTATGAGCCCATAAAGTTGTTGCTGGGCTATCACACTTCTTTACTGCTCCCTGAGCTCTCGTTGAGGACCTTCTCTCAGATACTGATTGTATGTTTTCCACAGCAGGTCCAGAGTGCAACATATTTCCAGGTTCACCAGCGACTGTAAGAGGCAGCGGGTGTACCTGATGCATGAAAATAGTCTCCAGATTATCTGGTGGCTGTTCAAGATTGCCTGGGGACGCAGTTGGCGCAGCTGTATTCTTCTTGATATTCTTTTGGTTTGAGTGGTTCTCTCTTAACTCAACCACCATCTTTGCTTGGTCAATCTCTGCAGGTTTTATACCAACTCCATGGGACCTCACAGGTTCAAAAGAACTATTTGCACTTGTCTGAAATACTCCTGTAGGCTTAGGAGGACTTGGAGTTGGAGGCTGGGATAGATTACCATGGTAGCTCTTGCCCAGGTTTAGCTCATTTGAATCACCTCCCAAAGGAGAGGAGTCAATCTGTTTAAAGAAGCTAGCAGAAGATTCTTCATCAGGCTTCCCACTTTCTTGCTGAATAAACGTACCGACCTGCTCCTGAGGTCTCGCTGAGCTCGAAGCGCTCCTATGGCTAATGTTGCTGTAGTTTGAAGATACACTATCTGGTCGGACAGGATGAGGTAATGAATCAGGTGCCTCCAGATTTGGTCCTCCTTCAGCATGGCTCACAACAGCATTCTTTGGAAGCATCTGACCTGGAAAAGATCCGTATCTGTACGGATCAGGACCAGCAGCAGGGGACGAAGCGGTGACGTTCTGTGGTTCACTTGGCAGCACTTCCTGATTCTGAATGCACTCCAGGTTCTCCACATTTTCATACTGTGACCCGCCATTCCCAGACACGTCACCCGTACACGCTCTGTCATCAGTAACAAACATGGAGTGCTTAGCAGCCTGTGTCTCCTGCTGACTTACAATTTTAGGGAAGTACTGGGCATCCATTCCTTTCTGTACCATCTCACTGGCTGAACCTGCACCCATATGTGCCTGAGAGAGAACACTGCTTGCAACCCGCTGAGGATGCATCGGCTGGTGATACAAGGATGCTGAATTTGGCTGACAAGCATCAAACTCTGTTTTCTCAACTACAAAATGTTTTTCAGATGAAAGTATTTCTTCATTTTCCGCCTCATCCCCTTTGAAAAACATGGAGAGAGTTCCTGAATCTCTGTCTGCGGGAATAGGTCTGTTTGATGCTTCAGACATATCTGGAGACTGGGTTTGGGGGTTATTTTCCTGAGCTGTAGGAACAAAACTGGAGTCTTGCAGTGGTGGCTGTGGGTAAAACTGTTCCTGGTACGGCTGACTTACCCAAGCGTTACTCATTTCTGTGTTCTGCCGGAACACAGTTCCAGGCTGGATGCTGTTCATGTGATGACTGCTATTTGCAGAGCCGTTTTTCCCATTCTTTTCACAACCAACCAATAAAGGCGCTTGCATGATATTTTGTGGAATACCTTGGTGTACAGGACCCTGCTGTAAGTTTGTCTGTGGAGGAGGATGAGAAGTGCTAAAAGAAGACTGAGAAATGTTATGAATGTCAGTCTGAGGAGACGGCTCAGGATAGGGCACAAAATTTCGCACTGGAGACTGCAGGTTACCTTGGACAGGCCTCCACTGAGACACAGGCTGCTGAGGAGGTGGAGGGAAGAGTGCTGTTGCGTTGGGTCCTGAAGGAACATCATTTGGATCTCTAACATCTTGCCTACCTCCAGGTTTGTTTGATGCAGACACCGTTCCAGGATGCACACTGAAAGAATTTTCAACTGCTGCTCCTGTATTATAATGCAATGGTACTGCAGGTCCACGGAGTCCAAGATCTGCATTTGGATGCACTTCTGCAGTACTATTTAGAACATATCCTGGGGACGGCGAAGGAACTGGAACATTAGAAAACGTACTGGTATTTATTCCTGGTTGAGATACAGGAGCTGGTAAAGACGTATGCAGTCCATGAGGATTGTCCCCTGCTCGTGATGGTGAAGTTTGGGGAAATGCTGCTGGGGAAGAACTCTGCATAACCAACGCATTGCCCTTGGATGGATTATCTAAAGGGGAACCCTGCGGAGTTTGTCTGCCAAATGCAAAAGGGTCTGTCACAGGCTGCACTGGGGCAGCTGTTGCATTTGCTCGTTTCCCCAGCGAGCTGTTTCTCCAGTACATGTTCCGAGCAACGCCTGCGGGAGGTGGAGCTGCCGCTCCCGCTGGGACAGGCTGTGGAGGCTGCTGCATGATGGCCTTCTACAGGGTCAGATGCTAGGTGATGAACTAGTCGTGGATGCCGCAGACAGATCCCTTCTTCCGTCCTGGTAAGGCAAAAGAGACGACAAGTCAGTTTCCTTTGCAATTTTTTCTTTTAGAAACAAAATTACTCAAAGAACTTGAAGTGGAAGATACCCCTCTTTTCTCCAGAACGCCTAAGAAATTTATATATAACATTGTATTTCTAAATCCAAGTCCAGTACTAACAGTTTAATGCTAGTGGTAACAGTGTATGTTATTTAACAACTGTATTAACTAATACCTCCAAGTAAGTGCAATTAAACACAGTTCAGTCCTGTACAAACGTTAATCTCAAGCTGTTAAAGCACCAGTGGTATTATACTGATACATTTCCCCAAATTTAAGCAGAAGTATGCACCACAGGCAAGGCAGAGCAGCAGCCAGCCCACCACAGAACCCACAGGCACTACAGCAAGCTCAATTTCTTTCGGAAGAGTTGAGAAATTATCTAATTCTGTTAGAGATAATCTTCAGCACTGTTGCTCATATGAATGGACCTCTTCACAGGTAAGATGAGAAGCATCTCAAGAAAGAATTCATCAGATGTTAATCTCATCAACAGAACACAGTCTATTTTTGTATGAAACAAGAAAACATTGTGTAGGACAGTGGTGTTATTTACTTTGAGAAAGGCAACTGGGTTTTCATCACAAATATTCTCTCTTCCAGATGAATGCTGCCTAATAGCAGAACTGCATTGAAGAATGTAAAAGACAATCAACTCCCCCCATCTATTAATTGATCAATGTTCTTGGGACTTTGGCACAGTGGCAGTTCTAGTTCGGGGGGAGAGGACAGGCACAGAAATCTTCCAGCTCTACCAGTCAGAGCTCCAAACACCACTAGTTAGGAATTTGGTACACAGGAAGTTCAGTAAATTAACCAGGAACATCTATTTTTCAATCTTATCACCCCTTAACAATCGGTGGAGGAGGGAAGCTGACAAACTGGGGGAGTTCAATAATTGTCCCGTTCAGCTCAGTGAAGCTTTAGCCACACGTGACAGTCTTGTTTCCTAATAGTAGACAACAAATATGGTTTGTATCATGTAGAGTGAAGGATTCACGGCAATCGTTCCATACCAGATGCACTTCTGTTTATAGAAGACAGACAAAAGCTGTGCAATTTTTAGCTGGGTGGTTTGTCTTTTTTTTTTTTTTAAGATTCAGCATCTTGTCAGAAAGAGCAATAAAATGGGAAGCCCGGAAAGTCAGATGTTTGTAATAAAGCCAAAATTTTCATAGCTATAGAGAAGTTCAAATGCAAGATACCTCTGTTTTTTGTTAACAAAATTACATGAGTGAACAGTGTGTAACTACATCTATTTAATAAAGAAGTAAAACTAAAGAATTCCAATGAAATGCACACTGACCAGTACCACAGCATGAGCTACACTGACCACTGGACAGCAGGACAGCTCACCCTAGAGAAAAATCTGTTCTACTCATCACCGCAGAACTCAACAGTCCCATGTATAATCCAGGTCCCTCTTCCAGAGTATCTCACTTGGACACAGTCTCTCAATTTCTCCCCCGTATCTGTATATTTAGTAGTCATACCTTAAGATTTTGAAAGTTTATTAAAATTTGTGTTTTGTTAAAACGGGAAATGGAAAAGAGGACCAGAAACTGACTTCAACAGAAAAGCATTAAATAGAAAGCTTTAGTTTCATGTATGACTTGTTGAAGTCCTCTCAAGGAACACTGACAAAAAGGTTCTGGTGCTTTGCAATCGTTTCTCCTGTTACTACAGCGAGGTGCAGGTTTTCCAGCTGACTGTGCTTACTGACAACCACCTGAGCAGGAAACCTGCCTGAACACCCACCTCGGCTTCCACAAGCTTTAGAAACCCCAGGCTGCCTGGGACAACCCCAGTGAGTTTTCATTGTTTTCTTTACTGTATTAACCAAACCGAAAAAAATCCTCCCACCCCTTTAAACTGGTGTTTTTATGCAACATACTGCAAAGCGGGGAGGAAAAAAGCTAATTAAAACATCTCACAAGGTAGTTACCTCCTGGAAAGCACTAAGGAAAACATTGATACCTACTGAACAGTTCTGTTATTAAAAGAAAAATCGTTTCTGAAACAGTTGAGAACAAAAGCCGACTTTTCACAGCTTAAATACCCACTCCCAAATTTCGAATGTGGACTTCACTCCCTACAGCATCTTATCAGATGCTCACAAACAAAAATCCTAATACTTCACTACATTTTTTTTAACAGCCAGTACCAGTAATTTTCTAATTAAAATAAGTGTAGAGCTCTAGGTTAAAGCACTAGCTGGTTGTTCCTATAACTAGATCTCCAATGTTGCACTACAGAAGTTCAACACGAGGGTATCAGTTTCCTTACAGGAAGAAAGTTAATATTAACAGACTGCACACAGTAGTAAAAGCCCACAAGATTGGAAGAATTGAGTCCAAATAAAATGAACATGTCCTTGTCAGGTAACTTAAACAGAAGATATCAGCTCTGGGATGCTGACCCTCCCTGCCCCAAGTCCAGCATTAACAGAAACGCTGATTTTAGGAAATTTATAAATGAGAAATAACTAGGTAAGTTAAGAGCAATCCATCTCTGCTTTATCTAGTTTGCAAATTCTTGACTTTCAGCAGGTTTATTAATAGCTAATGCAGAGCAGCCTGCTAAACATTAGTCACCAGAAGAAACAGTTGCAGGAGGTGCTCCCAGACATGCCAAGAAAGTGTTACCACAGAGGAAAATAAAAATTAAAACCACCCTCTAGACAAGGCCATCACTCAATTTCACCTGATGAGCTCTATAGCCATGATTAGTTTTACACTCCACTGTGAAAACTTATCTGCATGAAGGAATAATTTATTTGGGGTGAATTAATTCAACCCTATCTCTAAGGGACATAAGCTAAATAATTATTCTTGTTTAAAAGAATTTCTGTCCACAAAGCAGGTTACAGAGTAGTAATATTAACTCTCATATGTGCTTATATATACACACACATTTGCACACACCAAACAATAAACTGCATGTCCACATACACTGATTCCTAACGATGAGAAAAGCGAATAAAAAAACCTCTGCTGCCATCTCAAAGACAAGAACAGCTGGAAAATCAGATTTGCCTCTTTGCAATGATTATCTGGGACACTCGTTTTTCAGTTTCCTTCTCTACGCAGCCAGCTGCGTATCAGCACATGCGGGTGATGCTCACACTGAGCACACTCTGCACCTTTAGTACTGGTGATTGCTTCCCACCGGCTCTCTCTCAAACATTACAAACGCTATTCAGTACAGAGAGCTTTCCGGGAAGCAAAAGCACGGAGTTTAACACGATTCACAGGCAGGAGCCGCATCAAACGTTCCCGTTTGTTTTGTAAAGGAGACTGACTCCCGGCCCAGCACACCAGCAGGTCCAACACTTTCAGGCACCTGTACCACTGAGTCAGCACCAGTTGCTGCTCCGGGAACGCACAGACCGACGGCGGGGGACAAGCCGCAAACCCTGAGTGCGAGAAGCGCCGTGTCCTGCCACCGCACACGCACGGCCACGAACGGCGGGCGGTGCTTTTGACGGCAAGACCCCTCTTTCCACCCCCCACCCCACGATAGGTCACTCGGGACGCCCGCAGCGTGTGTGTGGGCCTCACCGTGACACTCGAGGCGACCCACGACCACCCAAACCCCGCGGGGAAGCCGCCCCGGCGGCACATCCCCGCT
>VZZY01012782.1:267143-284524 GCA_013400335.1 Eurystomus gularis
GATTTTTTTTTTTTTGTCATAAAAATTATTTAAATATATATATTTTTTATATATATAAAACCAAGAGAGAACAAAAATTTCTATTATCAAGGCAAATGTACAACTCTATAATACTGGAATTTAAACAAAGACTCATGACTGGTACCATAAAATGCCCTCTCAGATATAATAGCAAAGGAAACATTTTAAAGTACATTTCAAAAATCTGCCCATACTTTTTTCCCCCCCCAAAGGAGTGATATTTTTAGTCAATTTTTCCTGCCCCTTTTCTTTCTCACCTCTCTTTTCGAGTTGAAAGAGAAAAAAATAAATTAATGGCATTTCAGAATCACAAATTGCTGCTTATAGCTTTACATAAAAACATTTCCTCTCAAATCAAACACAAGGAACCCCCCCAAACAAAAGAGAACATCCTATAAAAACCTAATTTTTTGATTTCTTGAAACACAACTGGTGTCCCACATTGAGTTCTTAACAATAGAACATATAAATAAAAAGGCAGTGTTTTCATGTAAAATAAAAAGTACATAAATAAATACTAGAAAAAAAAGGAATTAATTTGTCTTTTAATTTTTTTTTTTTTATAAAAACATATTTAAAAAGGATCCTTTAATAAAAGCATCCAACGTCCTTTTAAAAAAAGATCTCCCTCGAGCTTCTAACTCCCACTGAGCGCCAGCGTCTCTCAAACACCGTCTTTTACTTGAAGGCTTCAGGGATGTGTCCTATCTGTGACTGCATACTGGTGGGAGGGCTGGAGATGCCCTCGGACCAGTCGGACACGTTGGAGTGAGGAGATGAGCTGGACCACTGGTCCGGTGACTCCGGAGATGGCGTTAGAAAAGGGTGGTCGGGCACCTGGAGCTGGTGGCTGGGGGTGTTGTCCAAGGGGGAGGAATAACTGTGCTGGGAAGGTGGAGTTAGAAACTGCGTGGTGGTCATGGGCTGGGCGAGGGAGGATGGCAGAGAGGTGGGCAGCATCTGGGAATCTTGAGGCAGGATCGTGTGGACTGCCATGGTGCTGCTGCTCACCGGCTGCATGTCGGGCTGGCTCAGCTCCGTACCGAGGAAATTTTGGCCGATGTGGCCGCTCGCGTTGGAGCTGGGGTTGTGATGCTGCTGCTGCGCCTGCTGCTGCTGCGGCTGCTGCTGGGGTTGCTGCGGCTGCTGCTGCGGCGGCTGCATGTTTTGCTGCTGGAGCTGCTGCTGCTGCATCTGCTGGAGCTGCTGGCTCGGCATCAGGTGAGGCTGGGAAGCCAGCCGGGTGTTGGGCATGGCTTGGTAGCTCATCATCTGCGACAAGCTCGTGGTGGGCAAGCCGTTGTGCAGGGAGGTCATCATGCCGTGCTGAAGGTTTTGCGCCTGCTGATGTGCCCCGGCTTGCATGTTGCCTCTCATGGGGTTGTACTGGTTCTGGACCATGCCGTTCTGCAGCCTGGTGAGCCAGTCACACTGCCCGTTCAGACCGGCCGCTCCGCCGACAGAGAAATTCATCGGGGCATTGCTCATTGCCGTGCTGGGGCTGGAGACGGGCAGGTGAGAGAGGCGCGGCGGCACCGAATCGAAGCCCATCCTGCTGGAGTTTCCCATGGCCATATCCTGCTTCCCCGCCATGTTGAGGTGATTGATGCTCATGTGGGCATCAGGCATGCCTGGCAGGTGGTTCAGAGGCATGGAAGGGGACTGCTGAAATGGAGAGGTCATCAGCGGAGGAGAGGCGACATCTGACAGGTACCCATGGGGTGACTCCAGGGAGTCCACTGGAGACAACACACTGGAGTTGTCAAGCAGACATCCTTTTCCATCTTGTGATTTTTTCCTCCGGGCTTTGAGGTCTTTGGCATCCTTGCCGTTGCAGCTCAGGCCCTTGGTGCTTGGCTTCCTGGCCTTCTTGCCCTGGACGGCAGGTTTCAGGTTGCCGATGTAGCTGTTGGGGGAGCAGAGCGGTGGGGACAGGGTGGGGGCTCCCAGTGGGCCGTTGTGCAGCGGTGGGCTCCGCACCAGGTTGTACTCGTCCAGCAGCCTCACGATGTCGTGGTGCATGCGCTCTTGCGCGATGTCCCGTGGGAGCCGGTCCATGTGGTCCGTGATGTCACGGTTGGCAAAATGGTCCAGCAGGACCTTGGCGGTTTCGTAGCTCCCTTCTCTGGCTGCGAGGAACAGTGGGGTCTCCTCCTGGAAACCCAGCAAAGATGGTTAGGTTTAAGTTCATAGGTTGTCCTGGCTAACACTATCCTGAGCTCCATGCCCAATGTGATGCAGCTGGGTGGCAGAGACGGCAACTGTCTCTCCTCTTTGCTTCTCTTTTCCCTACCCTGCTGAGCCGTGTCCTTATACTGATATCAAACCAGGAACTCTACAAGTGACCCAGAACATGGGAGGAGATGGCCACATGAACACTGTATCATACTGCCCACCAAGCCCTGCACAGCTCCTCAACATCACCCATAGCACCAAGTCCCACAGTGCTTCTTGGAGCTAAAATCAACCACTTCATTCACAGCAGATCCATCAAGGCAGAGTCTCAGTGCCAGACACTGTTGTATTTTAGGCAAGAATTACCCTTTAACAGACTCCCCAGATGGCTCTTTCCTTGCCTATGTCAGCCCAGGAGACCCCTACCTTATTGTTCTGCATATCCTTATTGGCACCATTCTTCAGGAGGACTACTGCAGCTTCAACATTGTTCACAGCAGCTGCCCAGTGCAGTGCTGACTTGCCTGCAGAGGAAGACCATGAAATAAAACACATTAGTGAGTGGGAAGAGTAACAGTGAGCAGCCCTTTCCTTCCACCTCGGAAGGAGCCTGAGCTTTAGTTGCTTGCAGTACCTAGATCATCCACGGCATTGACGTCTGCATGGCAGTTGATGAGATCGTCCAGCATGCCCTCCACAGCCAAGCGAGCGGCCAAGATCAGAGGAGTGGTCCCGTCATGCATGCGGGCGTCGAGATCGGTTGCCCTGTTCCTAATCAGGATCTGCCACAACAAGGAAACACAAATGTTAGGAGGGACAGACAGCAGACGCTCTACGTGCCCAGGGCCCAGGACCTGCAACTCCATTTCCAGAGGCAATGGTTGGAAGAGACCTTTAAGAGCATCAAGTCCAATTGTTAACCCACCACTACCAAGTCCACCACTAAACCATGCCTCTCAGCACCACATCTACGTGGCTTTTAGGGCTTAACAATCCTAAGACTCCAACAGTGCCCTGGGCAACCTGTTCCAGGGCTTAACAATCCTTTCAGAGAAGACATTTTTCCTAATGTCCAACCTAAACCTCCTCTGGCACAACTTGAGGCTGTTTCCTCTTGTGCTACCGCTTGTTCCTTGGGAGAAGAGACCAACCTCCATCTTGCTCCAGCCTCCTTTCAGGGAGTTGTGGAGAGCGAGAAGGTCTCCCCTGAGCCTCCTTTTCTCCAGGCTCCACACCCCCAATCCCTACTCCCAGTCCAGGGCTGCTGCTTTGCTGTGCCCTGCCTGAGACAACATGGGCTTCAGTTTTCAAGCCTTTCACCCACACCTTGCGAGGGGCAAGCTGGAGATGCTGCGATAAGCTCAGTTGTGTGACCCAACAGGCAGCACCAGTATTTTCCCCAGAAAACTCCAGAAATAATGGCAAAAGGATCAATTACCTGGAAGACTCCTTGGGCATCGGCAGAGACGGCGGCGTGGAGGGGTGTCCTGCCCATGTTATCTTGGATGTTTGCATCAGCGCTGGCTTCCAGCAGGCGCTTGGCAGCGTCCGAGCGCGAGTACCGGGCAGCCAGGTGAAGAGCCGTCTCACCGGTGCGGTCCGTCTGGTTGTGTAAGCTGGCGCCTTGGTAAATGAAATCCGAGATGACGGCGGGAGCATCGTCTTCCTCTTCGCTATTGCCGGTCTCCAGCCCTCCTCCGCTGCAGGAGGCGATCATGAGGGGCGTGAAGCCATCTGAAAAGCACAGGGGAACTCAGTGCAAAAAGGCTTTTGACCCCTCTGTGATGCAGGTGGCTCAGCACGATGCTCTGTCTGCGATAGATGCTTATTCTCGTGGGTGCATCAAGCCTGAGTTCCTGCCTAGTTCCAAACATCAAACATGAATATCCTTCCTCTGATATGCATCTGAAATTCCTCAGTGGTATCTCACCACTCACTGCTTTTCCTATTTCATCTCCAGCTCGCACACTGACATGTGAGGCGCGGTTTCTAAGGAAGGTTGCTCAAATTAACTTGCGTTCGGTACAGCGCAGCCTTAAATATTTCCATTATTTCAGAAGACAATTTCACGGATGTGGTAAAGACCAAATGCTTGCAATAATTTAAAAGCCTATTAACTACTAGAGTTAAAAACCTGACAATAAGAGTGAAATGTGCAGTTTGGTGGGAGGAGAGGCATCCAGGAGGGGCAGACAGGGAAGCTGGACGATTTCATAGGTACTTCTGCATTCTCTAATTTCCATCTCAGTGACTGAGTAAAACAGACCTCATGGAAAGCAAAATGTGACAGGGTCTATCTCTAAACACGCACAACAGCAACCCTCGGGTGCAGAACGGCCAGCAGCAGCTCTGTACGAGGAATGCAGCCGGGTAGGGCTGTCTGGGACTGCTCATCTGCAGGGGCTAAGGAAGGATTTTAGATTAGCTGACAAGCAGCCCAGAAGTGAAAGGAGTCCACCTTACCGGGACCTCTGACGTTGACATCCATACAGTCTGCATCGATTTCCCCCTGCGGTGGAGTAGGAGCCATGGAGGATATGCGCAGGTCAGCGGCGTCCAGGTGCTGCTGGGTCCACTGCCTGTGATCCGTCTGATCGTCCGTGTCCGGCAGCATCGCCTGCTCCTCGAACTGAAGAACGGGAGTGGGAAATGAGGAGCGAGCAAAGCGCACAGGGCAGGGTGGGAGGAAGGGGCTGAGCTCCAGCGCGGGAAGCTCGGCAAGTCTCAAAAGCATGTTTGTCACCGGCAGGTTTGCAAAGGAGCTTGGCAGGAGCGATGCGCAGCGCAGGCTGGGCCCCCGAGGGTCCCCCGGCTCTGCTGCTTTCCACAGCACTCTGCTCCTTCCATGGCAAAACCCAGCGAGGGACCACGTGCAGCACAGAAAGGGAACGTGGCAGTGGGCTTACCCTGAACTTCTTGGTGTCCAAGGTCTCCTCATCGCCCCACTCATTTTGGTTGTCATCCATCAGCGTGCCGTCTGAAGCATTTTTGAGGGGTCTTTAAAGAGAAAACCATGCAAAAAAATGAGCTCCTCTGCAGGAACTAGCCTGTGGCGGGCTGCGCTTATTTACACGCACAAACCGAAGGAAGAATCAACGAGGCATTTTCCAGGAGGCTCCCCTCAGGTTGCCTTTCATTTGTTACCAACTGCAAACGGACCACGAAGCATTTAAAACCCTCCTCCAGACGGGAACACCGTTTTCCCCATGCAGAACTTTTAAGAAACCTGTTTCTCCTCCTCCCCACTACTAGTATGATGCACTAGAGAACAAAACTCGGACGGGTTCTTTCTGAAGAGCCCCGAGCAGCCCCGCTGCACTGTGTTTAACGGGTTAGCAAGCCAATTACTCACTTCAGTCCAACAGAATCCTCCCCAAGTGGTTCTCGCCGCTTCTTCTTGCTCGACTCTGTCACTTTGAAGCCTTCTGGGAACCAAAGCTGCCCATGCTCCCTGCGCCGCTTACGAGACACCAGGACTCCCAGTCCAATGAAGGCAAGCAAGACCAGCGCGGCCACCACCACGTACATAGGATACAGCTGGGAGTTCTTCGCGGGCTCAGCTGTTTCACCTACAAAACAGTGGGGCACAACGAGATGCTGAGACATTAAGCTGCATAGCAAACCAGTGACAGAGTGGAAATGAAGGAAAATTAGTTAATAGAGGTACCTAAGTCTGATCTAAATCAGCCCCCCCAAAATAAGGTCATTTTATACGCTATTAATCAGAATTGCAAACTATCGGCAAATTCTCGGCTGCACAAGCCAGCCTGCATCAGGAGACAGCTTCACTTTTTTCTCCTTTAAGGAAAAGGATTAGCAAACTTCAAATCATTGCGCTCGCATTGAGCTGTTAAGACAAAAGGATTTAGGGGGGATTTTCAAGATACAAACTTCAACTCCTTGCATGTCTCTGATTGATTGGAGCTGGTTGGGTTTTCTTTTTCTTGTCTTTTTTATTTTTATTTTTTTTTATAACTTTTATAGCGATAATGATTTTGAAATAAACCTGGAATAAGCAAAAATAATAAACTGGTTTTGCAATGGTTTTGAAGAACAGACTTTTATTAAAAAAAAAGTAAAGATGCAAGGTTATTAAACCCAGACCGTGCCCAAACGCTGACAGGTAACTCAACATGGATACCACTGGAAAGTTCTGGCTGTCTCTCCTCCCCGGCCGACCAGCCTTACTTACTTTTCACAGCTTCTATTTTGTAGGGTATGTTCAGGTTGCCAAGGGAGGCTAAGGCACCCAGGAAGGCTGCCACATCGGTTGCACTCTGGAAGCACTGGGAAGATGATTGGATGCACTGGCGGTTATCAATTTCCAAGTAGACGATGGATCTGTGCAAGAGAAGAGTCAGTGAGAAACACTGAGCAATGCCCACACAGATGAGCCCCATCTCCCTTCTCTCTTGACCTCCCATCAGTGAGAACTGGAAGGTGGGAACCCATCGCCTGCTTCTCTGTGGCCCAAGCCCTGTAGCTCCCACTCATGGTCTGCTGGATTTGCCTCAATGAATACTGTAAGACCTACTTCCTTATCTACAGGAATGGAGGGGAGTTTCTGCTTCGCAATGTTTTAAAATTACCCAGACACTACAGTGTCTTAAATAATGCTGTTTGGGAGCCTTCAGATCTTTTCACATCAGTTTCGCTGCTCTAACTCCTTTGCTTTCGGTGGCTTTTGATTGAGCCCACAGAGAGGGAGAAGGTTAGATCTACTTGTTTATTCCAAACATCTCCAAACACAGTTTGCATCAATTGAGTTCTACAACAAAGCTCTAGGAAGCATTTCCTAGGGAGAAACTGAGGCTTAACTTAATGACTTCCTGAAGTCAGACAGTTGGTCAGGCCAACCTCTGCTTCCAGGTCCCACCCGGCCCAGCCCCAGCTCCCAACAATACACAGGACTCCTTCAATCGTGAGAGTCGGCGCAGCATTGTATCAGGGATTCCTGAGCGATCACTCGCTTTTCCCACATGAGAGCAAAATCCGGTTTCTATTCACACAGAAAGCAATGTCTAAATACAATTATCTGGCCTACATCCTTCCCTTCATGGCGTGTTACTATTATCAACACGGAAAACAAATGCTGCTCAGTGAAAAAAGGAACCCGTTGGTCCTCCTTACCCTCTGATGTCCATCTGATCGAGCTCTCTTTTCTGCCTCCTGCCAGCCCTGGAGTAGAGGCTGCTCTTTACTTTGTTGATGACAGCACTAGACATATCTGACCAGTCCTCTGTTGACCTCTTGATGTAATGCTTTTTCAGCTCCTCCTCATTGCCGTAGTATGGGAAGATCATATACTCTCCCTTGGGGTTCTTCTTGAAGACCACATTGGTGTGCAGCACACGGCTCAGCTCCCGCAGGAAGTTGAAGGAGTTGTTCTTCAGGTTCTCAGGAGTGATAAGGACCACCACCACCAGCGTGCCATCTGCAAGCTTCTCTGGCATGTTGTTTGCGCAGTCCAGACCATCCCATTCGCACTCAAAATTATTGCAGCCCTGGTCACAGTGACCATCTGAGAAGTGGTCTTTGCAGTACTGATCATACAGAGGGCTGAGCAGAAGAAAAAGAAAGGCAGAAGATTGAATTAGACCAAGTATTGCACATACTACTTATCTGCTGAGAAAACGAGCGGTGGTCCACAAGGACCTCTCTTTTGTGTAAACATTCTTCAACCTGATAGACACTAAACTAGTTTATGTAGAAGGCAACTGGTGCAGCGCCATGAAGTGTTCACCTCTGGGGGTGACAGACAGCAGCTGTGAAATTACAAGTTGCAATTTAGATGCTAGAAAAAGAGACAAATTACAGTAAGTGAGAGAAGACATGGGGACACAGAATAGTTACTCAGAGCCGACTTTGTCCAGAAACCTGGGATTTAAGCTCATGCTGCTGCCAAAGACAATGTTTGGTAAATGCCTGGATGTTGACATCATCATGTTTTCTGGCTGCTCTTCTATCTGGGGTCTCCCTCCACCACAACTTACTGTGTTACTGCTGGGAGCTGGAGAAATCACTTCCATGGCGTGATACAGGCAAGGACAGGGAAGCCATCCAGAATGAGCCAAACCCAAGCGTGTGTGAACTCAGTAAGACCACAGGGAAGTGTGGTTGCTTGAGTTGCAGCCCCATAGGCAGCAGAACAGAACGCAGAGAGCAAACAACAGGTCTGCACTTCAGAGCTTTGGCAGATGCAACCAGAAAACACCTCCAGATGATCAGCACACAGGTCATGGCTTTGAAACAAGAGGGACAATGAGCAAATCACTTACTTGCACTGCCCTTCGTACTTCTGGCAGTCAAATCCATCGTACAGGCAGCCAGCATTATTGCACTGAGAGTCGCACTTGCCATCGTTGAAGTACTTCCAGCACTGCAGAGACTGGGAGCAGTTCTTCCAGGGGTCGTTGAAGTTGAGGGAGCAGTCCCCCCCATCCCAGCCGCAGGCGTGGTTGTTGCACTTCCCATCACAGATCTTGTTGCCGGCATAACCCGCGCAAACTGCGATCTCGCACTTCTCCTCAATTTTGGGTGGGATGATATCCTGCCCGATCCCACCTTGGAAATCAAAGTCGAGGATGTGGCAGTTGAGGCCGTTGAAGTTGGCGGGGCAGTTGCAGCGGTAGTAGGGGGAGGCATCGCTGAAGAACTCGCAGGTACCCCCGTTGTAGCAGGGGTTGGACGTGCAGGGGCTGCTGGCCGGGTACTGGCACTCGGGACCCGTGAAGGCTGGTGCGCACATGCACTTGGAGCTCTTGTGGATGGAGATGCAGGTGCCACCGTTCAGGCAGTGCAGGTTCCCACACGTGCGGGAGTCATTCTCGCAGGTGGCACCCACGAATCCCTGGGGAGGGGACAGCAAGGAGGGAGTCAGAACCACTGATGCTGTCCTACGAGCAGCCTAACGCATGTGGGTGTGCTGGAAACCCAGCACAAACTCAGTGCACCAGGGCATGGCTCTGGTGTGTCCTCTGAAATTAGTGATGGGCAAGAATAATCTAGAATGTAAACTCCAGTAGAGCATCCCCTTCAAAAGGAAGGAAGCTCTTCTCAATAGCTGCCTGCTTCACTTTTACATGGTGCAAATAATGGTCGACCAGGCAAGAGTCTGTCCTGCAGAGCTGTGTGTCATACCTGCAGGGCTGAGCCACCTCCTTCTCCCTGACCCTAACCCAGTCTCATGGAATCATAGGATGGTGGGGGTTGGAAGGGACCTCTGGAGATCATGTCATCCAACCCTCCTGGCTCCAGCAGGTCACCCAGAGCAGGATGCCCAGGATCGCGTCGAGGCAGGTTTGGAATCTCTCTAGAGAAGGAGACTCCACAGCCCCTCTCTCTCTGGGCAGCCTGGCCCAGGCTCTGCCACCCTCACAACAAAGAATTTTTTCCTCCTGTTCAGATGGAACCTCCTGGGTTCCAGCTGGTGCCCGCTGCCCCTTGTCCTGTAGCTGGGCACAACTGACAAGAGTCTGGCCCCATCCTCTTGCCCCCCACCCTTTAGCTATTGTTCACCATTGATCAGTTCCCATCCGAGTCTTCTCCAGGCTAAACAGCCCCAGTCTCCTTGCAAGCGAGGAGGGATATAGAGATACACCTCCCTCCAGTGAGCACCCACCACAAAGCATCTTCTCCTTCACGCCTACCCCTGGCTATTCCAGCCGGGGAAGCCTCAGGGGCTAAAGCGGCCCCTTGCCTGTCCCTTTGCGAGGGGCTGACTTGCAGGGCCCATCCAACATCCCACGCTCGGAGCTGGAGAAGAGCAGGTACCTACCGGGGGGCATTTGCAGATGAAGCCACGGCCGGTGTTACTGGCAACCGCGCACGTTCCACCATTCCGGCACGGTTTGCCTTTACAGCCGTCCACCACAGTGTCACAACGACGGCCTGCCGAGGGAGAGGAGGGCGTGAGGGGCAGAGGAAGGCGTGCGAGATGCTCGGGGTGGCCGGGGGCCACAGGGCTGGGTGCTGGGAGCAGTCGCGGTGCTCACCTGCGTAGCCAGGTCGGCACTCGCATTTGTAGTCGTTGACCCGCTGCACGCAGTTCTGGGTGCCGCGGGCGTCGCAGGGGTTGGACAGGCACTCATTGACGTCTCCCTCGCAGCGCTCCCCTACAAAGCCAGGGGGGCAGATGCAGCTGTAGCCACCTACCCGATCCGTGCACTTGCCATTGTTAAAGCACTTGGGCCCCAGGGTGACAGGATCAAAGAAAGGGCTGCAGTCATCCACATTGATCTCACAGTGCACCCCTAGAGAAATGGGGGAACAACCCACACAGCTCATCAAACAGTATCGGGGTGCCCGGTGGGCCCTCGTGAGAGCCTTCCCTGCCGAGGGGCTGAGCCTGCCCAACTCAATGGCAGCCCGAGCCGCTGCTCTGGCAGGGGGCACGCCGCACCGCCCAGCTCGCCGCCAAGGTTGCGCGGCCTTGATGGCTAAAGCTCACAAGCAAACACAAACCTCTACCGTTGCATTTGCTTCTGCTCGCCCGAGCAGCTAATGAGCAGATACCGAGGATATCCGCGCTCAGCCCACTAATGCCCCAGCCTGGGGAATTAATTTACCTTGAGTTCCTCTGGGGCAGGAGCATTTGTAGGTATTGATGAGATCGATGCAGGTTCCTCCATTCTGGCATGGGTGGGACAAGCACTCATTGATCTCCTCTGAGCAGTTAACTCCATGATAACCAGCCACACACTACAAGGAGGGAAGAGGGGAACTATCAGAGAGGTTCACTCAGTTCCCACATGGCCGCAGGAGCACAGCCAGCGTCTCAGCCAAAGGGCACCAAGCCAGCCTGAAGCCAGGGTGGCAGAAAGGCAGTAACTGGTGCTTTCCTCCTGTGCATCTCTGCCCTTCATGGCACCCACCTCGCAGGAATAGCCTCCCAGGTAGTCTGTGCAGGTGGCTCCGTTCTGGCAGGGGTTTGGGGAGCACTCATCCACCTGCTCCTCACAGTAGCTGCCAGTGTAGCCAGCCTGGCAGCGGCAGAAGTGAGTGTTGCCAGTGTCCACACAGAGCCCCGAATTCCTGCAGAGATGTGCTACATCGATACCTGCCAGGGAGAGCAGAGTGAGATGCGGGGATCTTGGTGACACCCACGGCGCACTCCACCAGGGATCACAGTCCCACCAGGGATCACAGTCCGAGGACTGCAGCCTCAGGGGGTGCACGTTATGCCTTGAGATCGCTCGGCTTGTGCCAAAGATCCCCACCAAGAGAACTGAGCGTGTCTCTGCACAGGAGCACCTGGGGACCCCACCCTGAGGCTCTACACGTGGCAGGGACTGACCTTGCTGCTTAGCAGCCACCTCGCAGGAGACACTGGGGACATCGCAGTACAGGCCTGTCCACCCGCTGTTGCACTCGCAGCGGTACAGGTTGTTGGTTTGCCAGCACTTGCCTCCGTTTTTGCAAGGAGAGGAGTCGCACCAACGCACCAGGTTCTGTGGGGAGCAGAGCAAGAGATGGAGGTCAGGACCCAGCAGAGCTTCTGCAGGAGTGGAGACTGCAGTGACCCCCGCAGATCCTCACAACCAGCAGGCACGGCTGGACACTGGGGTCAGCAGCCGATGCAAGGCTCCTCTACCTGGCAGTTGAGCCCGGTGTATCCCTGGGGACAAGTGCACTTGTACGTCCCGTAGCTGTCCTGACACGTGCCCCCGTTCAGGCATGGCTTGGAGTCACACTCGTTGATGTCATGCTCACAGTAGCTGCCCGTGAAGCCGGATGGACAGAGGCAGGTGAAGGTGTTGATGCCATCCACACAGGTCCCACCATTGAAGCAGGAGCTGGGAACACAAACATCACATCCCAGTGAGTCACCGCTGGTCGAGCTCCACGCCAAAGCCCGCCCTGAACCGGCCCAGGGCTATGGGGCAGCGCATGGACCTCAGCCCCTTGCTGCAGCCCCGACAGAGGCTGTGCCCGTGGCAGGAGCCGCGCTGGGCTGTACCTCTCCGTGCAGTCGGGTGTGTTGTTCTCACAGTGGATGCCACTGAAGCCAGAGGGACAAGTGCAGGTGTAGCTGTTGACGCAGTCGGTGCAGTTGGCACCGTTCTTGCAGGGGTTGCTGGCACACTCATTGATGTCCTCCTCACACTTGGACCCACGGAAACCAGCCAGGCACTCGCAGAAGAACGTGCCAACACCATCAGAGCAGGAGCCACCATTGTGGCATGGATCTGGAAAGGAGGGACATGAGTGGGAAGATGCAATAGGTCCAGCCCTGGTGCAGCAGCCCTCCCAAGGAGCTACCCCACAGCACTGTCCCCACACATGTCCCCTGGCTGCATAGAGGGATGGGATAGAGCCCACAGACCTGGCAGAGCTTGGGCTAGTCCCACCAGGGGACTGGGAACAAAGAGGACACATGGGACACGCTTGCTCACTGCCTGCGCGTCACTGCCCCCCCAGCGTCTTTCCTGCCAGCTCCCATCTGGCCTTGGACTGACGCAGCTCAGCCGAGATGTGCTCAAGGTGGTTGTGGTGAACTGACCACATGATTTTTCTGCCTTATTAAAACAGTGAGCAAAAAATGGTCCAAAAGCCCGAGCAGGGCTTGCAGCATGGCCCAGACTGAAGCAGTTGCTGGTGTTTGCCCACGCACAGGGAGGAGGAACCCAGCCCTGGGAGCAGCAGAGAAGCCAGCGGCTCAGGGCCAGCCCAGAGCAGCCCCTGCTCTTACTGGGCTTGCAGTCGTCGATGTCGGTGTCGCAGTTGCGGCCGGTGAAGCCGGTCCTGCAGGCACAGCGGTAGCTGCCGTTGGTGTTCTGGCACGTGGCCCCGTTGCGACAGGGGCTCTTCACACACTCGTTGATGTCGATCTCGCAGGTCTGACCTGTGGGACAGAACGGGACAGGGACCACGTGGGCTGAAGGTGCCAGCGAAAGCCCCGGGGATGACAATGACATCTGGGGCACCGCTCGCACCAGGGCGGGAGCCCTCGTGGCAAATCGCCCCTGCCAAGGGGTGCAGGCAATGGCCATGGCCATCCAGCTGGCTGAGCCACGGGGCAGGTCAGGACCCTCCACGAGGCTGGGCACTGTGCAGCTACCTGCCACACTCCCTCCCCTCCATCTTCCACTCCCCAAGCAGCTGAGGAGAGCGGGGTGTGCTGAACCCCCTGATGGGCCATGCCCCTACCTTGCCAGCCGGAGGGGCAACTGCAGGAGAAGCTCTCGTAGTCTTCTGACTCATGGCACTCGCCGCCGTTCTTGCAGGGGCTGCCAGCACAGGGGGCCAGCACGTCCTCACAGGTGGCTCCTGCACAGGCACAAGCACCTGCTGACACCCCCTCCAAAACAATGGGTGGCCCAAGACCCCATTACCCCTGTCCCTAGCCCTGGCACAGGCTGGCCCAGGGCTTCTCCACCACCTTGGGAGAGCTCAGCTGGGGCCGTCTCCTCCATCTCTGGTCCCCGGTGACCCCAGCACCCCCCTAGGAATCCTTCAAGCCCTGGAAATCTGGGCTACATTAAAGCCCTGCACACCTCCTTTGGCAGGGAAGTGCTGCTCGGGGTGTCTTTACCCCCTTGCACTGCTCCCCCCGTCCCTCTCAGCCACTTTTCCTGTTTACGTCCAGCCAAGGGACACGTTCCCTCCGAACCCTTATCTTCCCTGTCAGCCAGTATCTCCCGAACTGGCCTTTGCTATTTTCCAGAGCCTTCCCCTCCCCTCCTGCCAGGTCCTGCTCCCCCCGAGGGGTTTCTATAGCCACTGCTGAGGGCAGGAAACGGCTCATGGCTTCCTGCAATTGTGCACCGAGCTGCTGCTCTGCTGAGCGGAAGCGGGAGGCCAGCAAACAGGAATTGGCTCAGCAGAATCCTCCAGCCCTTCATCCTCGGCTCGATTTTTGCAGCACGAGCATCATGGCAGGAGATCGGGGCCACTGGCAGCGCTGACCCCCCCAGGGTGTTGGGGTGTGAGTGGAGTGACTGCCCGGTGTGGCTGCCCTGGGTGCAGGCTGGGGCTGAGCCACCACCTCAGTGCCCTCCAGGAGGAGGAGGAAGAGGAGAAAGAGGAAGAGGAGGAGGAGGGAGGAAGCTCTGGCTCCCCCTCACCTGTGTAGGGCAGGAGACAGTTGCAGGTGTAGCCGGCAACGTCATCGATGCACGTGCCCTGGTTCAGGCAGGGGTTGGAAGCGCATTCGTTGATATTGGTCTGGCAGTTGGGTCCTGCGTTAAGAAAAATAGATAAAAGTGGCTGTGAGGGAGGTGTGCTGGTAGGAGGGGGCTGAGGGTACGTTGGGGACAAGGTGACAATGGCAATGGTCCACCCCTTGAGCCCGTGCTCGCAGCTCCAGCCTTGGGTGCCCAAACTCTGCTGAAGGTCCCCAGGCTGGCTGCGCTGCCACATCTTCTCTTATGGGGATCTGATCAATATCTAAAGGGCAAGGGTCAAAAGGATGGGGCCAGACTCTTGTCAGTGGTGCCCAGCAACAGGACAAGGGGCAACGGGTACAAACTGGAACCCAGGAGGTTCCATCTGAACAGGAGAAACTTCTTTGCTCTGAGGATGCCAGAGCCTGGCCCAGCTGCCCAGTGAGGTTGTGGAGTCTCCTTCTCTGGAGATTCAAAACAAGCTTGGACACAATCGTAGGCAACCTCTTCTAGATGAGCCTGCTGTAGCAGCGGGGTTGGACAAGATGATCTCCAGAGTTCCCTTCCAACCCCCGCCATTGTGTGATTCTGTGATCTCCTAACCAGATTGGGGTCTCCACCATCCTCACAGTGAAGTCTCCGGCCCATCTGGCATCGTGGGGACGTCCACCCTCCGCTCCCACCCAGGCCCCAGTGTGGTGGCTGCACCCTTACCACTGAAGCCCTCCCTGCAGGTGCAGATGTAGCCACTGGTCATGTCCTTGCAGGTGCCACCATTCATGCAGGGATTGGATTCACACTCGTTATTGTTGATGTCGCAGTTTGTCCCACTCCAGCCTGGGTCACAATCACACCTGTAGCTTTGGGGAAAAATTGGGGCATGAAGCACAGGATTTGGTCCGACCTGGCCCTCCTGGCTACACCATCCATCACTAACCCAGCAAACCCCGTCTCCTAATTGTGCCCCTGCGGGAAAACATCCCCTGGGACTAGCACAGAGCATGGACAAGCACCGGTATTGGGGGACGGCTGCTCACCATGCCTCTAACCCCAACTCTGTTGGGTTCCTCTTTATCCCAACATCCCCCGCACCCTCCAGCCTACCCATTCAGCCCGTCGTGGCATTTCCCATGGATGCAGGGGTTGCTGTTGCACTCGTTCACTTCGGACAGGCACTTGGGATCATGGAATCCCTCGGGGCAGAGGCAGGTGAAGCCGTTGATGCCATCCTTGCACGTGCCCCCGTTGTGGCACGGGTTGCTGGAGCACTCGTCGATGTTGATGTTGCACATGCGCCCTGGGAAAGGTGGGGGGTGAGAAGACGTTACCCCATAGGATGCACCACACAGTGGGCGCCCACCGGGCAGGTCCCCCACCAGCCACCCAGGGATCGGCTGACAGGGGCTCAAATCTCTTGGCACACGCGTGCCGGCCGTGGAGGAGCGGGCTGCGCGCCGGGTAGGGTGACTTCACACCCCTGCATCGCCCGCCTGGCTCCCTCAAACGAGACCGGGAAGACGCCGTGCTCTGGGCTCGTTTGGTCCAGGAGGGAATAACACAGGGAGCTGGTTTCAGCCTGTAACCCAACCTGCCACCGCCAACAAAGCTGGGCTTTATTGCGGCTCCCAGCGGGCAGGAGGACAAGGGGCCCTGCGAGCAGGGAGAGGTGGGGGCTGCTCCCATCAAAGCCCTCCGCCATTTCCAGCCACGATCAAACAAACCAGTCGGACAAGGCGGCAACCTGATACCCATGGGAGTGGGCACAGCGGGAGTCGAATTCGCGGCACCAGACACCCCTTTGATTTCAGCCTGAGCCGAAGTCACCTTCCTGAACGAGCAGGAGAGCTCGAGGGTGCAAAACCTCTGCGAGCGGGATGGCAGCATCTCCCCTCGCCCTCGCTGTGCGGTGCATAGGGGACATCCCAGGGCTCCCTGACACAAAGCTGGATCCAGACCAGGTCCCCAGGGTGCCGCGGTGGCCGCCGTGCCCTGCTCTCACCTGTGTACCCCGGCTCGCAGGTGCACTCGTAGCCATTGATCTTGTCGATGCACTTGCCGTAGTCGCAGGGGCTGCTGGCACAGTCATCCAGGTTGATCTCGCAGTTGGGCCCTGGGGAGGAGAGCGGGGCTGTCAGGGGGTCCCCGGTCCCGCTGACGAGGCAAAACGAAGCCCGTCGGCACCGACTGCCGCCGCCGCTCCACAACAAAGTGTCTCCGCCACAAGCAGCTCCCCGGCTCCCGGCTGGGGCGCGGCTCCTGCCAGAACCGGGCACCAAACCGGAAGAACTTGCCCTCACCGAGGATGCCCCAGGCCAGCCCCAGCACCAGGGCGGCTGCTGGCGGTGGCCCAGGGCCAGCCCACCGCGGGACAGGGATGGAAGCGGGGTGCCGTGCGGCACGGCCAGCCCACGTGGAGCCCGCGGGGGATCCCTCCCGCTCACCCGTGGTCCCTTTGAGGCAGAGGCAGTTGTAGGCGTTGTTCCTGTCCTGGCAGGTCCCCCCGTTTTTGCAGGGCTGGCTCTGGCACTCATTGATGTTGATATCGCAGCGGTGGCCGGTGTAGCCGGGCTGGCAGAGGCAGGTGAAGGCGGCAATGCTGTCCTTGCAGGTCCCATAGTGGCACGGGTCAGGGTCACACTCATCGATATCGATCTCACAGTGAGCGCCCGAGAAACCTGCCACCAGCAGGAGGGACACGGGATCAGGATGGAGGACATGGGGTGAGGATGAGGGATGTGGGGTCAGGATGGAGGACATGGGGTGAGGATGAGGGATGCAGGGTCAGGATGGAGGACATGGGGTAAGGATGAGGGATGCAGGGTCAGGATGTGGGACATAGGGTGAGGATGGGGACACTCCTTCCCACCCCAGCCAGGTGTGACACAGTGCACCAGGGTGGCTTAACCTGTCCACCAACCCCACCACAAGCCGTGGGACCCCCAGGAGCGGGGTGCAGGCAGAGGAGCACCCCCATGTGCTGGTGGTGGGGCCAGTCAGACCCCAGCCCACGGGTGCACAATGACCTGCATTAAGCCGCCTCAGCTCAGGAGCGGGGCCCCGCGCTCGCCCGTGGCTCATCCT
>VZZY01012782.1:284555-310959 GCA_013400335.1 Eurystomus gularis
GGGGGGCTGGCCACGGGCACCCCCGAATAATAACCCCCTCCCCTCGGCAGATCCTATTCTCCTGGCCGGCTCCCTCCCCGCCGGGTTTGGGGGTGGAGAGCCGAGGACAAAGTACAGCTTTGACTAGACCCCGCCAAGCCCACATAGCAGCTTTTCATCGGGGCTTGGCATTAGCAAGACACTAATTAGAGGCCATTCAGCTGGAAGATTTCTGGCGGGAGCTGCTCCACAAAAGAGCCACTGTTTGCCACCAGGGCTCAAGTCATCATTTTGTGCAACCGCTCCTTGGGTTTCGGTCGACGAGCCCCCGCAGCCCTGCACCTTGCATCCTCATAGAGGCAGCTTTATTCCTTCCTTCCTGCCTTCCCCCTCACTGCTGCCTGCTGCCGAGACGGGGAGCACGGCCGGACGGCTGCTGCAGGGCCACACCTAATGAGCACCAGGCTCCTAACGCCGGGATCCAGAGCTGGTGGGCAGCGGGGCACAACCCACTCCATCGATGCCAGGGAAAGGGACGGTCCTGCCCCATGGGAGTCACATCAGCAGGGACCACCCCCACTGCCAGGGGCTTCGGGGACACCCTCCATGGCAGGTGCTTGGGGATGTTGGTACTTAATAATTCAGCAATGTGGTTTTATAGCACATCACAGGGCAGAAAGTGGCTTGTTCCCCGTGTGACAGGACCCCAGAGCCCCCCCCGGCCACAGGGACCCCTCACCTTCGGTGCACTCGCAGCTGTAGGTGTTGGGGCCGTCCACGCACTTGGCACCGTTCTTGCAGGGGGTGCTGGCGCACTCGTCGATGTCGAACTGGCAGAGGTGCCCGTTGAAGCCTGGAACAGAGGGACAAGTCACGTCCCCGCATCCCGGGCGGACTCACCAACCTCCCCCCGCTGCTGGGCAGATCCCGCCGGGCCCCCCGCATCCCAGCCCGGGCGCTGGGTTTCCATGGGGATGGCTGTTGGGGGCCCTGAATGCGGGGCTGCGACCCGCCATTGAGAGCATCTTATTTACATCTCTAGAGGAGCAAAGTCTCTGAACTTCAAAACCTCCTTTCACAGATTAACCGTCTCCCCATTCTCCGCTCCACCCCGTGACTTTGACACCGCATTCAAAGCTGCTGGTGCGGCCCCCTCGGCCCCCAGCCCTCCTTCCCAAAGAGGGGCCTTTTCAAGTGCAAAGCCGTGGGGTTTAATCCTCCTTCCCCTCTCCCATGGGCCGGACCTGGCGCAGCATCGCCTGTGCGGGGCTCAGCACCTCGCTGCAACGGGGAACCCCCCAGCCAAAAGCACCAAGAGGTGCTCAGATCCCTCTCCCCATTTTGGAGAGCTCCAAAATTTAAGAAGCCCATTTTTGGCTCCTTCGTCATGCATCATGGCTTCGTTCCCGCTGCGATGGCGGTGGGACAGATGCTGCGTACCAGTGGGACACTCGCAGTGGAACTCGTTGATCTTGTCGAGGCAGTTGCCGTTGTGCAGGCAGGGGCTGCTGGCGCACTCGTCCGTGTTGATCTCGCAGTAAACCCCCTCGTAACCTGCAGAAAGACCCGGTGCAGAGACCGTCAGCACCGCAGCACGGGGCTGGCACAGCAGGCAGGTTAAACCAGCGCATGTTTGGTTCCTCTGTCTTTACAGAGGCAGTTCAGGAGTTGTGCTACTGGTGATGGGACCAGACAAGCTGCTCCACGGTCATCCACCCTGGATCTCCACGCCTTTGGCTTGATCCAAGCCACCAAGGTCAGTGAGAGGAGTCCAGAGCAGAGCTGATGATGCCCAGCTCTCACCTCCTGTCCCCTGACCACAGTGGGAGACTGGGCAATCTTTACCAAGCTCTTTCTTTTCGGTGCTGTCCCCAGGCATACGTGACTCCTCACTCCAACCAACACAAAGCTGAACCTCAAGAGCACCTGGAGCCCTCCCATCATCCACACCCAGCACGAAGACGGGTCCGTGGGGCCGCCCACCCACCAGGCATGCAGATGCACTGGAACTCCCCAATCTGGTCCAGGCAGGTGGCATCGTTCTGGCAGGGGTTGGAAAGACACTCGTTGACATCGATCTCACAGCGAGGGCCCGAGTAGCCCTGCAGACACTGGCACTGGAAGGAGCCCTGGGTGTTGATGCATTTCCCTGCGTGCTCACAAGGGTTGGCTCCTGCAACACACAAACACAGCTCACAGGACACGCTCCCAGCTACACACGAGCTCCCAGCTTGCACTGGAGCTTTCTCCAGCTGCTCCTCTGCCACCCATGCCAGCTCAGCCCCGGCGCTCACCCAGCGAGCACTCGTCCACATCCTGGTTGCAGGCTGGTCCCATGTACCCCGAAGGACACGTGCAGATGGCTTTGCCATTGACAGGGTTGGTGTCGCAGTTGGAGCCTTCATTGCAAGGGTTGCTGATGCAGGCGTCATCGAGGTGGCACAGCAAACCTGGGCAGCAAAAGGCAGGTGCATGTCAATGCACCAAGACCTCAGCTAAGAGCCAGGGAACATGCAGGGAGCTGCCACCCTGCACCGTGAGCAAGGGGCAAGATGGGACGAGGCCTCACCTGTGCGGCCGTGGGGACACTCGCAGTAGAAGGAGGCTACCCGGTCATGGCAGGTGGCCCCATGGAAGCAGGCGGCCATGGCGCAGTCATCGATGTTCTCGCTGCAGTCTTCACCTGTCCAGCCGTTGACGCAGACGCAGTTGAAGCCGCCGTGGTTGTTGTGGCAGGTGCCCCCGTTCTGGCAGGCATTGGGCATCAGCTGGCACTCATCCACGTCCTCCGTGCAGTACTGACCTGCCAGGGACAGGGCACCAGCATGAGGCTGGTGCTGCCCAGCTCCCGCAGGCTCCATGAGCATCACTGGGAAGCAGGACAGCTCTTCCCACCCAGTCCTTGGCACCCCCCAGGGCAGGATCTATCCTCCCAGCCCAGCCCCGTGCCACCCTTGCTGTCATCATCAGCGTTACCTGTCCACTCGGGCGGGCACTGGCAGTTGTAGGTGTTGACGCCGTCCACGCAGGTGCCTCCATTCTTGCAGTTGTTACCCGGACAGTCATTGATGTTCTCCTCACAGTTCTGGCCTGTGAACCCTGTGCAGAGGAGACAACTGCTATGATGCCAACTGACCAACCAGCCGTGCCACTGCCTCAACCCCCCTGCTGATGGCAGGGTGCTCGTTATCAAGTGCTGAGCATGCGCCGAGTGCTCCCAGCCCAGCTTTGAAGCCAGTTTCACCCCCAGCCTCGTCCCACCTCTGCCAGGTTTGGCTCTGCCGTGCAGATTTCCCTGCCCAGGCGCCATCGCCGGAGCCTGGCAAGCAGCAGCTGCCTCGGCACAAGGCAGACGGGGCGTCCCCGGCGCGGGGCTCGCCTGCCAAAGCCCCCGGCTCTGGAGACGCTCGCCCCAAGCAGCAGAGGATCCGGCTCCACAGCAAGCCGGGATGAACCGGAGCTGCTCCCACGAAGGCTTGTGGCACCCGGTGCTGAATCATCAGTTTTTAATTTCACATGTAAAGAGCCTCATCAGCAGCGCTTCCCCCGGAGGGGGGGTCCAGGTCCCTGGCAGGCTGAGCCACCCCCCACGCAGCGCTGGGCTCATCCCAGCCCAGCTCTTGGGCGGGGAGCCCGGCTTGACATGATCGTCTCCACCTGACAGCCTGGCACACACACAAACCCCACCAGCCCCAGCTTCTCCCCACCGTGTCTGCAGCAGAAATGAAATGGCCAGGCCCCCCTCGGGACACCTGCCAGGTCACCTCATCCCCCTCCAGCTGCCACTTGGGTTAAGAGCTGCCTTTACTGTAAGACCCCCAAAGCCCAAGCTGCCATCAGGCATCAGCCATCCTCATCCCTCAGGGTTGGGATGGTGATGCCAGCCCATGGTGCTGGTGTGCACCAGCTCCCCCGAACTCCCTGAGGTGTTCTGCAGGTCCAGACCAGGCTGCTCCCCACGTCACCTCCCCAGGAAGGGACCGGGTGCCCACCCATTCCCTGTGGGACCCCAGACCCTGGCCCTGTTGAAGGTTTTGCCCCCCACTCTCTCCAAAGGGTTGCTTCCCTCAGCCCCATCGCACCAGGAGCAGCAACAGCTATTTACGATTGCTGGTAGGAGTCCAAAGCAGATAACGTTGATTTGTGCCTCATTTTTAAGCAGCTGGGCTGAGACTGAACAGCAATAACTGGCAATGTCCTAGATACCAGGATTAACTCATTTTGAACCGTCCGAATGAGTAATTAGTACTGCAATTACTTTAAACTCAGGGTTACATTCTACGGCGATGGCATGATAAAACGGCCGAGATTAGTTTAACTTGAAGAAACCCGGTACGGCCAGGCCTCTCCGGGAATGAAAAGGGGACATTGTTTCAGGTCTGCTGCGCTGCATACCAGCGTATCAATCACCCTCTTATCATGAGAAACAGCCCCCCCGTCCCTCCTGCCTCCACCCGAAGCCGATGCAGCTCCTGCAGCGAGCCATGCTGGATGGCGGAGGTGCCGAGGGACCCCCCCGTTCCCCGGGAGCAGGGGCTGTGCCACCCCACGGGAAGCAAACCAGCTCGTGCAGCATGCAAATCTCCTGGAAGCGGCCCACGAAGCTGCAGCTGGGTGTGAAAGCGCCGATCCCCCCACAACAGGGATGCTGCCCCAGGGCCATACCTCACCCCGACATGCCCAACGCTTGGGATGCTCTGGGGAAAGTGCCTCATCAGCAGAACGGCAGGGCAGGGCTCCTCCTGCCCATCCCTGGGGCAATGCCACTCTGCCTGGGCCAGGATGTGGAGATGGAGCATTGCTCCAGGAGCTCCCAGCTGCACCAGCTCATCCCAGAAGGAAAGGCTTCCTTCTCCGGCACTTCCCCTGCAGTCAGCCCCAATGCCTTGCTGCCCCTAAGGCCAGAAGCTTTGCTCCAGTCCAGGTGAGCAGGTATGGAGGGCAAGCAGGACATCGTGCAGGGTGGCTAACAAGCCTCCTGAATTACTGCAACCACCAAAAGCTTTGGGATGGGGACTGAACCTCTGAGCCTGCGTCAGACATGAAGACAAGATCCCCCATGCTGCCCCATGAGGATCACGCATCTTCCCCCTGCACCGGGCTGGGCTGCCAGCAGGATGCAGGGATGTCTGTGCTGGCTGGGAGATCTTAGGAGGAAAGGCTGAGAGCCCTGGGGCTGTTCAGCCTGGAGAAGAGAAGACTCAGAGGGGATCTGGTCAATGCTGATCAATAGCTAAAGGGTGGGGGGCAAGAGGATGGGGCCAGACTCTTGTCAGTGGTGCCCAGTGACAGGACAAGGGGCAACGGGCACCAACTGAAACCCAGGAGATTCCACCTGAACAGGAGGAAAAACTTATTTACTGTGAGGGTGCAAAGCTGCCTGCTCCTCACTCTGCCCCAGCCCTGTGGGGCTACGGGCAACCAGAGGAGATCAAAGCAATCCCATGAGAGACTTCTGAGGCAGCTTAGCTCTGCCCACAGCTTCCTTCCAAGCAAGAGGGCGGATACATCCCCTCCACGTCTGCTGCACCAGCCAGCGTGGCTGGCACGGGTAAGAAATGGCATTTGCCCTTTGGCAAGCACAGCCTGGGCTGGGGCTGCACTGAGCCGCGTGGCTCTGGGCTGTGCCGGGAGGAAACTCCGCTATTTCATGTCTCCAGCCGGCGGAAGGACGAGTGGAATATGGGGCCATGCTCAGCTCCTTCTGCTCCCTGTCCCGACCACACCGCAGACTGCTGCCCGAGGGCAGAAGTGAAAGGGCTTGCTGGGGTCAGGGGGCCCTTTCACAGCCTCTTCTCTTTCCTCCGGCATGCAGGGTTGCCAAGCTCCCTCGCAGGGTGCCAAGCTCCCTCGCAGGGTGCTGAGCTCCTGTATAAGGTGCTGAGCTCCCGGGACAGCCCCCACCGGGCCCCCTCCTGTCAGAGGCTGTAATCTGGCTGGGCTGCTCCAGTGCTTGCCAGATGGAGCAGCAATGAGCAGGAAGAGGGTCTCCCTTCCCCAACTCCATTTGCACTCAGAAACTTTCCAAAACAGCTATTCCGGGCTAATTATTCCATTCTGGAAGTGGATTAAGCTAAAGCGGAAAAAGGCACTCTTATTCTGGACTATGAGCATCCGCACAGGGGCCTCTGCTGAAACAGTTGTTTTGGAGGAGCTATTTTGGTGAATCACCAAGTATAAAAAGCCCCCGGGTGACCTCTCCTCCTTGAGCAACGTCTTCCCAAACACACGCGGCGCAGTTTGCCCACAGCGCCTTGTTCTTCCCCCTCCCAGAGCCGTAACTCGGGGGAAGATGGGGCACTACTCATTCAAAGAGGCTGTCAGAAGGTCCCCGTCCCCGTCTCCCACCTCGGAGGCAGCTCCTACCTGGCAGGCACGTGCAGTCGTAGGTCGTGTCTCCGATCTGGCGGCACGTCCCCCCGTTCTGGCAGGGCGAGGGGTTGCAGGGCACGTAGAGGTGCTCGCAGTTCTGCCCGGTGTACGCCGGCTTGCAGGAGCACTGGTAGGTGCCCACCTCGTTGGTGCAGGTCCCGCCGTTCTTGCAGACGGGCGGTGTGATGCTGCACTCGTTGACGTCCTGCTTGCAGTTGGCCCCGTGGAAGCCGGCGGTGCAGCGGCAGACGTAGTGGGCTTCGAAGGGGACGCACTGGCCCCCGTTGGCGCAGGGGTTGGAGGCGCAGGGGTCGGCCTGCTGGCAGGTTTTGCCTGGGGAATGCACAGAGAGGGGAGGATGAGGATGCAAACTGCAGCTCAGGCTCTTGCTGCGAGCAGATCTTTGCTCCGGGACTGGGTTCATGGGGGTTGCAACTAATTCCCCCCATCTCTGCCCCCATAAAACCCTCAGCCATGCAGGAGGTTTGCAGCTCACCCAGCCAGGGATCCTCGCAAGCCCCAGTTTGGGTTTGCAGACCACCCTCACACCTTTCTCCCAGCACCGGAGGATGCCAAATTCAGAGGCAGCACCCTTCTCCCTCCATGGGGGTTTTTTCCAGGAGCAACCCCTGTCTCCTCCCCCTCTATTCTGCCCTGGTGAGGCCACATCTGGCGTATTGTGTCCAGTTCTGGGCTCCCCAGTTCAAGAGGGACAGGGAACTACTGGAGAGAGTCCAACAGAGGGCTACAAGGATGATGAAGGGACTGGAATGTCTCCCTTACGAGGAAAGGCTGAGAGCCCTGGGGCTGCTCAGCTGGAGAAGAGAAGCCTGAGAGGGGATGTGGTTGATATTTATAAATACCTAAACGGTGGGTGTCAGGAAGATGAGGCCAGTCTCTTTTTAGTGGTGCCCAGTGATAGGACGAGAGGCAACGGGCACAAACTGGAAACCATGAAGTTCTACCTCAACATGAGGAGAAACTTCTTTACCATGGGGGTGCCAGAGCCTGGCCCAGGCTGCCCAGGGAGGAGGTTGTGGAGCCTCCTTCTCTGGAGACTTTCAAAACCCGCCTGGACACGTTCCTGTGTAACCCGCCCTGGGTGAACCTGCTCTGGCAGGGCTGTTGGACCAGGAGGTCCCTTGCAACCCCTACTATTCCATGATTCTGCGACAGGTTATCCTTTGGTTATCCCTCCGGGTGACCGTGTCCCCACGCCGCGCGGTGGCATCGCCTCACCTGACCACCCCGGCGGGCAGCGGCACTTGTACTCGCTGAGCGTCAGCAGTTCGCAGGTCCCCCCGTTGCGGCAGGGGTTGCTGAGGCAGACGTTGTCGCGGGGCGTCAGGCAGAGCTCGTCGGTGAAGCCCAGGCGGCAGGCGCAGGTGTAGTCCACGGTGCTGCCGCGCACAACCGGGGTGCAGGTGCCGGCGTTCTTGCAGGGGGAGCTCAGGCAGGGGTTGGGCAGCTGGCACCGCTCGCCCACGTAGGCACCGCTACACCTGCAAGGGCGAGAAACACCAGCAGTGGGATCAGCCCCGAGGGGCTGGGGGGGACCCGGACACCCCAGGGAGCAGCTCCAGGAACGACCTCCCCGCGCCCGACCCGGCACCGCATCCCGGCACAGCGGGTTTGGCAATCCCAAGGCTTTGCTGCTGAGAAGAGGAAGATGAAAGAGGCGCCGGGAACAAAGGCGTCCCCCATCAAGGAGCCTGCACTGACTTGCACAAACCGCGGCCTCCAGCGCCGACGTCCTGCTTCTCAGCGCAACATGCTTTTTTTTTGACCCTCCCCACTTTGCTGAAGGGGAAACCAAGGCACAAGGCAGGACACGGTGGAGCCAGCAGCAGCACCCCCATACCTGAGCCAACCCAGGGCACCTACAGACCCCAAGGGAGAGGAAACCCCGCAGTGGCTCGTGGGACCAAGGAGCATGCGGACAACCCTGCGCCCCTGCCCATCCCTGACTGCGCCAGGGTCCCTGCTCCACCAGGGTGGTTTTCATCCTTCCTCCATCCTAAGAAATCACTCAAACACGGGCTCAGCATGGGCTGGTAGCAAGGGGGACATGTTCCTGCTCCTCACAGCTGGCTGAGATCTTCCCCAAAGACAAACCCTGCTCAAGGAGGGATGAGTGGCCCTGGCTGCTGCATCCCTCTGTGTGGGGGCCCTGAGAAAAGGCCCCTTGATGCAGCCATCAGCTCAACCATCTGTCACTGTTGGCCAACAGGGCTGGAGCAACTGCCTGCTGCAGCACCAAGGCAGGAGATGGGGACATGCTGCAAGGGCAAATCCCACCGGACATCCTGGCAAGGCTGGGCAGGACACGGAGCTGGCAAAGGACCCTGCAGAGGGGAGAGCTGCCCCCCGGGAAAGGGAGGATGGAGCAAAGCAGTGCACTGAGAGACCGAGAGCACCTGACAGCAAAAGAAGGTGCTGGGGACAAGGCCCTTCAGCACCTCCCCGCTGCAAACCCTCCCGCACAGCATCTCCTGTACCATGCCTGCAACACGAGATGCCACGTGTTTTGTCCCCAGCCAGCTCTGCTCACATTACACCGCTTCCAAAGGGGGATTTTGTGCCCTGGCTGGGCTGTGCCGAGCACCCATCACAAGCAGGGCACAGGAGGAACAAGATGATGCCGGCACACTGCTGTCCCACACCGTGATGGCAACCACCACACGAGCAGGGCACAGTGTGCTCAGCTGATGCCAGGCTGCCATCAGGGGCCTCGAGAGCAGAAATAAACTGGGGGGGGTGATTGCAACATTGCTGCGAGCTCGGGGTAAGACAACCATTGCTGGAGGCGATAGCCGGGGAAGACAACACCACCCAGGCACTGGAGGACCGTGGTCCCCACTGTGTTTCAGCTGGTTGAGGCTCAGGGCACCCACCATGTGCTCACATCCATTGCCACCCAAGCTGGTGGGACCTTGTGTCCCCAGAACCTCATGCACGGCCTCCAAGGCTCCCACAGCAGGCAGGCGAACAGAGAGGGTCCCAGGGAGTGCTGCCAACCCCAAAACAAGGACATGAGGCTCCTCTGGTGAAGCACAGCCACCAAGCCTCCACCCCCAACCCAGAGCCGTCGAGCTTTGCCGCGCCATGCCGGCGGCAGGACCACGTTTCAGCCTCTCTCCCCCTCTCCTCTTCCCCTACTTTTTTTTTTTTAACCCAATTCTGATTTCATTGTTGGGGATTGTGTGAGAATTTGTCAGGATTCGGAGACATTTTGAGTTAATGAGACGGCATTATCCAGGCCAAATGAAAAAGAAAATGTGTATAATAATAAATCAGGGCATCTGCTCGGCACACAAAGGGCGGCGGGGAGCAGGTGTGCATCCTAATGAGGCAGAGCAGCTGCCGGCGCCCGCGGACGATGCCCGGCTCGCCGGCGGCTCCGAGCTCGGGGCGCCGCGGCCGTGGGGCGACGACGACGACGATGAAGCTGCTTCTGGGTGGCTGCGCCCTGGCCCTGCACTGGGGAATGCGAGGGCTGGGGCCATGGTCGCCTTGAGAGGGGCCATTGTGCAGGGCCGGGCGGCCGGTGCAGGCACGCCGTCGGCAAACCGCTCGGGTGTGCAGTCATCTGGTAAAAGCACCGCGCTCCCCCGCCTCCCCGCAACCACACACGCTTTTTTTCTTAAAACAATCCTCCGGGCTCTCCGTGGCGGCTGGCGGACAGGGAAGCGTCAGGATGTTCTCCAATGGGAGGAAAAGGCGGAAAAAAAAAAAAAAAGAATAAGAAAAAAAAGAAAAAATTGATGCTGAGGCAAGAGCTCCAAGGGCAGTGCGGGAAACGTTGAGCGCACGGGAACCATCACGGCACAGGAACCACCATGGCACAGGCTTTGGCTCATGGTGGTGCTGCCATGGGCAGCCGGGACCAGGAGGTGATGCTCTGGTGGGGCTGTCGCTGGGATTGGGATTCCTGCACCACCGGGGCTTAAATGAGGCCAGGCAGAGGGGCGCGGAGCTGAAAGCCCTCCCACCCAATTAGTTGTCGGACCGTTTCCAATTTCAGTGCAGGCAAGCGGTGGTTTGAGCTCACGGATGGGAAGCCAGAGCAGAGCCCAGCCCGATTTGGGCATGGTTATTAGCCAGGAGGTTAATTAGTGACTGGAAGCACTCCCCTGGGGGCTGGGACCACTGGCAGTGCCGGGGCTGGGGGCTGCCCAAGCCCGGCTGGGCTGTGCGGGTGCTCTCCAGGCTTTTGCTTCAGGAAACCCCACAAGTTTCATGGAGTTTGCAGATTTGGGGTTTTTTAAATGGCTTTCTATTTGTTTGAAGAGCTGGTTTATGGATGAAATCAGCTCAAGAAGTGAGTGTGGAGGGTGCGGCAGATGCAGGAAGGGCTCGGCATGGGTCTGCTCTGGCTACAAGGGGCTGAGCTGGGTGATGGGCACACATGGGCATGCAGGACCAGGGCATGCTCATGAATCACATTTCTCCTCCCTGCACAGTGGGTATTTCCAGCTGCTGGGAAGTGCTGGTGAAGCAACTCTTCAGAAAAAAAAAAAAGGCAATCCAATACAGGCACCCTGACAATGCAATAATCACCACTATAACCCACGGAGAGCCTGGTGCTTCCCAAATCACAACCACAGCCATGGCACAGCTGGGGATGGCCCTTGCACACCCACTGCTCCCAGCTCGGGGAGCCCTCTCAAACACCTTCCACAATTTCTCAGCGATCCCAGTTACTTTTCAAGGTTTTAAAGCAAAAGATCTGCAGCAGCAGATCTATCGTGATCACTCGCTGCTCAGCAAGAGCATGAAACGGACACCGGACACTCCTGGGCTCTCACACGGCAGCGCCTGGGATGTGTCCACGGGCAGCCTCGCACCCGAGGCTTCAACACGGCTCCTGCGTCATCTGAAGACGCTTCTGCACAGAAAGTTTGCTATTCCTGCCCACATTTTCAGCAAGTCCAAGATGCGCCAAGGAAGAGCGTGGCTGCGGACCAAAGCCGTGGGATGAATTTTGCTATTTCCTCCCCGCGCAGGTCCCAGAGATCACTCACAGCCGAGACTCTGGAGCTGCATTTAAAAGCCCAACAACCACAACGGCTTTAGAGAGTCCTGGCTGCAAAGGAAAGCCTGGAGACAAGCCTCGCATGCAAAGCAAGAGATCAAAAACCAGGTGAAGAATAAGGCCAGCCCAAGACGTAGTTATTTTTCAGCTCTCCCAGGTCTGGAAAGGCTGGATTCAGCAGAGCCAAGTTCAGCTCCCAGCTGGGCTGCAACCTCATCATGGGTCCACCTACTTCTCCAGGGGCTAAAAACCGCTCCTAAAGGTCTCCTAAAAAACATACCAGCGGGTGGTGGCGTCAGGGCTCCCAGGTGAGCAGACGTGGAGGATGCGACGTCCCCGTGGGCTCAGCCAGCTGAAGATCACCCTGTGGTTTTTCCTTTGGCATTTCCCAAGCGAGGGCTACCCAAACCAAACCCCAAGCAGCTTATGGAAATTAGCATAAGAGACATTAAAGCTGTGCTTTAATTAAAGATATATGTGTTGGCAGAGGACAGGGCTGGTGCTCCAGGATCAAAACAGCTCAGCTAGGCCATGAGAACCCAGCTGTGAGGCAGTGAAAGGTGGCCAAGCTCCCCGGGGTCCTGAGGAGCCTCCATGACATCCCTGGAGAGGCCACTGTGGCTACGGTCCCAGCCCCACGCGTGACGCATGCCCTGTTCCCAACCCAGGCAGGAATGGCTAAAAATACCAGTGTCTCTCCCTCGCCTGAGCATGCAGCTGAGAAACGTTTCCATTGACTCAATAACCTGACGAAGAAGCATCAAATGCTCCAGCTGCGACCCACCCCACCGGTTTAGATGGTGACAGAGGGTGACGGCATCCCGACCCCAGTGATGGCCGAGCCCTGCTCCATTGCACGATGCTCCTTCTCCCAGCACTGTGCTGGTACAAGGAGCAAGTTGGGGTGGACAGTCTCATGGCTCATCGCTTCTAGGGTATTTTCTACATGACCTAACCAAGGGAGCGGGGCTGTCACTGAAGCACCAGGCAGGACAGGGGACAGCGAGGCAGCAGCTGGTCCCCATCCCTGCGGCTGTGGATGCTGCGTGTGCTCCTCGCAGGTGTGAACACACCGATTTACACCCTCCGAGCTGCCACCCATCCCGGTGGCTTTTTGTTTTGGGGGGTCAGGCAGAGGTTCCCACGACTCTGGGCTATGACGTGCCTTCCCCCTCCACGCTGGCCCCGAGCAAGCACCCGCACCCCAAGCACAAACTGCCGCGAGAGGGGAGGCACAATGAATAATGCACCGCGCTCCCGACCCATAAATCTCCGGCACGATTCGCGGGAGATGTGAAGGGTGATGGAGAAGGCCTTGTCCAAGGTCAGACAGCGAGTCCCGGCGGACAGCCTGGGAACGGGAACAGCGGCCCCGAATTCCCACCCTGCTCCCAGCACTGAGCCCGGGCCAAATCTGGATCTGCTCAGCGTGGGCACGTGCATTTGTTGTGTCTGCTGCACATCCTTCACGAGTCGCAAGCAACCCGCGCTGCAGCTATTTCAGCAAGACTCCAGCATGGCTCGGCACATCACACAACCAGAACCATGAATGAGCCGCAGAAATACCAGAGAGCCAACGAGCTCTGCTGCCACGCCGCTGCCCCAGCTCTGCATTACACATGTCCTTGCCCGGGTGCTGCAGCTTCCAGCACCCCCGTGCCCCACGTTGGCAGAGCTGGGGTGCCCGTTCCACGCCCCGTAGTCCCCACTCCGGGTGCTCGGTGCGTGCGGCTCCACCGGCCCTTTGTTCCCTCCCAGCGCGCGAGGCTTCTCCTCCAGCCCACCAGCAACAGGTTTTGTCCCTCCGCAGCAATGCGGGCACTGAAAGCATCCCGAGGCAGATGTTCCTGCGACCTCTGACCCAAGACTAATGTTTTCCTTTCTGCGCTAAGCTGCCATCTGCCATGGCCGGCACAGATGACACCCAGGAGCTCCCGCAGCCCACCCCACCCCGGCACGGCTCCCGCATGGTGGCACAGGGGCTTTGTTCAAATTTGGGATGCGCCAGCCCTGCACAAACGCGGCCCGGGGGGCTGGGGGATGCTTCAGCAGTGCTGGGTGCGTGGGGGATGCCCTGGGTGCGGGGGGGCTCAGCCTCCAGCACCCCACAGCTGAGAACGGCCACGCTCACTCTGCCCAAGGCTCTCCTGCCAAGGTGTCCCCCAAAAGGGCTGAAGCTTTGGCAGGGTTGGAGGTAAAACCCACCTCGGGCTCAAAAACACACAAAATAAACCAACAGGCAAAATGAAAACCAGGTGTAAGCTGGAGCACGGCCACCGGACATGCAGGGGCTGTCCCCCATCCCCACCCCATGGGGGGCCAGGGCCGGGGGGCAGCTGCGGGAGGGGACGGGGGGCTGGCGGGGAGCCCAGCTGCTGGCCCCATGTCCAGGCTGCCTCTTATCTGTGCTGCTATCACATAACCTCTTCCTCACCCTCATCTGCTGGAAGCAAAAGCAGCCGCGGTTGTTTTCCCCAAGGTATGAGCACCGTGGGAAAGCCAAGGATGGGAGGCTCAGCTCTTCACTCAAACCCCGTTTTGGGGGTACTTGAGGCTAATGGGGCCAGGAGAGTCCCCAAAGCCTCTGGGGCAGCAGCAAACCCAGGCCCCCACCTCAACACCCGTCCCCAGGCATGGGCTGGGCTGTGGGGATGCTGTTCTCTACCCCACGGTACCCATGACCTAGAGCAGCCATCCCCAACAAGCCCTCCTCCCTGTGCCCCAGAGTCCCCGGCAGAGCAACCCCAGCACAGAAGTGGTTCAGAAACCACAACCATGACCTTGTGTGGTGCAGAGGGTTCACACCGAGGGACCATGACACCCACAGAGCCCTCTGCACCAACAAACGTGCAGCATGACTGAGCAGACGCCTGTGCCACCACGGTCCGGACCCCACGGAGCAAAGCGAGTGGCCAAACGTGAGCAGGACGCTCAGATTTCACGTGTTTGCTGGCAACAGCTGAAGGAATGAGACATAACCAGCAGGAGAGTCTCCCTTGGCTGTGCAGAGGACCCCAGCTGCAGAGCAGTGACATGTCCCTACCCCATCGTCCCCACACCTCTCGGGGTAACCGTCATCCTTGGGTTTAGGAACGGGAACCACAAGTGCTTGCTCTCACACCTTCCCCTGCGCAGCCCTGGCAGCTGCACACCCTGTGTGTTGAGCTCACTTTCCATCAGGCATCCATGCACAAGAGTCACTTTTCCAGTTGTGCCAGTGGCTTCCTGCTTGGCACAGCCTGGAAGCAACACCCCAGCTTTCTCCTGAAGTTACACCCTTCCCCTTAAGACATGTTTGCAGGGCCCAGAGGACCCTGATGTCCCCCAGCTCCAGTCTCAGCAGAGAAAGTGCTGGTGCTCAAGGATATGTCTCTATGTCACAGAGATCTACTTCTTACTCCACCTTCCCGTTCCATCTTATTCCACCCACTCTTATTCTGCTGCCTCCCGCGAGGCCCTCCCATGTTCCTGCACGGAGCATCATTGGGGACCACACATGCATACAACTGAACACAGGCTGGCTTCCCAACAGTGTCAGCCCACCTCAGAAACATCTTGCCGAGAGCAGAAGCACACTCCAGAGACAGGGGAAGGCCTGGAAAATGGTCCTACTGGGAAAGCAGAGCTCAGCACCCATCTGGTCCCATCTCCTGCTCAGCTACTTCCCTGGCATCACCTCCCTGCTCAGGGTGACACAGCACCTCTGGAGCCAGCAGAAGGAAGATGGGTGCAGGGAGATGAGGAACACTTTTGGACACTGCCCTGACCTCCCTGGGACACATGGGGCCATGGATGCTCCCTCCTGCCCTGGCAGCCAGGGGGGACCACTCGAGCCCCCTCCCAGCAGCAGGCACAGCCAGGCTCACCACACCTCACCTGCAGTTCAACCTGTGGTTTCTGATACACACGGCCGTTAAAACCAAAGGCTTCACCACGGCTCCCAGGAGAGCCAAGACAGAGCTGCCCAGCTCCCCCTTGCCCACGTGGGGCATCCCGATGGGACGATGCACCCCAAAGCTCCCACCGGCCCCGCTGCGCTCCCCGGCACCAGCACAGCCCCACAAACACCTCCGGCAGCCTCTCCCAGCACCAAACCCCAGCGTTAGACCAAACTGGTGGTTTTTTTTATGAAGTCCCATCCAGGCCTTCCTTTATTAAACACGCCAGGACACCAGCCTGGGAAAAAAACAGAGTTTCACCCAGGGAGGGTGGTTGGCAAAGCAGCAGGTTACTTCGAGTGACACCAGGTTAATAAAGCAAGAGCAGATCCCCAGTCTTGTTTAATTAAAAAAAGCAAACTGCAATCCAAAGTCTTTGATGTGTTTGCTTTTTTTTTTTCTGTTCCATTTCATTTTTGACCTAGCCCAAGCCATCTAATTGAGATTTTAAGACCCAGACTTTCATCTGGAGAGAAACTAAAGGAATTCCCAAAGCTGGATATATTCATGGACAGGAGTGGGGAAAAACCTGCTAGAGCCCTGTTCCTCCTACCAGCGCGAAAAAAAAATGGCTTTGTTTCTTAAGCAGACATGAGTCAGGACAGTTTGGGAATCAAAGTTCCCATTGTAATGAAAAACAATATAATCCCATTACTAAGCAAAGTGGCCCCGGCTACCTGGGAAGGAGCTGCCTTTCAATGGAGCTTCATTCACAATAAACATGAAAGATGTCGAAGGAAGAGACCAAGACAAAACTTGCCTCGTTCCCACCCTCAACAATGGCTGCTATGAAATATATATATATATTTTTTTTTTTTCCCCCCAGTCAATGTTTTTTTGTATCCTCTGCTGGTGTAAATCCGCACAGCCCCATTGTTTGTGGGAGCCGCTGCCCCGCGCTGAGCTCTGCTCTTCATAGAGTGGTTTGGGTTGGAAGGGACCTCCACGATCATCTAGTTCCAACCCTGCTCAGCCCAGTCCCTGCTCCTTCTCTTGGAGGATCCCATTTATGAGGTGACCATAAAGGATGTGCTTCCAGCAGAGGATGCCCAGGGAATGCAACCTGGGCTGAGCCTGGCAGATGGTCCTGGGGCAGGTCCTCAAGCAGGTGCCCACACTGGTGACTGCTGTTAGACACCACCGAGGTACCCAGCTCTGCTTTTCCTCCCTGGTGCTGCCCAGCAGCTGTGGCATTCGGGAGCACCCACTGCGGCCGCTCCCTGCTTTGATTTTTCATTGGTAAACATTTTCCCTTTAAAAAAACCATTTTATTCTTTAAGTTAGTAGAAGGAGAAGCCAGAATTTGGGGGAGATGAGGAATTCAGGGGAAGATGAGGAATTTCCACCTCCCCAGGACATCCGCCAGCCCAGCACTTGCTGGTGCCCGAGGCCACTCTCCCTTCCCCATCCCTTTTGGGGTAAATGCCCATTTTCACCCACTCTGGACACAGCTCTGCCCACACTCGCTGCCTGTGCAGGACGAAGTCACGCTGCCTCGCTGCCGGGAGCTCTGGCACGCACAGTGCCGATGTCACCGACTCATTACGTGACGATGAACTCCTTTTTTTTTTCCCTTTTCCCCCTCAAAGCAGGTTTTGGCTAAACACAGTGCTGCTGGAGAGCCTAATATGGAAAACTCCCACCCGGGACACGCGTGACCCCACCATCCCACTCATCTAATCCTGAACATAAAACCTGAGATTAGGATCTGAACAGCCACCAAGAGTTTAAACAAGCTATATTTAGCTCCGATATTTATAAACAGGAGGAGCAGGGGGTTTTGCAGAGCACACGGGTGCCCCTGCGGCACAAACCCCACCGAAAGCCAGCGCAACTTGTGCCGGGGCTGGTTTGGCGAGATGGTGAGTGGGCAAAGATGGCAACGGCCGGACAGCGACGGATCCTGCTCCCCTCAACCTCCCCGCCATGAAGCTGTTGGGTTCTCTTTGCAAGCAAAGCAAACTCCCCAAAATAGTTATTAGCCACAAAAACCTCGCCCCCTTAGAAACGCGTGGTCTGAGGGACGTGAAGCACCTCCGAGCTGGCGGGTATCTGCTCCCGGGATCTGTATCCCGGGATTTCTGTCGCTGCCGAGTTGAACCAAGGAAACGGAGAGGGAGGGAGGGAAGACTCTGCCTCCGACACCTTTTGCCGGCAGAAATCCCTGTGTCAACATGACGCCCTCGCCGAGGGAGCGGGACAATGGTGGCGGCTCTGCCCTCCGGCCGCAGCCCGCATTCCTGCCCCCTCCCCTGGAAACCCCCCTTTTGTGGGGAGCAGCAGGCCCTGTGAAAGGGCCGTCTGTCGCCCTGCCTTTTGACTTGGAGGTCTGTGTCTAACATTATAATAGGGGCTGGGGAGAGGTCCCCCCCCTCCTCCCGGGCTGCTCCCCCACGGGGTCACTCTCCCAGCCCGCCCCGGAGCTCCAGCCGCCGAGGGGCAGCGGGTGCAAGGGCGGGAGCCCGCGATGCTGCACATCCCGCCATCGACAGCCACGTTCCTCCACTTGCCCCAAAAGGAGCCACTCGATGGGTTCTCCAGCCATGAGCATCTTTGAGAGGGTCTTTTTCTAATCCCCCCATGCAATGATGCATGGGTGGAACAGGAGGGCTGAGACGTGCTCTCCTCCATGGCTGCTCATTGGCAGCAGATAATTTCCATCTTAAAATAAACCATGGCAGGCTCAGAAACACTCAGCCCCCCAGGCAGCGATGCTGGTGGGGAGTGGAAGGCCCTCGGCATGGCCATGGCCCTGCTGATGCCAGCTCTCAGCATGGGGACAGAGCAGCTGATAAAGTGGAGACCCTCCTTTGGTTGCCCCTCTTGGGGAAAGTCGCGGGCACAGCTTGTGCCACATAGAATGATGTAGGTTGGAAAAGACCTCTAAGATCATCAAGTCCAACCTTACGTCACGAGTCCAACATCACACCAGCAGCCACGGAGGAGGAGGAGGAGGAATCGGCAGCAGGAGGCAAGGCTCAGCCCTGCAGCCCCAGCCCTTCCAACAGCCTGGGACTGATCCTGCACGGGTCCAGCACAGCCTGGCACCACCGCTCGCAGCCACAATGACTTTAGATCCAGCCCAAAGCAACAGGCTCCCCAGCCCATGGTCACTCCTGCCGGTACCCAGCCCTCCCAGCCCACCACCACACGGCCGCTGCCCCGCAGCCTGCTCCTTCTATTAAATAAGGGCAACGTTATAGCATCATTAAAACTTAATAAATCCATTTCCCATATAAATACCATTAAACTCAGATTTTGGGGAAGGGAATTAGGGTGAAAACTTGTTAAAAGAAAATGACTTTGGCGCAAATAAATTTTTGCAACTTGACTGAGCGTGAAAGTTTCCCATTAAAATGCAACTCCGCTGCCTTTGCTGGAAATGTGCAAGAGCCTAATAACCAGGGCCTAAACATTAACTGTTTAACCGACTTGTCCAATATTAACTCCAGACTGCCATGGGGGAAGGGGAGGACGTGATGGGTGAAAACTTAAAGCAGACATTAATTACTGCTGTGCGAGAGAAGCTCACCCAGCGCGCATCGCTCGCATCTCACCGGCGTCGTGCTCTCAACAGCAGACCTGGATGTGGGACATCACCCGCCGTGAGCACCGCATGGACCCCACTGCACGTGGGGTGGTGGGTCAGACGCTGCCCCATCAGCTGGATGATCATTGTAGGTCCCTTCCAACTGAAAAATCCCAGCATGGTAGGGATTGGAAGGGACCCCTGGATATCACCTTGTCCAACCCTGCTGCTACAGCAGGTTCATCTAGAGCATGGTGCCCAGGATCGTGTCCAAGCTTGTTTTGAATCTCTCCAGAGAAGGAGACTCCACAACCTCTCTGGGCAGCGTGGGCCAGGCTCCAACACCCTCAAGTAAGTTTTTCCTTATGGAAACATTCTATTCTGTTCTATTCTGAGGCAGAGTTCCTCATGTTTGGCCCAGCCAAACATCTCCCCAAGGTCCCCAACCCCTCACACAGACTTTAGTTGCAGTCCTGATCTTGCGCCTCTCGCACCAAGCACTGCATTTACCAGCAGGCACCTCCACCACCTCATTCACATCCTTGAGCCAGGATGCGCCTGGCAGGTCCTGGTGCTCCATCTTGTACCACGTCAGGTTTTGATGTTCAGGTAAGCAACAGCACATGGAGAGAAACTGAAGCAGACCTCACTTGATGTATGTGGAAACTCCAATACCATCCCACACCACAGATCCCTGCCTGTGCGGTACTTCCCAACATGGGAAGGTGAGAAGAGGGTACCTGACCCACCAGACAGGCACTAGAGCTGTAGACAGAGGTGCTGCAACAGGTCCAGGCACTGCCATGGACAGAGAAAGGCAGAGTCCAGACAAGGGTGCAAATCGGAATGGGTACCATCAGATCTCAGCCAGACATCACACCTTGGTTCAGCTGGAAGCAGTGCTGAGCCGCTCTACCAGGAAGACTCAGGTGTCAAAGTAAAGACTGGGATGTCCCCAGGTGGGCGTCTTGAACTGTCCTGGGGTTCTCCAAGGAGGCAGATGGGAGCTGCCATGGTCCGGTGTCACTAAGACCTAATGGGATGCCGCAAAGACTTCTCAACATCACACATGATAGATGTGCAAAGAGAGTTGTGCTATCAAGTCCAACTGGGGCTTCCTCAGCCCTTCAGACCCCTGGCTCTGCAAACCTGCTCAGACCCTGCTGACACTGGTGGTGCCAAAGCTGGGCCCTGACCCTCACGCGTCTCTGCTCCTGCTCCTGGATGCCTCTGAGCTCAGATACCCACGAAGGAAAACTGCACTGTCCCCCCTCAACACCAGAGGAGTGTTTCTACTGCTCATTCTAGATTTTTGGCCAATACAAGCAGTTTTACCCCAGACCAAAGCGTGAGCACAGCCCTGGGCTGGTGAGTGCCCAACAGCGCAATGTCCATGGCTGAGCTGCTGCTGCCAACACCTCTCCAGGCTAGCCCCAAGATGCCCGGCACTGCAAGATGAAGACCGTCCGTGGATGGATGGAGTGGGAGAGCTGGGATGCCCCTACCCCACAGGAAATCCAGCTCATGAGGGCACCATGCAGGAAGGGAACTTCAGGGACTTACAGGATTTCGGCACAGGCACTTCAGGCCCTGGGGCTCAGTGCTGCATGCCAAGGGCATGCCATGAGATGAAAAGACCATTCAGAAAGCACCTGGAACCCCCCCAAACTTTCACCTCTCTGATCTGATGGTCTTTCTAACCCTGGCGCCCAAAGCGAAGGGCTGCAGGAGGTCAGCCCAAGACCAGCCTGGAAACTGGTGAGTGAGCAGCCCAAGTGCCCCATGGTGCTGCCCCATCCCAGGCAGCAACAGGAGCCAGCTGGACTCAAAGCTGTGGACTTGCAGTGAAGCAGATGGACCCCGACCACCTTTTTGTCCCCTGGGATGAAGGCAGGACTCAACCGAGACCCCACTGCAGGTCTGCTTTCTCAGGGGGGTTTAGGTTGTATCCTAGAGGCTCATCCACTCTGCAGCCATGATACATGGTCTAAAACTTTCACCCGGAGTTTGGCAACGTGTTAACCATAGAGAAGTCTCCATCCAGATCCAGAGCTTACCAGCTCTTGGTAACTGCACCCCGAGGCTACTCCCTCGTTAAACACACTGATGCTCTATAAATTTCACATTCCGCTCATGTACACACGCCGTTACCATTTGGGACACCTACCAACACGAGCAAAACAAGGGTCACCACACCTCCCGGCCTGGAAAGAGCAGGTTAATTTCCAAACAATGTTATTTTAAAACTTGCTAACTGCCTCCTGATTATGTTATCCAAGCTCTTAATTGGTGAATAGCTTGGTCTAGCAATGACTTAGATGTGTCTCCCTCATGCTACTTACAATAAACCAACAAAGCCTTGGAGGTGAGACCAGGGCATGTAGTATCAGCTGGAACAAACAGAGGTATCGTGGCTTCCAGCAGGTAGGAAGACAGTGAGGTGGTTGAGAGGGAAGAGATTTTGGTGGAATAAAACACATCCCGTATGACAAAGTGAGTGACCTACAGAAACCGTATGTGGAGCAGAGCCCCAGGCACTGCATCACACATTCAACAGGCTCTGGTCACCTCTGACCTCAGGTGATGATGGCCACTGCAAATACCTCATCCCCCCTGCACCCAGGGGAGCCCCTGAGCAAATTCATCTCAGCAGGCATCACCCCATCTCTCCTCATCATCTCCAGGCCACAGGTACTGCTGAGGGACTTACTGAGGTATCTCCTCTTGAACATGACCCATGCTGGCCCCTGCCTAAATGCAGAACAACCCTCTGGCCATCACAAGTATCCAAGCCATGAGAAAAATAAAGGAAAAAAAACTCAGCCCAACCAATAAAATCCCAAGGCAAGTTAGCAGGAGTCAGTGGGACCACCAGAGACAACCGATAACCATCAAGACGCCTTGCAGAAAGATGTAAACACAGATTCTTCTAGAAAATCCTGCTGCTGTCCCAGTGACCTCACCAGCTGGGCTTCTGAGCTAAGTTTGTCTTCCACTGGAATCTGCAACAGGTGACATTTTTGTATTTTTAATCTACCCTCTTACCCATTTCCACCTTGTTCTTTCCGAGAATGAGATCAGACTCGAAAGAGCCACCAGAGTTCTCAACATGGCTGAATCACCGCTCCTCTACTTCTTTAAGAGCTTCCTCTGGTTGATTGTTCAGCACTCCACCCTCTTCCTCTTCAGCACGGAGACTACATTTTTTCTTTGTTATTATTTCATGGAAATAACTTTGGGTTAAAGCACATGAGAAAAACCAAACCAGAAGGAAACTTCCGCCCTTTACAATGAGATAACAATGACTGAGCAGCTGAATAACTTGAAGGGCACAGAGAGCTGCAGGGCTCAGATCACTCCTCTGTCTTCCTGGTTATCTCCTGAAGGAGTTTTGAGCTAAAACAACCATCTCTTCCCACTACGGTCCCCCTCTGAATGTTTCTTCCAATGTTTCTGGCCTGCTGCCCGTGGAAGCTGGTGGTGGCAACGGGTACCAGCTCAGGAGCCATCACCCTGGCTGAACTACAACGCCGCGCTGATTCATAAACAGAGGAAGTACTTTAGCAAACCAACTTTTCCCCCTTTTCAGCGCAAGCCTGGTGATTGATTTAACTTATTCTTTTCCTTTGCCGTCTCTTCTGCTTCTCTGGGTGAGAGCACGACAACCCAGAGGCAGCTCCTTGGACTTTAACGGTGAAAAGCTGGTGGAGTGGGGTATGAAACTCAGCCCTCTCTCATGCCATCTGCTTTTAACTAGCAGAGCAAGGGAGGTCCTGGGAACAAACGTCACGTGGCACGGCAATCTAAAATCAGCCCTACTCATTGCGGGGATGCCAGTCACAACTACGCTTATCCAAGAGTCTAATTAGGAGCTATCACTAGAAGCCAAAATGACCTTTTGGAAAACCTTCTCATTTTGTCTGGGAAAATGCCTTAGTCAAAGGCGAGTGCCTTTTCTGGAAAGCCACAGCTCCCCAGCGCCATGAAACCACACGTCCAACACCACAGCAGCCACCGTCTGCAGACGGGACCTTGCAAGGCTCCAGATGTGCTGCAAGCGTCAGGCGTGGGCCAGAAACACCCCGCGCCTTTAGCTGGGATCCCTGCGAGATGCGCGAAACTCTGCGGCCGTTCTCCCAGCACTGAGAGACCCGGCTACCCCTGCCAAGACGGAACGCAGCTCCAAAGGCAGCTTAATTAGGCTGCTTCTGTCGCGAGCCCTCCAGCCGATCAAATGCTCAGCCCTCTCCATTCAATTAAAGCCCTGCGAGCCCCAGACTGCCTGGCAAAGGGACAAGCAAGATAAGGCACCTGGATTTTTACACGCTATCGCTGTAAAATCACGAAGGTGGAGAAAGCGCCTCGTCTCGCACCGGCAATTCCCCTTCCGTAACAGGGCTGATAACTCGGATCTGGAGCTATCAGAGTCGTCTTCACGTAACCCAACGAGCCACAACTGCCCGGCCGCCTGTCCACCGGAGCAGCGTCTCCCTCGTCCGCTCTTTATTTCACTCCACTTTCTAATTGGATTTGTGGGGGCAGCACAATGGGGCTTTATGGCCAAACTTTGTTAAGTGCCAGGCCGAGCGGAGATGTGGCCAGCAGCCAAAATGGTGCATTTCACGCAGGCGCCAAAGGGCAGTGCCAAGCTTTTCTGCGTCTGGTATCTGTGCTCTTGGCTCTGCTTTGTTTGAGGAGCTTGGAAGCAAAACTCCTCGTAAAGAGATATTCAAACAAGTGAAAAACCAGGACTTTGCGAGCTGCTATCAGATACCTTGGAAAGCTGCACCTCCTCTAGCCTGGCAGTACCTTTAATATCAGCTCCCGTCACCCACGGAGCGTACCCGGCATGGCACAAGCGCTTTAACACACTTGAGAGCACACACCTTGGTTTCCTACAGAAATAAACTCGCACACACTCACGAAGCCATCCTGGCGTCTGCAGCCAAGAGAGAGGCGGTTATTCACAGCTCGCAACGACAAAGTTCTTTAAAGTTAACTTTTTCTCTTAAAAAAAAAAAAACCACATCCCCCCCCAAGCCTACTTCGGAGGCTTCTCCTGCAAATAGAGCTCGCACACATCAGATCTAATTAGATTCCATCACCATCTGCACATGAAATGTAAATCAGGAGTTGCAGAGACTTAAGAAAAAAAGGGAAGAATGACCACAAGGAAAAGGAGGGGTGTAAGGTTGGGGAGGGGGTGGAGGGTTGGGCATTCTGGGAAGCCATACATGATTAGTCACACAGCATTAATCTGCCTCCCTTAACAATAGCTGCCGAATTTCGACCGAATCCCAGCTGTCGCTCTTTGAATGAAAGAAAACAAGATTTAGAGCGTCAAGCGTTGGTAAGGGCTTCTGTGCAAAAAAAAAAGTGGCGTGCATTCATTAGTGGCTCACAAAAGGACCCAGCCTTTGTCCATTAAATTGCTCATGTGCCTGATTGATTTGCTGATTTATTTGCACCAAAGAGTTGGGGGGCTCAGCCTGGAGAAGGGGGCGGGAGGTGCCCGGCTACTGGGCAGAGTAACGGCACCCAGGCGGATTTGCAAAAAAGCAACACGCATTGTCAAGGGAAACTGCCATTCAACAGGTTGGGATTGGAAATGCCTTCAGGTTCCTCCGCCGAGGACTTCCTACTTGGAAATTTGGGGTGGGTGGGAACGTCTCCCCGCCTGCTCTCAGCTCAGGCCACGTTCAACAGGCAGAGGGGAAATCTGGCCGGAAAACAGAGCCTTGCCCATTCACATTTCTTTTATGGAATAGTTTTAAAAAGGGAGCTGGAGTCTTATTCATTTCTCTTGGTTATTGTTCCCTGGGAGCCTGGAGTGAATCGGCCATCGCTGCGGTGGGTCGGTTGGTCCTTCAAAGAGTCCCAACGCTTTTACACATCCGTTTCCCCACAATCGGCTTGGAGAAAGCTCCTGCCCGGGTGCCAGGTCCCGCCAGGAACGCCGGGCTGGACCAAAGCTTGGCACCGGCAGGGCTGTGGGAGGAGGTGGCCCTGCTCCCCAGCCTGCCCCAGGCCATGTCCTCCAGACCCACAGACATCAACGGGGCAGCTCCAGCAGCCGGAGCCACGCCATGAAACCTCTCTTGAACATTTATTGGAGATGCACTGGATGCTGCACCATGAACTGCCAGGGTGTGAGGGACTGAAAGGCAACGCTTCGGGGCCAGGAGGGAGTAGCTGGAAGACAGACAGACAGGCAGGCAGCCTCCCTCCCCACCCGATGGTCCAACAAGTGCCGCGGGCTGGCCTTACCTCCTGCTCCATCAGCAGGGCAGTCTGCATAGGTTAACACCAGCAAAACATGGCCCTTTGCCCATGTTTTTCCACCCAGCTAGGAACAAAGCCCGATCCTGCCAAACTCGCGGCGACTCCTACACAAGCAGGTTATTCTTGCCACTCAAGGAAAGAAAACGCATCTTGCCCTATTAAATCCAGAGCCTTCAAAGCAAAGTCAACATGCATGTCAATACTCTGGTCGGGAGAGATGAAAATCCTGTGGCTCCTCCATACTTACTGGCACACCTCCGTCCCGTTGAGAAAAGTTTCACACTTGCCCCCGTTGAGGCAGGATTCGGCAAGCTGCGTGCACCGTAAACCTGCAAACACAAGGAGAGCGTTAGCCACAGCGCGGGTCCCGAGGGGCAGCGGAGGGGGGGGTTATGAATCCTCTATGTCACCCAGACTGGGGACGGGCTTGCTGAGACCCCCTGTGTGGCCTGGTGAGATGCTGCTGGGTGCTGCAGCCCCCCCCCGCAGGGTGATGGAGATGGGCAGGGACCGTGTGGCCTCAGCGCCGAGAGGCTCACCTAAAAATAAACCTGGGGTGGGCTTGAGGGTAGGCTCTGCCTTCTCCTCCGGCGGGAGGGCTGACAGAGAGAAACCCCAGATCAGGCCCTTGAGTGACAAATGGCATTTGGGAAAAACCATCAGCCCGCGGGCCCGCTAGTTACCATTGACTCGGTAACAAAATGAGTCGCCCGTCTATGAGTAAAGGTTTCATTGTCTGGCCCTCAGAGCCAAGTTCTGCACAGTTACCACAGCAACTTGCTGAAAGTACCAGAATCGCTTCCGATTTCCACCCCAGCCTCGCTCTTCCCCTTCTCTGCCCCGCTCGCTCTTCACGGTAACCAGTTCTGCGCCACGCGTGTGCAGCCAGAGCAGTTTCACATCGAGCGACGGCAGCTTCGCGCCACCACCGCCAGAACCAAACTTCTCCCCTCGGATGGCTGCCGAGCCCCACACACTGCGGGGACACCCCACGCATCCCATGGAGCCACGGACACGTCCCACGGGGTGATGGACGCGTCCCCATGGGGGGATGGACGCGTCCCACGGGGCAATGGACACGTCCCCACGGGGGGATGGAGTGGGGTGCTGGGGACCACTCTGGCACAACTTTTTATAAACTTTGCCTCCGAGGGGCTCTCAGCCCGGGCCGCCCCGGGGCAGAGCGGGGAGAAGGCAGCAGCCCTGCTGCTTTTCCTTCCCAAATTCCTCCCAGGACGTTCCTGCTCCGGACCTGGGTCTCGGGGGACG